>SJYW01036265.1:0-16684 GCA_006410735.1 Raphicerus campestris | reverse complement strand
GGAGAAGACTCTTGAGAGTCCCTTGGACTGCAAGGAGATCCAACCAGTCCATTCTGAAGGAGATCAGCCCTGGGATTTCTTTGGAAGGAATGATGCAAAAGCTGAAACTTCAGTACTTTGGCCACCTCAGGTGAAGAGTTGACTCATTGGAAAAGACTCCGATGCTGGGAGGGATTGGAGGCAGGAGGAGAAGGGGACGACAGAGGATGAGATGGCTGGATGGCATCACTGACTCGATGGGCGTGAGTCTGAGTGAATTCCAGGAGTTGGTGATGGACAGGGAGGCCTGGCGTGCTGCGATTCATGGGGTAGCAAAGAGTCAGACACAACTGAGCAACTGAACTGAACTGAACTGATATAGTGGTAATGTATGTAAACAATGTTCAATGCATAGTACTGGGAAAACTGGATACCCACTTGCAGAAGAATAAAACGACATTTATCTCAATCTATATACAAAAATCAAGTCAAAATGGATTAAATACTTTAAATGTAAGACTTGAAACTGTAAAATTTCTAGAATAAAACACAGGGAATAATTTCTTGATATTTGTCTGGGCAATTATTTTTTGGCTATAACATCAAAAGAATTGGCAACAAAAACAAAAATAGACACATGAAACTGTGTCAAACAAAAAGCTTCTGCACTGCAAAAAAAAAAAAAAACAACAGAAAGGGAAACATAAAAAATGGGAGAAAATATTTGTAAAATATATGTCCCATAAGGGGTTAATATTCAAAATATATATGGAATTTAGACAACTCAATAAGAAAAAAAATAATGCCATTTTAAAAGGGTTAAAGACTTGACTATTTCTCAAAAGAAAACATACAAATGGCCTAAAAAAAAAAGGTATATGAAAAGATGTTCAACATCACTAATCATGAGGGAAATAAAAATCAAAACCACAATGAGATATCACTTCCCACCTCTTAGGATGGCTATTATCAAAAGACAGAACATAACAAGCAGTGTTGAAGATGTGGAGAAATGGGAACACCTATACACCATTAATGAGGAATACAAATTTGTACAGTCTTTATGGAAAACACTATAGAAGTTTCTCAAAAAATTAAAAGAACTACCATATAATCCAGCAGTTTCACTTCTGGGTATATATCCAAAGGAAATGAAATCAGTGTCTTGAAGAGATATTGTAAAGTGAATGTTTATTGCGGTGTTATTCACAATAGTCAAGATATGGGGAAAGCCTAAGTGTCACTGACGGATGAATGGATCAAGAAAAGATGTTATATAATTCAGCCTTTAAAAGAAGGAAATCCTGATATTTGCAACAACATGGATGAAACGAGAAGACGTAAATAAAATAAGCCAGACACAGAAAGACCATTGCACGATCTCACTTATATTTAGAATCAAAAAGGTCATACTAATAGAGGTAGAGAGTACAATGTTGATTCCAGGGCCTGGCTGGTAGGGGAATGGAGATGTTGGTTAATGGTAGAAAGTTTCAGTTATGCAAGATCAATAGTTTCTAAAGATCTAACACGCAGCATGGTGACAAGAGTAAGAAACAATTTTTAAAAATGGTAACTGTAGAATGACAGATATGTTAGCAAGCTTGGCAGTGGGAATCATTTTGTAATGTATACATATATCAAAACATCAAGTTGTACATCTTAAAAATACACAATTTCTATTTGTCAATTACACCCCACCTAATAAAGCTAGGAAAAAAAAGAATAATTTACCCAACTCCTCTAAAGTTAAGTTGTTATCTCTACCTTAGCCCAGAGAACTGACATCATAAACCTTCATGTCATTCAGATCACACCTACCCTTTCATAATCAGACATATGCATGTGGATGATGATGGTTGCTTACATGTTTTTCATCTCCCAAACTCTCATTAAAGCTATGTGAACTATCTGACTGAGTACTAGAAACCTCCTGGGATCTCAGGTTTCTCAAATTGGGGAGGGAAAGGTAGCAATTTCCTAGAAAAAGTGAGTTCTGACACCCCAACTGAGATTTTCTGGCTCTTACAAACTATCAAGTGTTGTAAAAATGGCTTTACCCACACAGATCCCTTTAAAAATAATAACAATTATATAAATTACCTATTCTCTTAACCAGAAATAAACTAAGTTCACAAAAATATCTAGTTGAAATCAGTTTAGAACTATATTCTGCACATTAAAATTATTTCCCTAGGAAATATTCTCAAAATTCATAAAGGTGCCAACTTTGTATTGTATAGAGTATCTAGGTTAAGGCATGAGATCTGGGGTTGGACAGGCTGGATTTGAACATCAGCTTCTTTACTTGCTACCTGATCCTCAGCCTCAAATTCCTCATGATGAAGCAGAGATAACACCTATTGCTTACAGCTATTGTGAAAGTAACTGAGATAGGCCCCTGCATTCAGAAAGGAGCTGGCAGCAAGGAAGTAATTACTCAGTGTTAGCTGTAAGTATTAACAATGTAAATGGAGACAGCATCCGTGTGACTAATCTGTACCAGGGCATTAATTTAATAGTCACTAACACTGGACTTTGGAATGCACAGACACAAAATGTTGGCACTCGGGGACACTTAAAGTTCACTCACTCCAGCTCTCATTTTCCACATGAGGATTTGAGACCCCAAAGACTCAGGGATCTGTCCACAGTCACAGAGCCGGTCTAGGGAACTCAAACCGGAACCTCACCCTCTCTCTGGGAACCTGTCTGACACGATTTCTTCTAAATCAGATCTCATGTATTTTCTTTCATCTTCCCAGTAAGAAGATAATTTTCTTTCATTAAAATGGAAAGACTTTCCCTGAGTACACCCCAGCATGGGGTCTGGACGAGGCAAAACCAACTTTGAGGAAAAATGTGTTTGGCCTCCCTGTATATAGTTCCAGTGCAAAGCAAAAGAATTGAAAGAAGCCAACTATTACAGGCATATTTTGTTATCTTTTAGGACTACTTATTCAGCGTGTATTCAATTTCACGGGTGAATAATTCTATCTTTTTAGCAACTAAATTTTCTGAACAAAAGTAAATCTGGAAACGTGTACTGAAAATGAGATGAAATATCTAAAATGCAGGCAAACTGTTCTTAAGAATTCAAGCCACAAAATTTTACCTACCAACCATCTGTCACTGCACCTTTTTGAATGCCCTCTCCCCATAATTTATACATATTTCTGAAAAATAGGTCATATTTGGGGGCTGACCTCATTCCTTTTGCATTAGGTATGGAGAAGCCCCATTTTTTAAATATTCTCTAAACTGACTGTCTTTTATGTGCCATCACCAAATACCGAGTGGCCCATGAAGTCATTCCAGTGGCTGTCTGATGGAAAATCATACTCACTGTGAACAAGTCTAAACTTAGCATATCATTATTTTCAAACTGCTTCAAGGAGCCTTTTTTTTTTTTTTTTGAGCTGCTGTAGCTACTGTAGGTTGGATTCTATAAAGAATTTTTCCATCTTGTCTGTAAGAGCTCCCAGAGTCTTCTCATTCACACCCAGAAGGTCTTCTTCTCATCCCAGAGCCTAAGATGGCTGCATTCAGCTGAGATGCAAGGCAGGTTCAAAATTTCATAGCACAGCCTCTCAGCTGACGGGATGAAGGACTGGTATATCTGGAACTGAGATATATTACGTCATCTCTGCCATGGCTCTAGGTGGCAAAGGTCACTTCAAAGGTGGCCTCTTTTCCTAGATAAACCCCTTCTAGTCATAGAACAGGTGACAGCTGAAATCACCTAGTCCAACCCGCTCATGATGCAGAAAAGTGCACCAAGGTCCAGAAGGGTGACATTACTCACCAGATGTAAACCTGATCTCCTGACTTCTAATTCAGGGCTCTGACGTGGTGTCACTAAGTCTACGGCATCCCTGACAACTCTCACTTCTGCTCTGACGTCTCCGCCAAGTTCCAGGGGATTCCCTGAATCTCCCTCTTCTCTACTCACCTTTTCTCAGACTCATCCTGACTTCATTTTATATGTTGTTGCTCTGTCGCTAACTCATGTCTGACTCTTTGCTATCCCCATGGACTACAGCACACCAGGCTTTCCTATCCTTCACTATCTCCTCATGAGGAGAGAAAAGTTTGCTCAAACTCATGTCCATTGAGTCGGTGATGACATCCAAACATTTCGTTTTCTGTTGCCCCTTTCTCCTCCTGCCTTTAATCTTTCCCAGCAGCAGGGTCTTTTCCAATGAATCTGCTCTTCACATCAGGTGGCCGAAGCATTGGAGCTTCAGCTTCAGCATGAGTCCTTCCAATGATACATGTCTTCATTATAATCTTAAATAGCCCCAAGTCTTAAGTTCATTAAAAACTGCAGCCAAATGAAATTTTTCATATAAAAGCACAGCACTACTGTCAAAGGGAGGATAATTACAGTGACCTGACCAATAGAGAAACGGAGAAGTGATCAAACCATGACATTATTTTTAACCTGCTTATAGTTATGAAAAGAGCTGCATAAGTGAAATTGAACATGTAGTCACATGCACAGTGATTCAAAACTCCCAGGAAATTCAGATCACACAAAAGCAACTAAATTCAAGAGAGCCTTTTTTTTTTTTCCACTGAGTTACATATCCTGGGAGTGTAAACAAATCCATCTAGGCCTCAATTTTCTTGACTATAAAATAAAGTATTTGAAATGGGTGAAGGTGGTCAAAAGGTACAATTTCTAGTTATAAAATAAATGCTGAAGATGTAATATACAGCATGTTGACTATTAATAAACACTGTAGTGTATATTTTGGGCTTCCCAAGTGACTCTGGGTAAAGAACTTGCCTGCCAATGTAGGAGACACAGGTTCAATCCCAGGGTCACAAAGATCCCCTGGAGAAGGAAATAGCAATCCACTCCAGTATTCTTGCCTGGGAAATCCCTTGGACAGAGAAGCCTGGCAGGCTATAGTCCATAGGGTAGCAGAAGAGTCAAACGCGACTTAGCAACTTACCAACAACAACATAGTATATTTTAAAGCTGCTAAGAGAGTAGATCCCAAAAATTCTCAGGGCAAGAAAGAAATATTTGTAACTATGTGTGGTGATAGATGTTAACTGGACTATAGCTGTTATTCTGAAATATAAACAAAAGAAATCAGTATGCTATACAACTAAAATGAATATAAGGTTATACATTGATTACATCTCTATTTTAAAAAGAAAAAAAGTGAAGCATTTGGACTGCCTGATTTCTAATTTCTCCTCCTAAATGCTATTACATGTTTCTAAACATTTAGTATGAGAGATGATGCAGAGAGAGTTTAGGGAAGTGAGAAAAGAATCTGAGATTAGAAAAACAGACAGTCTTCCTCTTTCTTTCAGACTTACAGTCTTCACCTTCATTATGAGCCAAAAGGCTTCAAGCTCTGGTCCCTTCAGACCTATTCTTATCTCTTCCATCATTTCACTCATCGGAATACACAAGCTCAAGGGATGCTTTACACATAAATATTCATAAGGAGGTTAAATCTGTCAACCCTTTATACTTAATATGAATCAATTTAAGCACTTAAGATATTCCTTCTCAACATCTAGTGGATCATTTGCTGATGAATCCAATTACGAAAATTAGATACATTTTTTATATCAGAGAACATGAATGAGGAACAGGTACTTGTAGGAAGATGCATGGGCACTGGGCCACAAAAGTGCAACATCAGTAGTAAGACACTTATCTAAGATGAAGGAAACAGAAGTAGAAACAGTTCGGAAAATGCTACATAAACTCTAGTTTTAGGGACCTCCCTGGGAGTCCAGTGATTAAGAATCCGCCTTGCAATGCAGGGGACACAAGTTCAATTCCTGGTTGAGGAACTAAGATCCCACATGCTACAAGGCAAGTAAGCCTGAGTGCCACAACTCAAAAGCCTGAACGCACAACTCGAGAAACCAGTGCACTGTAACTACTGAGCCTGCAACAAGAGAAGCCTGCCTGCCCCACTGAAGGCCCACCACAGCAAAAAGGAAAAAAAAAAAAAAGCCTGGGCTTTACTTGCGGTTTTTCTAGGGCCTTAGTATGAGCTACCTTGGGCTTTGAGTATTTGCTCAACCTGTTCTGGGTAAGTTCCCAGATGCACAGATGGCAAATGGGGGGGATTCAGCACTGCCCCAAGGTCCCTCAGTTCCATTTCCCCCTGGGAGACAGGGGTAGAGGAGCCCTTGTCTGAGCTCGATCTGTGGGCCAGGAAGTCCCAGAGTCCAAGCATTTGACAATATCACAGCATGTAAAGAATATCAGACATGACTTTGAGGACTATAAAATTACCAACTGTAAGGAAAAATGGAACACCATCACTCTGATATAATCAATCATCAAGCAACAGACTAATGATAATTTCACAGATTATCTTTAACAATATTTGTCTTCACCTTAAAAAGTCATTCAGTACAATCTTAAAACCATTTTTTGAAAATTCATATTCTATTAGTGCCTTCATGACTATAAAAAACAGAAATTCACTGGGCCTAGTTAATGCCATCAAAAAGGGAGAAGAAGGCCATAATTTGTGGGGTAAAGTCAGGTCCTCATTATCCAATTACCCAGTCCCTCTCTCCAGCATTAAGGCAATGGACAATGAGGGGCCTTAACCAGGGCACGCTCTCCCCACCACCCCAACCTCCTTTTCTGCAGAAGGTGGTCACACAGTCCAGTTCTAACTGAGAAGATTCACAGGGAAAACGCCAGGGGAAGCTTCTGGGAAATTTTTCCTTTCCAGGCAAATGGGGCAATAAAGCTATAACTATCCCTCCCTCTTTGAATAAGGACTAGATATTTGGAGCTACAGCATCCATCCTGCAATTATGAGGGGACAAATAAGTGGGAAAGAGAATCACAGAGCTGCCACTCTGACATCACTGAGTCCCTGAATCTATACCAGCAGTCAACTCCCTCCTGACCACCTACTTTGAAGGCAAAGTATTTGAGTAGCCTCCATAACTCAAATGTTCTCATTTTTCTTGATGCTAAAATCATACCTAACTAGTATGAGGAATTTCATGAAACCCAAGGGAATCTCTTCCATCTAAAGTTGAAGCAACCTCAACCTAGTCTCGGTACAAACTGCATCCAATGACCTAACCGAACTTCCCTTGACCATGCTGATTTCACTCCTATTTCATGTATTTTGTCATATATTACTCATTTTCTCTCTTGCTTTTGAAAAATAAAAATGTATTTACCATTAAGATCTTTCTGAATTGCTTTTGTGGGGCTTTTTTTTGAAACATCAGATTTAAATTTACTTTAATTAAATTCAATATAGATACTATTTGTTTCTTTTTATGAAAAGTACCCAAAACTAACTGAATTGAATGTTCTTGGTGCATGCATTTCAAAGACTTATAATTAGAGCAACATTTTAAGTGCAATGGACAAACATCACATATCATAATTTACCTGTACACTTCCTTACCAGTAACATTAATCTTATGTATTCATTACAGAAGTTAATTAAAGTCATCAGCCTTACCATGCTGTCATTACTATGTGATAATTTTTTAAATGAAATAAGTTTATCCATGAAAAATGTTCTTGAAGGAAAAAACTTATCCACACATCCATCTATAGCCCAGAACAGAGAATACTAACTACATAAGGAGTCAGGAAATATGAACTCCTCAGGCAATTCCTTTGAACTTAGTACATACCATCCCTTGTAGCTCAGCTGGTAAAGAATCCAACTGCAATGCAGGAGACCCTGGTTCAATTCCTGGATCAGGAAGATTCACTGGAGAAGGGATAGGCTACCCACTCCAGTAATCTTGGGCTTCTACGGTGGCTTAGCTGGTAAAGAATCCACCCACAATGTGGGAGACATGGGTTTAATTCCTGAGTTTGGACGATCCCTTGGAGAAAGGAATGGTTACCTACTCCAGTATTCTGGCCTGGATGTATATCCATGGGGTCACAAAAAGTCAGACACGACTGAGCGAATGGTAACATTGGTAAATCAATGAACTCCAGGCTTCTGTGTTCTAATCAATAATAGTCATGAACCAAATCCTTAAACAATTATATCTACTACTGTAAATTAAGTAGCCATCACAGTCAACAAAAGAGCTCAAAATGCAATACCTGGATGCAATCTCAAAAACTGCAGAATGATCTCAGTGAGTTTTCAAGGCAAACCATTCAGTATCACAGTAATCCAAGTCTATGCTCTGACAAGAAGTTGAAGATGAATGGTTCTATGAAGACCTATAAGACCTTCTATAACTAACACCCAAAAAAGATGTCCTCTTCCTTATAGGGGATGGGGATGCAAAAGTAGGAAATCAAGAGATACCTGGAGTAACAGACAAACTTGGCCTTAGAGTACAAAATGAAGCAGGTCATATTGCCTAACATCGTTTTGCCAAGAAAACACACTGGTCATACAAAACACCCTCTTGTAACAACACAAGAGAAGACTCTACATATGGACATCACCAGACGGTCAATATCAAAATCAAATTGATTATATTCTTTACAGCCAAAGATGGAGAAGCTCTATACAGTCAGCAAAAACAAGACCAGGAGCTGACTGTGGCTCAGATCATGAACTCCTTATTGCCAAATTCAGACTTAAATTGAAGAAAGTAGGGAAAACCACCAGACCATTCAGGAGTGACATAATAGATTCAAGAAGTGACATATAGATTCAAGGGATTAGATCTGATAGACAGAGTGCATGAAGAACTATGGACGGAGGTTCTTGACATTGTATTGGAGGCAGTGATCAAGACCATCCCCAAGAAAAAGAAATGGAAAAAGGCAAAATGGCTGTCTGAGGAGGCCTTACAAATAGCTGAGAAAAGAAGAGAAGCTAAAGGCAAAGGAGAAAAGGAAAGATATACCATTTGAATGCAGAGTTCCAAAGAATAGCAAGGAGAGTTA
This sequence comes from Raphicerus campestris, assembly GCA_006410735.1. NCBI lineage: Eukaryota > Metazoa > Chordata > Mammalia > Artiodactyla > Bovidae > Raphicerus > Raphicerus campestris. The sequence goes on along the minus strand of SJYW01036265.1, from coordinate 7,821 downwards.
AGAAAACCTCCCTCAGTGATCAATGCAAAGAAATAGAGGAAAACAACAGAATGGGAAAGACTTAGAAATCTCTTCAAGAAAATGAGAGACACCAACAGAACATTTCATGCAAAATGAGCATAATAAAGGACAGAAATGGTAAAGACCTAACAGAAGCAGAAGACATTAAGAAGAGGTGGCAAGAATACACAGAAGAACTGTACAAAAAACAGCTTCACAACCCACTCACCTAGACATCCCTGGAAGGTGAAGTAAAGTGGGCCCTGGGAAGCATCACTACAAACAAAGCTAGTGGAGGTGATGGAATTCCAGTTGAGCTATTTCAAATCCTAAAAGATGATGCTGTGAAAGTGCTGCACTCAATATGCCAGCAAATTTGGAAAACTCAGCAGTGGCCATGGGACTGAAAAGGTCAGTTTTCATTCCAATCCCTAAGAAAGGCAATGTTGAAGAATGCTCAAACTACCGCACAATTGCATTCATCTCACACACTAACAAAGTAATGCTCAAAATTCTCCAAGCCGGACTTCAACAACACGTGAGCCATGAACTTCCAGATGTTCAAGCTGGATTTAGAAAAGGCAGAGGAACTAGAGATCAAATTGCCAACATCTGTTGGATCATTGAAAAAGCAAGAGTTCCCAAAAAACATCCACTTCTGCTTTATTGACTGTGCCAAAGCCTTTGACTGTGTGGATCACAACAAACTGTGGCAAATTCTTAAACAGATAGAACTACCAGACCACCAGACCTGCCTCCTGAGAAATCTGTATGCAGAAGCAACATTTCAAGAAGCAACAGTTAGAAATGGACATGGAATAACAGACTATTTCCAAATAGGGAAAGGAGAACGCCAAGGCTGTATATTGTCACCCTGCTTATTTAACTTATATGCAGAGTTCATCATGAGAAATGCCAGGCTGGATAAAGCACAAGCTGGAATCAAGATTACCTGGAGAAATAACAATAACCTCAGATATGCAGATAACAACACCCTTAAGGCAGAAAATGAAGAACTAAAGAGCCTCTTGATGAAAGTGAAAGAGGAGAGTGAAAAAGTTGGCTTAAAACTCAACATTCAGAAAACTAAGGTCATGGCACCAGTCGGTCCCAACACTTCATGGCAAACAGATGGGAAAACAATGGAAACAGTGAGAGACTTTATTTTGGGGGACTCCAAAATCACTGCAGATGGTGACTGCAGCTTTCTCCCTGGAAGAAAAGCTAGGAACAAAGTAGACAGCATATTAAAAAGCAGAGACATTAACAACAAAGGTCCATCTAGTCAAAGCTATGGTTTTTTCAGTAGTCATGTATGGATGTGAGAGTTGGACTATAAAGAAAGCTGAGTGCCGAAGAATTGATGCTTTTGAACTGCGGTATTGGAGAAGACTCTTGAGAGTCCCTTGGACTGCAAGGAGATCCAACCAGTCCANAAACCAACTTTGAGGAAAAATGTGTTTGGCCTCCCTGTATATAGTTCCAGTGCAAAGCAAAAGAATTGAAAGAAGCCAACTATTACAGGCATATTTTGTTATCTTTTAGGACTACTTATTCAGCGTGTATTCAATTTCACGGGTGAATAATTCTATCTTTTTAGCAACTAAATTTTCTGAACAAAAGTAAATCTGGAAACGTGTACTGAAAATGAGATGAAATATCTAAAATGCAGGCAAACTGTTCTTAAGAATTCAAGCCACAAAATTTTACCTACCAACCATCTGTCACTGCACCTTTTTGAATGCCCTCTCCCCATAATTTATACATATTTCTGAAAAATAGGTCATATTTGGGGGCTGACCTCATTCCTTTTGCATTAGGTATGGAGAAGCCCCATTTTTTAAATATTCTCTAAACTGACTGTCTTTTATGTGCCATCACCAAATACCGAGTGGCCCATGAAGTCATTCCAGTGGCTGTCTGATGGAAAATCATACTCACTGTGAACAAGTCTAAACTTAGCATATCATTATTTTCAAACTGCTTCAAGGAGCCTTTTTTTTTTTTTTTTGAGCTGCTGTAGCTACTGTAGGTTGGATTCTATAAAGAATTTTTCCATCTTGTCTGTAAGAGCTCCCAGAGTCTTCTCATTCACACCCAGAAGGTCTTCTTCTCATCCCAGAGCCTAAGATGGCTGCATTCAGCTGAGATGCAAGGCAGGTTCAAAATTTCATAGCACAGCCTCTCAGCTGACGGGATGAAGGACTGGTATATCTGGAACTGAGATATATTACGTCATCTCTGCCATGGCTCTAGGTGGCAAAGGTCACTTCAAAGGTGGCCTCTTTTCCTAGATAAACCCCTTCTAGTCATAGAACAGGTGACAGCTGAAATCACCTAGTCCAACCCGCTCATGATGCAGAAAAGTGCACCAAGGTCCAGAAGGGTGACATTACTCACCAGATGTAAACCTGATCTCCTGACTTCTAATTCAGGGCTCTGACGTGGTGTCACTAAGTCTACGGCATCCCTGACAACTCTCACTTCTGCTCTGACGTCTCCGCCAAGTTCCAGGGGATTCCCTGAATCTCCCTCTTCTCTACTCACCTTTTCTCAGACTCATCCTGACTTCATTTTATATGTTGTTGCTCTGTCGCTAACTCATGTCTGACTCTTTGCTATCCCCATGGACTACAGCACACCAGGCTTTCCTATCCTTCACTATCTCTTCATGAGGAGAGAAAAGTTTGCTCAAACTCATGTCCATTGAGTCGGTGATGACATCCAAACATTTCGTTTTCTGTTGCCCCTTTCTCCTCCTGCCTTTAATCTTTCCCAGCAGCAGGGTCTTTTCCAATGAATCTGCTCTTCACATCAGGTGGCCGAAGCATTGGAGCTTCAGCTTCAGCATGAGTCCTTCCAATGATACATGTCTTCATTATAATCTTAAATAGCCCCAAGTCTTAAGTTCATTAAAAACTGCAGCCAAATGAAATTTTTCATATAAAAGCACAGCACTACTGTCAAAGGGAGGATAATTACAGTGACCTGACCAATAGAGAAACGGAGAAGTGATCAAACCATGACATTATTTTTAACCTGCTTATAGTTATGAAAAGAGCTGCATAAGTGAAATTGAACATGTAGTCACATGCACAGTGATTCAAAACTCCCAGGAAATTCAGATCACACAAAAGCAACTAAATTCAAGAGAGCCTTTTTTTTTTTTCCACTGAGTTACATATCCTGGGAGTGTAAACAAATCCATCTAGGCCTCAATTTTCTTGACTATAAAATAAAGTATTTGAAATGGGTGAAGGTGGTCAAAAGGTACAATTTCTAGTTATAAAATAAATGCTGAAGATGTAATATACAGCATGTTGACTATTAATAAACACTGTAGTGTATATTTTGGGCTTCCCAAGTGACTCTGGGTAAAGAACTTGCCTGCCAATGTAGGAGACACAGGTTCAATCCCAGGGTCACAAAGATCCCCTGGAGAAGGAAATAGCAATCCACTCCAGTATTCTTGCCTGGGAAATCCCTTGGACAGAGAAGCCTGGCAGGCTATAGTCCATAGGGTAGCAGAAGAGTCAAACGCGACTTAGCAACTTACCAACAACAACATAGTATATTTTAAAGCTGCTAAGAGAGTAGATCCCAAAAATTCTCAGGGCAAGAAAGAAATATTTGTAACTATGTGTGGTGATAGATGTTAACTGGACTATAGCTGTTATTCTGAAATATAAACAAAAGAAATCAGTATGCTATACAACTAAAATGAATATAAGGTTATACATTGATTACATCTCTATTTTAAAAAGAAAAAAAGTGAAGCATTTGGACTGCCTGATTTCTAATTTCTCCTCCTAAATGCTATTACATGTTTCTAAACATTTAGTATGAGAGATGATGCAGAGAGAGTTTAGGGAAGTGAGAAAAGAATCTGAGATTAGAAAAACAGACAGTCTTCCTCTTTCTTTCAGACTTACAGTCTTCACCTTCATTATGAGCCAAAAGGCTTCAAGCTCTGGTCCCTTCAGACCTATTCTTATCTCTTCCATCATTTCACTCATCGGAATACACAAGCTCAAGGGATGCTTTACACATAAATATTCATAAGGAGGTTAAATCTGTCAACCCTTTATACTTAATATGAATCAATTTAAGCACTTAAGATATTCCTTCTCAACATCTAGTGGATCATTTGCTGATGAATCCAATTACGAAAATTAGATACATTTTTTATATCAGAGAACATGAATGAGGAACAGGTACTTGTAGGAAGATGCATGGGCACTGGGCCACAAAAGTGCAACATCAGTAGTAAGACACTTATCTAAGATGAAGGAAACAGAAGTAGAAACAGTTCGGAAAATGCTACATAAACTCTAGTTTTAGGGACCTCCCTGGGAGTCCAGTGATTAAGAATCCGCCTTGCAATGCAGGGGACACAAGTTCAATTCCTGGTTGAGGAACTAAGATCCCACATGCTACAAGGCAAGTAAGCCTGAGTGCCACAACTCAAAAGCCTGAACGCACAACTCGAGAAACCAGTGCACTGTAACTACTGAGCCTGCAACAAGAGAAGCCTGCCTGCCCCACTGAAGGCCCACCACAGCAAAAAGGAAAAAAAAAAAAGCCTGGGCTTTACTTGCGGTTTTTCTAGGGCCTTAGTATGAGCTACCTTGGGCTTTGAGTATTTGCTCACCCTGTTCTGGGTAAGTTCCCAGATGCACAGGTGGCAAATGGGGGGATTCAGCACTGCCCCAAGGTCCCTCAGTTCCATTTCCCCCTGGGAGACAGGGGTAGAGGAGCCCTTGTCTGAGCTCGATCTGTGGGCCAGGAAGTCCCAGAGTCCAAGCATTTGACAATATCACAGCATGTAAAGAATATCAGACATGACTTTGAGGACTATAAAATTACCAACTGTACGGAAAAATGGAACACCATCACTCTGATATAATCAATCATCAAGCAACAGACTAATGATAATTTCACAGATTATCTTTAACAATATTTGTCTTCACCTTAAAAAGTCATTCAGCACAATCTTAAAACCATTTTTTGAAAATTCATATTCTATTAGTGCCTTCATGACTATAAAAAACAGAAATTCACTGGGCCTAGTTAATGCCATCAAAAAGGGAGAAGAAGGCCCTAATTTGTGGGGTAAAGTCAGGTCCTCATTATCCAATTACCCAGTCCCTTTCTCCAGCATTAAGGCAATGGACAATGAGGGGCCTTAACCAGGGCACACTCTCCCCACCACCCCAACCTCCTTTTCTGCAGAAGGTGGTCACATAGTCCAGTTCTAACTGAGAAGATTCACAGGGAAAACGCCAGGGGAAGCTTCTGGGAAATTTTTCCTTTCCAGGCAAATGGGGCAATAAAGCTATAACTATCCCTCCCTCCTTGAATAAGGACTAGATATTTGGAGCTACAGCATCCATCCTGCAATTATGAGGGGACAAATAAGTGGGAAAGAGAATCACAGAGCTGCCACTCTGACATCACTGAGTCCCTGAATCTATACCAGCAGTCAACTCCCTCCTGACCACCTACTTTGAAGGCAAAGTATTTGAGTAGCCTCCATAACTCAAATGTTCTCATTTTTCTTGATGCTAAAATCATACCTAACTAGTATGAGGAATTTCATGAAACCCAAGGGAATCTCTTCCATCTAAAGTTGAAGCAACCTCAACCTAGTCTTGGTACAAACTGCATCCAATGACCTAACCGAACTTCCCTTGACCATGCTGATTTCACTCCTATTTCATGTATTTTGTCATATATTACTCATTTTCTCTCTTGCTTTTGAAAAATAAAAATGTATTTACCATTAAGATCTTTCTGAATTGCTTTTGTGGGGCTTTTTTTTGAAACATCAGATTTAAATTTACTTTAATTAAATTCAATATAGATACTATTTGTTTCTTTTTATGAAAAGTACCCAAAACTAATTGAATTGAATGTTCTTGGTGCATGCATTTCAAAGACTTATAATTAGAGCAACATTTTAAGTGCAATGGACAAACATCACATATCATAATTTACCTGTACACTTCCTTGCCAGTAACATTAATCTTATGTATTCATTACAGAAGTTAATTAAAGTCATCAGCCTTACCATGCTGTCATTACTATGTGATAATTTTTAAAATGAAATAAGTTTATCCATGAAAAATGTTCTTGAAGGAAAAAACTTATCCACACATCCATCTATAGCCCAGAACAGAGAATACTAACTACATAAGGAGTCAGGAAATATGAACTCTTCAGGCAATTCCTTTGAACTTAGTACATACCATCCCTTGTAGCTCAGCTGGTAAGGAATCCAACTGCAATGCAGGAGACCCTGGTTCAATTCCTGGATCAGGAAGATTCACTGGAGAAGGGATAGGCTACCCACTCCAGTAATCTTGGGCTTCCACGGTGGCTTAGTTGGTAAAGAATCCACCCACAATGTGGGAGACATGGGTTTAATTCCTGAGTTTGGATGATCCCTTGGAGAAAGGAATGGTTACCTACTCCAGTATTCTGGCCTGGATGTATATCCATGGGGTCACAAAAAGTCAGACACGACTGAGCGAATGGTAACATTGGTAAATCAATGAACTCCAGGCTTCTGTGTTCTAATCAATAATAGTCATGAACCAAATCCTTAAACAATTATATCTACTACTGTAAATTGAGTAGCCATCACAGTCAACAAAAGAGCTCAAAATGCAATACCTGGATGCAATCTCAAAAACTGCAGAATGATCTCAGTGAGTTTTCAAGGCAAACCATTCAGTATCACAGTAATCCAAGTCTATGCTCTGACAAGAAGTTGAAGATGAATGGTTCTATGAAGACCTATAAGACCTTCTATAACTAACACCCAAAAAAGATGTCCTCTTCATTATAGGGGATGGGGATGCAAAAGTAGGAAATCAAGAGATACCTGGAGTAACAGACAAACTTGGCCTTAGAGTACAAAATGAAGCAGGTCATATTGCCTAACATCGTTTTGCCAAGAAAACACACTGGTCATACAAAACACCCTCTTGTAACAACACAAGAGAAGACTCTACATATGGACATCACCAGACGGTCAATATCAAAATCAAATTGATTATATTCTTTACAGCCAAAGATGGAGAAGCTCTATACAGTCAGCAAAAACAAGACCAGGAGCTGACTGTGGCTCAGATCATGAACTCCTTATTGCCAAATTCAGACTTAAATTGAAGAAAGTAGGGAAAACCACCAGACCATTCAGGAGTGACATAATAGATTCAAGAAGTGACATATAGATTCAAGGGATTAGATCTGATAGACAGAGTGCATGAAGACCTATGGACGGAGGTTCTTGACATTGTATTGGAAGCAGTGATCAAGACCATCCCCAAGAAAAAGAAATGGAAAAAGGCAAAATGGCTGTCTGAGGAGGCCTTACAAATAGCTGAGAAAAGAAGAGAAGCTAAAGGCAAAGGAGAAAAGGAAAGATATACCATTTGAATGCAGAGTTCCAAAGAATAGCAAGGAGAGTTAAGAAAACCTCCCTCAGTGATCAATGCAAAGAAATAGAGGAAAACAACAGAATGGGAAAGACTTAGAAATCTCTTCAAGAAAATGAGAGACACCAACAGAACATTTCATGCAAAATGAGCATAATAAAGGACAGAAATGGTAAAGACCTAACAGAAGCAGAAGACATTAAGAAGAGGTGGCAAGAATACACAGAAGAACTGTACAAAAAACAGCTTCACAACCCACTCACCTAGACATCCCTGGAAGGTGAAGTAAAGTGGGCCCTGGGAAGCATCACTACAAACAAAGCTAGTGGAGGTGATGGAATTCCAGTTGAGCTATTTCAAATCCTAAAAGATGATGCTG
>SJYW01036264.1:36346-64693 GCA_006410735.1 Raphicerus campestris | reverse complement strand
TCAGTTTATTCATTTGTATATGTTTATCATATAAACTTACAGATTTAATTATGCAGTGAACTATCACCCATTAATGTGTTTATTTATTCTGTACTTCAGTTGTCCTTGGTTTCGCCAGTAGGCGCCCCTTCAAGTGAGCTTCCATGTCTTTTTTTATTCTGTCCCCATCATTCTTTGAGCACTTCCTTATTTTTTGGTGAACACAGATGTCCCTCTTCAGCCCTGGAATCAGCCAGTTCTCTAAGGAACCGTGACACCTTTTAGTAGAGAATAGTATTTAGAAGTCAAAATCTGGATCCTAGGTGTGCTCATTAGCATTGCTGTGTCACTTCTCCCAGTTTTCCTTCATGGACATGCAAATATAAGCATGCATTCACACATTTATATCTGCATTTATTATCTTTATATGTTAAAAACATATATGTTCATGAAACCATGACTTTAATGTCTCCAATTCCAGCCATGCTCCAAGGTTACATTCTAACTTTCTCTCTTTCTATTGCTGTTACTGTCTTCTATGTCATGAGAAAATTGGTTCCCATTCCATCATCTATAATATATTTCACTGTGTGTGATCAATGCTTTGTATGTAATTAATTTCCCATTGTGGTCACTGCCTAGCATACCCTTCCCCCTGCCTCTCGGTACAGATTCCTTCCTTATCTTGTTGAAGCTCCAACGCTATGTGCTGGCCCACCTATATGCATGGCTGTTTCCTTACTTTTCTCAGGCTGTGATATCCCCTTCTGGGCTGTCCCCGACTCCTCAGATGCCCTTCTCACCCCTTTTGGGCTCCAACACCCCCACTGGGGTACATTCCATTCTCACATATGTCCCTTTTGCCCTGTTCAGACTTTGAGACCCCTTATTGCCCCCTGACACCCTATCCTTGCCCATCTATGGAATTCTGTCTTAAAAGCATATTAAAATTTCAAATCTATTGAGTCGATTTCATTGCTCTACCAGTTTCTTTGCTGAAACCACACTGTTTTAATTATTGTAGCTTTAGAACTTAATTTAATATCTGCCATGCAAATATCCCTTTACTGATGTTCTTTTTCAGAAATTTATAAGTGACTTGTAGTACATTTTTCTTAGAGAAACTTCTAAATTATTGCATTTTCAATTGCCTTTCACCTTTCCCTGGGGGTGGGTAGAGGGGAGGAAATCCCCTACTTGTACATTGTTCAGCTAAGAAACAAACCCTTGTTCCACAGATGGCCAGAAGACACACAAGCAGGAGGTTTAAAGACACAAATGGTATCTTTGCACTCACAACACTGCCTACCTGGTAACTGTAATTCACAGCAGTCCTGTGACTTTAGGAAGAGGTGGTCATTCCATTCACTTCAAGTATGGCTTATAAAGGTTTTGCCCAAGGTCACACAGTAAGTATCAGAATGCAGTTTTTTATTCAGAGAGGTCTCTAGAAAGAGCATCAGTCTAGGAATCAGGACTGAACTCTGTGCTTCTAATGGGAAATCTTTGGTCCTGATGTGTATGTTTAAATGAAAGCATGATTTTAACTGGGGCTCCAGAAAGGCCTTCCTAGCAATAAGGGGTATGAGTTATTAGAGCAGAAAATAATCTGTGAGGGTCTTGAAATAGAGAGCCTTGTTCCAAGGACTGTGTCCCTGACACACAGAGCCAGTCTTCCTCGCTCTTTTAGCCCCCTTCCCCGCCCCCCCACCTTGGGCCCTGCTGTTGGCGACGCTTTGGTTGGCAGCCACCACTGGCCTCTGCCGTGCTCCCCACCAGTGGCCTGCCTGGACCTCAGCACCTGGGAGTGTCTTTGGCCCATCCTCTTCCTCTCAGGCTTGCAGCCGTTTCTCCAGTTAGGCTTGAGTTGGTCCTTCTATCCTGCTTATCCAGATCTTTCCAATGGCTTGGGCCATTTCAGCTCTGCAAAAGCGCCCTAGGAACAAAGATATACAAATTGAAAAGAAGCAGTTTCCTTTGGTGCAGTTATTCCTAGCCTCTAAGACACAGTTCTCTCTCTCTGTTTTGGTAAATTTCTCTATCCTAAAGAAACAGGAGGCTGCTTGTTTCTTGGTGATGAGAAGAAACACAACTGAATGCCCCTTCTGTGCCAGGCATTTGATGGGTCACCACATATAATCTTCCCAGAAATTCTATCCCCACTTTACAGATGAGGAGACTGAGGCCACAGGGCTTATGGAATTTGTGCTAAGTCATGTGGAATATTAATGGTGAAACCAGGAGAGAAAACCAGCTCTACCTGACTCCAAGTCCACAAATGTGCATGTTTGCATGCTACTGTGTGCCAGGCACCATGCTTTTGATCCAAAGGTGCCTCTCTATTGCCAAAGATTGGAGCAGATTAGTTGAGCACATTTTTGGGTAGGTCTCTGTTTTTCTTAGACCCACTCTCATTTTAAGCACATTGTGTGCAGACTTTCAGAGCCTGATCTCTTGAGCTGGGCATGTTCAGAGAGCAGTAAAATAGTGGAAGCACAAAGACTATGCATGATGGAGTCCTGTGTGTTGGGCCAGTTGAGCTTCATGCATTTGCTGCTTTCATTTTCCTTTGGCTCTGGAAAGGATGGTTTGGTTTTACGAACGAAAGCTGAGGACATTTGCCAGCTTGCTAACTGCCTTGCCCCCATCAAATGTGTCAGTCTCACAGAACATGGCTCCCCAGCTGCAGGCCCATGGTTTTGAGATTGCCGAAATAGAAAACCACTCATTTCCCTTCGCAGGAGAGGCGCCCAAAGCAGATATTTCAATATATTCCAATTTAGCCAAGGGAAGCCAGAACATGGATGCTGTTGCCAAGGAAACCACCTCCTTCCTCCCCGTGTGCTGTGCATACATGTATCACTTCATCTCTCCACTCTCCAAGGTAATATCATAGCTCTGTGCTTGGGGAAGGATTTTTAAAAAGGCATATAAAACCTCTTAGCATCGAGAAGATTCATTAAATGATCTCACTCCAGAGGAGCTTAAATTATTCTTTTTAGACCCTTTTATGCTGAGGATGGGGAAATGGCTGAGTCAGTGCTATCTCTCATAGCCCAGCTTGGTGTCTTGCTGGAAACAGTTTTCAGAAATAAACAAATCAGGGTGGAGAAGCTTAGAGAGGGAGAGTGTGTGTGTAATAATAACGAGGCCATCATGTAGCTGTAAAGTCACTGGCTAATCCCTCCAAGGAGGTCTGCTGAGACCAGTTTGATCCACAGGCCTCCTGGGCATGAGGCCATGTCTCATAGGGCAAGCTTCAAAGTGCAGACAAGAGAGGGTCTCTCTAGCAAGGCCACCTGTCAAAAGTCCCCGTGTCAGAACCACACAGGGCCTTCTTGTGTCCGATCTGTACTCGGGCCCAAGCCAGGGACTGTTTCTGTCCTCACTCCAGTGTCTGGTCTCAGTCTGTCTCTCTCTTCCTGATCACCCTTCTTATCCCCACCTGCCCCGATTCTGTGTGTTCGGATAGGTGCAGCTCATCCCCCACGTCTCACAACTGAACAGGCAAACCGTGCTCCAGCCTTGGTATGCATCTGGGTGTTCTGTGTGTGGCCCTGATTTCACGCCTTCTTTTCTCAGCCCCTTTCTGGCTCCTGGTACTCAGCTCCCCTCCTGCCCATTGAATGAGTAGATTCAATTTGACTTCCTTTGTTCAATTAATGGCACTCGCCAAGGATATTGGCTTATACTAGTGGTTCTCAGCTGGGGCAATCTGTTCCCTCAGGAGACATTGGCATTTTTAGTTGTTACGTCTGGGAGCAGGTACTACCGGCGTGCAGTGGTTTGAGGCCATGGGTGTTGCTAAACATTCTGAAATGCACAGGATGGCCCCCTAGTGTGTTAGTCGCTCAGTCATGTCCTACTCTTTTTGATCCCCGGGCACTGCAGCCTGCCAGGCTCCTCTGTCTAAGGAATTCTCCAGGCAAGAATACTGGAGTGGGTAACCAGTCCCTTCTCCAGAGGTTCTGGACCCAGGGATCAAAGCCCATCTTCTGCATTGCAGGTGGATTTTTTGCTGTCTGAGCAACCAGGGAAGTCCGGACAGCTGCCATATCCAGCCCCAAATGTCCATAGTGTTGAGGGTGAGAAACACTGGCTTATACTTATTCTCTTTGCTCATTCATTTAATAAATATTTATTGAGTACCTACTATGTGCCAGGCGCTGAACCAAGCACCCTGGGACATGAGTTTAACAAGATGAACATCCATTTGCTCACTTTCTCACTTAGAGCCAACTGGATGACATTAAACCAATAATTATACAAAAAACTTATTTAAATACAGTTGGGATCATGACACGAGAACAGGCTTGGTTCTCCTGCCCCTTTTCTGAGGACTGCCTGGTGCCCCAGCCCATCCTGCCCTGGCTCCTGTGGGGTATGGACGTTCATTTCATCCCCCACAGTTGCTCCACCATGCCTGGCCACACAGCTTCCTTCCTTGATAAGATATAGGCTTTTGTAGTTTAACTACATGGTTGCTGATCACTATAGGCAAACAGTTAGCAGACCATGAAAAGAACAACCCTGAGAAGTCACAGAAGGTCCAAGACTCTGTCATCTCCTGAAGCCCCAGTCCCTGACCTGCCTCTTCTGAGTGACATCTAGGACATCAAACAGAATAATCCTCCAACTTCACCCTCTGCTTCCATTCAGGTGGGACTTACTGATCCCTACCTCCCAGTCTTCCTCTCACCAGCCCCCTTCTCTGATGGGCTTACTTAATACCATTAAGTCCTTTGGTGTTAGGAGCATGGAATTCAGAACTAGACGACCTGGGTTTGAATCCCTCCTTCAGCACTTCCTAGCTGTGTGACCACGGACAAGTTGCTTAACCTCCCTGTTGCTAAGTTTGTTTTTTGTTTGGTTGCTCAGTTGTGTCCATTCTTTGTGACCCCATGGACTGTAGCCCACCAGGCTCTTCCGTCTATGGGATTTCCCAGGCAAGAATACTGGAGTGGGTTGCCATTTCCTTCTCCTGGGGACCTTCCCCACCCAGGGATCAAGCCTGAGTCTCCTGCATTGGCAGGCGGATTCTTTACCGCTTTGTGGTTAGCAGCATGGACTTCAGAACTAGGTGACCTGGGTTTGAATCCTACCTTCACCACCTACTATGTGACCACGGATAAGCTGCTTAGCCTCTCTGTGCCTCCAATTATTTTTATGTAAAATGAAGGTAATAATCACGTCTATCTTATAAAATTTTCCGGCAGTTAAATGAGTCGGTGTAGGGGAGTCCCTGATTCACAGTAAGTGCCATTTCTGCTTTGCTATTTCCCCAGCATGTCAGCTTGATGATGCAAACACAGCAGAAGCTTCTGGCTTTGCCCCTTGGGGCTATTCGCTTGTCCCCATGGAGCTCAGCCATGCCTGAAGAGCCACAGATCTTCCTTTTGCCTCACCTGGGAGAGCTGGCTGCTGGAGGGCAATGAATGCTTGGCCTGGGCATTTTGAGAGTTTCCACAAGTGGGAGGAGGATGACAATGACCGTGCAAGGAGAGGGTTGTCATGGAAATGCACCCTGTCCAGGTTGTTGCAACCTGACCTCTGGGCTAGCTCCACCTGGATGCACCTTACACTGGGTCTTGCCTTACCATTTGTTCAGGGAGGCGATGGACAGAGATGTCTTTCTTCCCCACCAGTCTGCGGCTGCTGCATCTTTTTCTGTCCAATGTGATGAGGCTTCTCCTGTCTGCCAGCTTCTGTGAATATCACATGAGATGATGGACACCAAATGGCTCTGGTGGCAGCTGTTGACTGGGTGGCTCCCAATCTGACAGCAGAGTGGGTGGGGGGAAGGGGACGGATGGTTGGTGAATATCTTCTTTGTGGCTGGACTGAGAGGCTTATGTGTGCTGTCTCGTTGAAGCTCCCAGTAATGCTGAAGAAGCTGGAGCATATTGTCACCTGCTCAGAGTCCCACACCAGGGGATGACAGTGCCTGAGCTGGTGGCCATGCTCCGTCACCTTTAAGGCCCAGCCATGTCTCCCCATGCAGAATTGCTCCTGGCCAGTCGGGGAACCTCAGCAACGGCCAAGAAATGCCAACACGAGCTCCCACTTAAGGGGCCACAGTCAGCAGAGGGACTTGGCCCGCTGGAAGGCACCTACATTGCCTCTGTCCAAGTGGGCTGGGGTGGGCCCAGGCCATCAACTACAGGGTGGTGGGACTCCAGNTCCTGTACTCTGCTATTAATTAGGAAGGAAGTTTATTAAAAGCCAGTGCTAAACCTGAGACATGTGGTGCTCTGCTCCGCAGCAGTGAGGTCTCTGAACAGCTTTGTGTCCTCGTCCTTCTGAAGGGGCCACACCTGTAGCCCTGCCTCACTGCTCTGCCTTCTTCCAAATCTCTTCTTTCCCTTTCATTTGTGCTCTGCTCCCCAAAGACCTGGTTTCCCATAACACCATTTCTCCTTTGCCCCAGAAAACAGCCACCCATGGCTCTTTCTGATCGTGACCACGTTCTGTCAAATTCAGCTCCTTCTTGCCATAATCATTAATAGGATTAGGGCATCCCCTAAAACCTTTGGGGTCTCTTCTGTTGAGGGGGAGAGTGCCCTCTGTAGGTGCTAGCAAAGCTGCTTCAGTCATAAGGAGGAGAATGGGTTATTGCTCCTTGGGTATGGCCTGGACCTAGATGGCCTCTGATCCTCACCTCCTCCCCTTGGATCCAGACAGGGAGCTGTGCTTATTACAGTAGAAGATATTGATTGCTGGCTCAATAATCATCTCCTTCTTCCGGCAAAAGAGCACCCTTTTCCCTGGGAATCCACTCCATCTTCACTCTGAGTCCATGTGGATGGGGTGTGATAACTCCAGGGTGTGCATGTGACTCAGGCCTGGTACATCAGTGCTTCGGACTCCCCCAGGTACTCTCAGTGGTCCAGGGCAAAGTTAGTTCAATGCTGGCACTCTTGAGGGGTTTTGGAGAGGAGAGTGCTTTCCTTCAGGATTTGGGATTGTGATACTGTCAACCCAGAGCTTTTGGACTCCCACATGTGGAGAGAGTGTGCCTGAGAGTGAAAATAGCGCAGAGGAAAACAAAGCCCAGAGACAGACCAGATAGGGAACCAAAGAGCAGGAGTGCGAGCACAGGTCCAGAGGGTGTGGGCCAAGCTTCTGGATCCAGCTAGACCTGAAGCCGGAACTCTGCGTGTAGACTCTTCTGCTATCTGAGCCTCACATTTGCCTTTTGGATTTAGCTGATTTATGTTGAAACTCAGGGTCTCGACTGATAGTTTACTTGACACTGGCAGGGTGGGTCACTCAACCGGGATGTCTGAGCTGCAGGCCGACTATCGAGTCAGCTGTGAGGCCACCCAGGGTCGGTGTCAGATCCAAGGCCACATGGCTTCCTCCTGGGGAAGGCTGAGTTTGGTGGGAGTGGAGACAGCCAGTGGGGAGAGGCTGGAGCCATACGCAGGAGAGTGAGGAGGCCAGGCTTCTGTCTTGGAGACCTGGTGGATGGAGAGATACTAAGGAGATGGAGAGTGGGAGGGTGTTCAGGTTACTGGGTCGTGATGGAGGTGGGCCTTGCTGCCCCCAAGCCAGGCTCTCCCCACTTGACTCTCTCTGCTATCACTGACCTCAGCCTTTCCCAGGAGGAAGCCAGGTGGCCTTGGGTCTGACACTTACCTTGGGTGGCCTCAGTTCCCTTATCTGTGAATGGGGATGAAGCAATACCCTAAAAATGTGAAGTGTACCCAAGAGTCTGAATGTGAGGGGGATGCAGTGGCCCTCTGACCACTCAGCCCAGACATTAAGGCATAAAATGGAGCAAAGCAAGACACAAGGTCCCTTCAAGAGGCGGTGGGTCGGGAAAGCTGGGAAATCACCGACCAACTGACTGAATGCATGTGAAGGTGGTGCTCACCAGGGAGTCTCACGGGCCCATTGGAGCAGAGGAATTAGGGTGGTCCAGGGGCACGTGTGGGAGAAGGTGATGGCACCCCACTCCAGTACACTTGCCTGGAAAATCCCATGGATGGAGGAGCCTGGAAGGCTGCAGTCTGTGGGGTGGCTAAGAGTCAGACACGACTGAGCGACTTCACTTTCACTTTTCACTTTCATGCATTGGAGAAGGAAATGGCAACCCACTCCAGTGTTCTTGCGTGGAGAATCCCAGGGACGGGGAAGCCTGGTGGGCTGCCGTCTATGGGATGGCACAGAGTCGGACACAACTGAAGTGACTTAGCAGCAGCAGCAGCAGCAGCAGCAGGGGCATGTGTGGGAGGGCCCTAAAGGGCTGCACCTGGCCTCTGTCGTGAGGAAGGAGTGCCACAGCCTGGTGCCACGCGCTCCCCTAGCGACACTCTAGCGCCCTGGATTCCTGTACCACTGGTCCTCGGGGAGAGAACGTGCTCATTAGCAGGACCAGCTGCGAATGGAGATATTGGCACTTGAGCGCTGGTCATTGTCTGTGAGAGCTGTGAGTCAGCATCCTAGAGCCTGTCAAGCCTGGACACTGATGACTCTGCGTTTCTGGTTTGCATGGCTGTGTCAGGCCCTGGCCCAGGGCTCCTAAGGTCAGGAGGTTATCGGTGTAACCAGTGGGTTGTACCCCAGAGATTCTGATGAATGAGGTTGGAGTGGAGCCAGAGCTTTCCATTAAACAGCCCCTCAGGACTCTCTGAGCACAAGCTTGGAGAGAACAATGGCTACACAGAGTGAAGGTCACCTGAAGCCCACTGGAACCTCTGACCTTCATGGAACCCCTACATGGATACTGCTGATTGGCTTCTATGTTCACTTGAGTGGTTTTAACTCCCTCAAGATCCCCTGCGGGCTTCCCAGGTGGCACAGTGGTAAAGAACCAGCCTGCGAGTGCAGGAGACATTAGAGGCATGGGTTCAAGCCTGTGTCAGGAAGATCCCTTGGATGCAGGCAAGGCAGCCCACTCCAGTATCCCTTCCTGGAGAAACGTGTGAACAGAGGAGCCTGGCGGGCTATAGTCCATGGGGTCACAAAGAGCTGCACACGACTGAAGTGACTTAGCACACACACAAGATCCCTTGCGGGCTTTGTTGAAATTAACCATGCAGTACTAGACACTCGAGAAGGAAGAAGGGGCTCTCTATCTGGAAGGAGTGAAGAGAGAGGGAAAGGATGTGCCAGCAGTTGCCCCTCCTCTGAATCGTCTACCTCTGGACCCGCAGTGGGTGTTGTACCATCTGAGTTTTTCAACGCACAAAGGTATGACTTAGGGTAGAGGTGATTTCTGTGATCCTCTGTGCTTCAGGATTTGGCTGGGATGACTCTCGTTTGCAGTGATGTGGTTTTCTGGAACTGCAGAGGTCATGAGTTGCCTCTCGGAAGCATTCCTGAATGACAGGGGCTGGGCACAGAAGCAGAACCCCTCCTCCTGTGCTCCAGAGCAGCGAGTCCTTTGCAGGTCCCTCTCCTGAGACTGGGGGTTGGGGTGGTGTCTCTCATCCCGTCCCTCCTAGAAGCTAAGTGGAGAGGCCAAGTTCTGTTCAGTATGGGCTCTGATTCTTTATGTGACTTAGAAGCTCACAAGTATGGAGACTGTAGAAAGACCTTTCTTGGGCTAGGCTCTGTTGACCTGGACAAAATCATCTCAACTGGCTCACATTTTGAGCCAACATATACTCACCATAGAACCATGGACATCGTTAGCATCGCTTCACTTCTATTGCTTGTTTCCCTCCACAAACCTCTGCTATCACCTCCATCTCGCTCTCTCTTTGCAGTTAACCCCGGGTCTTGCTCTGCAGAGAAAATAGAAGATGTCAAGTGGCAATGCCAATTAAATTTTAAGACATTGTCCACCATGCTGTCTTTATTCTCCAGATGTCTTTTTAACCAAGGCTAATGCCACCACTTGCTGCTGTCCTGAGGGCCGCTTGTTGCTGTGTCTTCGTGCTCTCCCTTTACTGAACTATTCTATCAGCATGTAGGCATGTTTGTGCTGCGTCCCTATACACAGTGGAGTTCTTCCCTCTCTCCTCTCCTTTCAGCTCTTCTTCTCCTGGTCTTAATTCACAGACCCATTTATTGAGAGAATAATCTNATTCCTGTACCACTGGTCCTCGGGGAGAGAACGTGCTCATCAGATAGCAGGACCAGCTGCGAATGGAGATATTGGCACTTGAGCGCTGGTCATTGTCTGTGAGAGCTGTGAGTCAGCATCCTAGAGCCTGTCAAGCCTGGACACTGATGACTCTGCGTTTCTGGTTTGCATGGCTGTGTCAGGCCCTGGCCCAGGGCTCCTAAGGTCAGGAGGTTATCGGTGTAACCAGTGGGTTGTACCCCAGAGATTCTGATGAATGAGGTTGGAGTGGAGCCAGAGCTTTCCATTAAACAGCCCCTCAGGACTCTCTGAGCACAAGCTTGGAGAGAACAATGGCTACACAGAGTGAAGGTCACCTGAAGCCCACTGGAACCTCTGACCTTCATGGAACCCCTACATGGATACTGCTGATTGGCTTCTATGTTCACTTGAGTGGTTTTAACTCCCTCAAGATCCCCTGCGGGCTTCCCAGATGGCACAGTGGTAAAGAACCAGCCTGCGAGTGCAGGAGACATTAGAGGCATGGGTTCAAGCCTGTGTCAGGAAGATCCCTTGGATGCAGGCAAGGCAGCCCACTCCAGTATCCCTTCCTGGAGAAACGTGTGAACAGAGGAGCCTGGCGGGCTATAGTCCATGGGGTCACAAAGAGCTGCACACGACTGAAGTGACTTAGCACACACACAAGATCCCTTGAGGGCTTTGTTGAAATTAACCATGCAGTACTAGACACTCGAGAAGGAAGAAGGGGCTCTCTATCTGGAAGTAGTGAAGAGAGAGGGAAAGGATGTGCCAGCAGTTGCCCCTCCTCTGAATCGTCTACCTCTGGACCTGCAGTGGGTGTTGTACCATCTGAGTTTTTCAACCCACAAAGGTATGACTTAGGGTAGAGGTGATTTCTGTGATCCTCTGTGCTTCAGGATTTGGCTGGGATGACTCTCGTTTGCAGTGATGTGGTTTTCTGGAACTGCAGAGGTCATGAGTTGCCTCTCGGAAGCATTCCTGAATGACAGGGGCTGGGCACAGAAGCAGAACCCCTCCTCCTGTGCTCCAGAGCAGCGAGTCCTTTGCAGGTCCCTCTCCTGAGACTGGGGGTTGGGGTGGTGTCTCTCATCCCGTCCCTCCTAGAAGCTAAGTGGAGAGGCCAAGTTCTGTTCAGTATGGGCTCTGATTCTTTATGTGACTTAGAAGCTCACAAGTATGGAGACTGTAGAAAGACCTTTCTTGGGCTAGGCTCTGTTGACCTGGACAAAATCATCTCAACTGGCTCACATTTTGAGCCAACATATACTCACCATAGAACCATGGACATCGTTAGCATCGCTTCACTTCTATTGCTTGTTTCCCTCCACAAACCTCTGCTATCACCTCCATCTCGCTCTCTCTTTGCAGTTAACCCCAGGTCTTGCTCTGCAGAGAAAATAGAAGATGTCAAGTGGCAATGCCAATTAAATTTTAAGACATTGTCCACCATGCTGTCTTTATTCTCCAGATGTCTTTTTAACCAAGGCTAATGCCACCACTTGCTGCTGTCCTGAGGGCCGCTTGTTGCTGTGTCTTCGTGCTCTCCCTTTACTGAACTATTCTATCAGCATGTAGGCATGTTTGTGCTGCGTCCCTATACACAGTGGAGTTCTTCCCTCTCTCCTCTCCTTTCAGCTCTTCTTCTCCTGGTCTTAATTCACAGACCCATTTATTGAGAGAATAATCTGCCCTACGTTGTGTGCTTTTCTTGCGGGCTCAAGAATCTGCATTTTACACACTCTCCTGGTCATCTGATGCATGAGCCCTTTGGACTCCATTTTGCAAATTTTTGCCTTAATCGTTGGTGTTCCTTGGTTTGAGCCTTTTCATTCTTCACCATCTACATGTCTTTTGAAATCTCATCTGACTCAAGTCATCATCCACCACCTGGAATCCACTTTCTATCTCCAGCCCAGTCATGGCTCTTGAGTTTCAGAACTGCATTATCCAACTAACTCTGTGAGGATTTTCCAAAGACACTGAAATGTTCAGAGCAGGACCTCTCATCTTCTTCAAGTCTCCTTGTCCCCATGCTCCCCAGCCCCATCTCTAGCACCACTTGCCGTCTACTTCCCAAGTGAGAAACCTCAGCTCCCTCTTTCTCACTGCCCCTTGCCAAATTTTCAGTTCCATGTGCCATCCATGCTAACTCTTAAACAAGTCTTAAATCCACCAGTTGCTCTTCATTCCCACTGCCAGGACTGATCCAGGGCCCTGTGCTTTTTCTCCTGGATGAGCCCCTACCTGGGTCTCTGCTCTCAAGCTTACCCTCTCCCAGGTGGGTTCTATACTGACCTAGGGGCCTCTCCAGAGTCTGAGACTGACCTTGTCACTTTCCTACATTCAGGCCTTCAGTAGCATCTTACTGCCTCTATTTGGACAAAATATCACCTTAACCTGGCATAGAAAGCCTTTCATGGCTCCTCTCCCACCCCAAGATGCTCATTCATCAGCAAGATCAAGGACTCACTTCTCAAGTCTGGCACAGTCCTGGGGCTGGGCAGAAAATTCAAAAGATTATGGCCAGGTTTGGAAAGTTTCTGTCCTTGAAACAAAAATACAGTGGCTCAGACTGAAAAGTCAGTTTCCTAAGAATCAGAGCCCTTATCCAGTATTAGTGATAGATAGTGAAGTCACTCAGTTGTGTCCGACTCTTTGCGACCCCATGGACAGTAGCCAACCAAGCTCCTCCATCCATTGGATTTTCCAGGCAAGAATACTGGAGTGGGTTGCCATTTCCTTCTCCAGGGGATCTTCCCGACCCAGGGATTGAAGCCGGGTCTCCCGCATTGTAGGCAGACACTTTACTGTCTGAGCCACCATCCAGTATTAAGCTTTATTAATAATTACAAGGGCTTCCCAGGCTGTGCTAGCGGTAAAGACAGCCTGCCAAATCAGGAGATGTAAGAGACACAGGTTCAGTCCCTGGGTTGGGAAGGTGCCCTGGAGGAGGGCATGGCAACCCTCTCCAGTATTCTTGCCTGGAGAATACCATGGATAGAGAAGCCTGCTGGGATACAGTCTATAGGGTCACAAAGACTCTAACATGACTGAAGGGACTTAACACGCACGCCAATAATTGCAAGGATCAAAATAATTGTGAGGCACAGGTAAAGCATGAGGTCTAAGACCACCAGTACTGCTCCATAAGACCATTTTTTTCTTTTTTGCCTCGTTCAGGTTATCAGAAGAGGTCTCTATGTGATGCATGCGAGCCATCCCTTACTATAAAGGGAGCTATCTTGGTCATGCCATATCTCCATTTTATTCTCTGATAGTTACAGTTTGCACATTTCCCAGGGAGCCCTGCCCCATAAATCCACAGGGTCCAGGTTTGTTTACCATAAGCAGTGCTGGACAGATATGGTACATCTTGCTAAAAGCATTCCATAGATAAGAACACTTCTGCTAGCCAGTATNCCTCATGTGAAGAGTTGACTCATTGGAAAAGACTCTGATGCTGGGAGGGATTGTGGGCAGGAGGAGAAGGGGACGACAGAGGATGAGATGGCTGGATGGCATCACAGACTCGATGGACATGAGTTTGGGTGAACTCTGGGAGTTGGTGATGGACAGGGAGGCTTGGCGTGCTGTGATTCATAGGGTTGCAAAGAGCTGGACACGACTGAGTGACTGAACTGAACTGAACTGAGATGAGTGATATTAAGGGAGGTCGAATTGTGTTGGAATTTTTGTATTTGTATTAATGGACCAGGAAGGTCCAGGTGAGTTTGGCAGTTTGTCGCTGGAGACCTGACTGCTGGAGGTCAGGCCTTGGAAGCAGACCTAGCCTCCCTGCCCCCTCCTCTGCAGGGTTGGGGCACAGCATGGCCTCTCCCTATGGGGGTGCCGAAGAGCAGGTACATTTTCCTAAGGTTTCTTCCCTCCAGCATTGCTTTGCCATTGATCTGCTGATCCTGCAGAAGACTAGAGCTGGATCCCATGAGGTCAGTCCATTCTCTTCCTGTTTCATGGGGCTCGCCTTTAAGGGCCTCTGGGGAGGGACAGTTTGGTCTGGGAGTGGGGATGTCATTCCCAGTGGTCTGCAGGAAGCACTCAGCCACACCCGGAACTCCCTCTGCATGGCTTCAGGGGGAGGAGGGGCAGCAAAAAGTCACCCCTGTGTGCATGTGTGTGTGCTAAGTTGCTTCAGCTGTGTCCAACTCTTTGCAGTGCTAATGGACTATAGCCCACTAGGCCCCTTGATCGGCTCTGGACTAAAGGGTGTGGGCAACGAGGGTGCAGGATATTCCCTTGACCTGACCTTGACATGCGGATTCTCCCAAGTCTTTGTAGGAGAGTCCCGTCATGCCTCCCTCCTCTCCTCCTCCTGTATTTCAGATTCTGCTGTCTCTTCTGCTCCCAACTGTGGTGGCTCCCTCCCTGCCCATTTTCTGCTTTCCTCTGTGGAGGGAGGGCTGAGCCCTGCTCTGAGGAGGGGTGAGGAGGAGAGGAGCAGGGAGAGAAGGGTGTGGAGGAACGGAGGCTCTCACCCCAGGCTGGGGCTGGTTTCCTCTAAACCAATAGCAATCAAACATGCCTCACCACTGTGAGAATTAATTCCCTTCTCAAGCTCCCCTTCAGATAGGTGAGAAATGTGTGTGCCTCCTATTAACATGAGCGTGACCCCATTTCTTGTGAAATGACAACCCTGGTCTGATTATGCTCAGGAAGCATCCCCACCTGCCTGCCCCAGGCTGCGTGACAAAAGCTCCCTCATCCTAACTGACAAATGAACGTCGTGCATCCAAACCTTCCGTGTGATCTGCAGACAATGCCCGTTTCATCTCAGTCACAGGATGGGATCAGGAAGACGGTCTGATTTCCCTCTCCGTGTGCCCAGCAGTACTGGAAGTGAGAGAGGGAGCTGCTCACAGGCTTGGCTGGAGGAGCGTGTGGCTGGGAGCAGTGTGGCGTGGTCCAGTCTGTTTGCTGGCTGTGTTTGGGATTGAGTCCCTGGTGGCTCAGATAGTAAAGAATCCACCTGCAAGGCAGGATACTCGGGTGCGATCCCTGGGTTGGGAAGATTCCCTGGAGAAGGGAATGGCAACCCACCCCAGTATTCTTGCCTGGAGAATCCCATGGACAGAGGAGCCTGGCGGGCTACAGTCCATGGGGTTGCAATGAGTTGGAAATGACTGAGCAACTAACCCCTCTCTTCTCTGAGAGCAAAAGGCTGGCCCCCTAGACCTGGAAGGGCTTTTGAATCTGATACTTGCTGATTCCAGGCTATCACTGAGTACAGCTTTAGAACCTCATAAAAACTGGGTTCCCATTTGCAGTGTTGGAGGAAGGGTCTAGAACGTTCTCTAGGAGACCGAGTTAGGAAACCAGCTCAGTGTTTGGATAAAAGCCCTCCCTTGGGATATGACACGGCTCAAGGCACCAGAAGAGCTTCTCTCCCTGGCAACTGAAAGCCCGGCATGGGCCGTGTGTTTAGCGGGAGGCAGCACGCCAGAGAGAGGACAGGGCGTTCGTTCCTTTGTTCAGACACTCGCTCATCCATCAGATATTTGTTGAGCGTCACCTGAGATCCAGCAGGGGGGGAGAGAGGAAGGAGGTCTGCCGTCAGTCAGAGCTCTGTTGCCCTCAGCTCATCCTCTTTCTTGAGTGCCCTGCGGACACCTGGCTGCTGGTTGGTGGGCTGTGGCCGTGCACCTGCCTCTCCTGGGCTGCCCACGCGAGGATGATGCTCCTGGCAGGGAGTGGGCCTCCCACACACTGTCCCCTTCTGTGTCCTCTGTATGCCCTGTCCTAGGTGACCTTGGCCCCTGGGCGGGGCAGCCAGGCACATGCCCACAAATAGCTTTGCTACAGAGGAGGGACTGGTGTGCCGCAGTCAGAGGGGTAAGAGGCCTGGCCAGAAGCTGTTTTATGGGATGGTGCTGAGTTGAGCCTGGAGTGAGCCAGGATTTGGAAGAGAAGCGATGAAGGTCATTGCAGGGACAGGGAACAGCTTGAGTGAATGCACGGATGCGCGCAGAGCTTGGGAGGAATGAGGAGGAGAAGGAAGCCTGTGGGGGGTGCGTGATGATGGGCATGCTGGGCAGGATGGTGCTTCTCTGCAAGCTCTGGGGGAGGGCTGTTTGGACCACTCTCTTATGAGAGCTGGGGGTGCTTATCTAGGGTCTCCAGGTACAGAACAGCAGTCCGGGGGTAATATTTACTTCTCCTTTACTCTCCAGGACTGGCTACTGATCACACAGTTTTCAGTTTAAAATAATAATTTTCCTTTTTCTAAACTCTTCAGTAGGGGGAAAGCTGCCATTTGCTTGGTCTTGGAATAGTTTGCCCTATCTTTCTTCTTGCAAAATAAGAAGAGATTCTTCCATTTGGCTTCTGTGCGCTCTTGTTCTCCGGAGCAAACCCTCTGCCTTGCCCATACGGATGAGCACGTTGCATTTGGCTCCCTGCACTAGATTCCTACCTCTGTGAGGGCAAGGACCTGCTGTTTGGTTTGCTCCTGTACCCCCAGCCTTGTGAGAACTGTTGTAACCATTAGGCTTTCAGTACATATTGGAAGAATCAGTAAATGAATGGCAGTTGGGTTGATGATTCTTGGATCCCTTGACATGGGGCAGGTTGATGTGGTAAGATGCTGATTGAACCAGCCAAGCCCAAATTCATTTGAGGCCCTGTGATGCTCTTGGGTAAGTGGTGAATATTATAGGATGCTTAAAACTTCCAGGAAGGTGAAAGAACANGGTTGCAATGAGTTGGAAATGACTGAGCAACTAACCCCTCTCTTCTCTGAGAGCAAAAGGCTGGCCCCCTAGACCTGGAAGGGCTTTTGAATCTGATACTTGCTGATTCCAGGCTATCACTGAGTACAGCTTTAGAACCTCATAAAAACTGGGTTCCCATTTGCAGTGTTGGAGGAAGGGTCTAGAACGTTCTCTAGGAGACCGAGTTAGGAAACCAGCTCAGTGTTTGGATAAAAGCCCTCCCTTGGGATATGACACGGCTCAAGGCACCAGAAGAGCTTCTCTCCCTGGCAACTGAAAGCCCGGCATGGGCCGTGTGTTTAGCGGGAGGCAGCACGCCAGAGAGAGGACAGGGCGTTCGTTCCTTTGTTCAGACACTCGCTCATCCATCAGATATTTGTTGAGCGTCACCTGAGATCCAGCAGTGGGGGAGAGAGGAAGGAGGTCTGCCGTCAGTCAGAGCTCTGTTGCCCTCAGCTCATCCTCTTTCTTGAGTGCCCTGCGGACACCTGGCTGCTGGTTGGTGGGCTGTGGCCGTGCACCTGCCTCTCCTGGGCTGCCCACGCGAGGATGATGCTCCTGGCAGGGAGTGGGCCTCCCACACACTGTCCCCTTCTGTGTCCTCTGTATGCCCTGTCCTAGGTGACCTTGGCCCCTGGGCGGGGCAGCCAGGCACATGCCCACAAATAGCTTTGCTACAGAGGAGGGACTGGTGTGCCGCAGTCAGAGGGGTGAGAGGCCTGGCCAGAAGCTGTTTTATGGGATGGTGCTGAGTTGAGCCTGGAGTGAGCCAGGATTTGGAAGAGAAGCGATGAAGGTCATTGCAGGGACAGGGAACAGCTTGAGTGAATGCACGGATGCGCGCAGAGCTTGGGAGGAATGAGGAGGAGAAGGAAGCCTGTGGGGGGTGCGTGATGATGGGCATGCTGGGCAGGATGGTGCTTCTCTGCAAGCTCTGGGGGAGGGCTGTTTGGACCACTCTCTTATGAGAGCTGGGGGTGCTTATCTAGGGTCTCCAGGTACAGAACAGCAGTCCGGGGGTAATATTTACTTCTCCTTTACTCTCCAGGACTGGCTACTGATCACACAGTTTTCAGTTTAAAATAATAATTTTCCTTTTTCTAAACTCTTCAGTAGGGGGAAAGCTGCCATTTGCTTGGTCTTGGAATAGTTTGCCCTATCTTTCTTCTTGCAAAATAAGAAGAGATTCTTCCATTTGGCTTCTGTGCGCTCTTGTTCTCCGGAGCAAACCCTCTGCCTTGCCCATACGGATGAGCACGTTGCATTTGGCTCCCTGCACTAGATTCCTACCTCTGTGAGGGCAAGGACCTGCTGTTTGGTTTGCTCCTGTACCCCCAGCCTTGTGAGAACTGTTGTAACCATTAGGCTTTCAGTACATATTGGAAGAATCAGTAAATGAATGGCAGTTGGGTTGATGATTCTTGGATCCCTTGACATGGGGCAGGTTGATGTGGTAAGATGCTGATTGAACCAGCCAAGCCCAAATTCATTTGAGGCCCTGTGATGCTCTTGGGTAAGTGGTGAATATTATAGGATGCTTAAAACTTCCAGGAAGGTG
Source organism: Raphicerus campestris (assembly GCA_006410735.1). Taxonomy (NCBI): domain Eukaryota; kingdom Metazoa; phylum Chordata; class Mammalia; order Artiodactyla; family Bovidae; genus Raphicerus; species Raphicerus campestris. The sequence goes on along the minus strand of SJYW01036264.1, from coordinate 46,377 downwards.
AAAGAACAATCCTGAAATTATGCTGAGGGCAGCCCTGGCAGGCTGGCTTCTCTCATCTCTCCCAGTGGCCCTGGCTTGCTGTGGGGTGCTGATTGCTATAGTGATGGCACGACTGAAATGAATGGCAGCAATAAAATGCCACCAAGGGAGAAAGGGGTTTTGACTAATCCATAGCCTTAGTTCAAATGAAGTCCTTTGAAATAGCATTGACAAGGGGTTACGTCCTTTCCCCAAGATGCTGGCAGATGTCATGATGTCAATGGCATTTCCTGATCTTCAGTGAGCAGCCAGGCTGGTTTCTGTCTTCTCTCTGTTACTCAGCTCCCCGTGGCCCAGGGATAGGTAGTAAAGGAAGGAAGCTGCTGATCAGACATGTAGCAGAACATCAGAGGTTATGAACGGACATCCACTATTTGAGTCCAATTCCTGCCCTGCCATGCCTGTGGGCACTCTCAGGGGACTCCCCCGTCCACCTTCCCCCAAACACCAGGCCTGGAGAGGGTGCTAGTTAGGAGGCACCCACAGTGATGCAGCTGATACGGACGGGTCCAGGTAGAGGCCACACGGGGGAACAGGAAGGGGCAGCAGGAGGGGCTGGGGTCGGGTGCGGACAGTCTTCAGGTGTGAGCTCGCTCCCAGATGGGATTCCAAAGCCTCAATTTAGAACAGGATTGAAAAGGTCCCTAAGTTGTGAGATTATCCCCAGAGTGGGGGAGGGAGAGAATTTTAGGCACAGAGAGAGCAAGTGTAAGGACGTGTGCGCGTGCGCGTGTGACAGAGAGAGATATATCCTACAGCTAGTTTCCTGGAGGGTGATCTGAGACAGAAGGGAAGCGGGTGGCAGCAGGGAGGGGGCTGGGGAGGGGGGTGAGGACCAGACTATGAAGTCCTTGAATCCCCTGGACATGGCAGCAAAGGTAAGGGAGTGACATGACCGACTCTATTCCAGAAAAACCAGTGCGGCTGGCACATGAAGACTAGATTAGGGTGCAGGGTGGGTGGCAGGAACACTGTTAGGAGGCTGTTGGAGGAACCCAGGAGAGGCAATGGCCGGAGCCCGGTCGCAGCTGTGGCACTGAAGACAGGATGGGACACAGGTGGGCTGGCCGGAGCCTGGCTACTGACCAGTGTGCCAAGAGGAGCCCCAGGGAGAGCAGTGGGTCTCAGAGCCCCCGCCACCTCCCCCACCAGGGGTGTGGTCTGCTAGATGGCGGTGGTGCTACTGAGTGCTGTTACTCACCAGGACAGGGGACCCTGGAGTAAACCATCATCCTCTGGCCAGGGAGCGGGATGCTCGTGGCCCTGGATAGATCTGAGGTGCGTTGTAGAGTACGTGTGCCCCTCTGACCCTGACCCAGGCTCACCTGGGGAAGGCTGGTTCCTGACTCTTGCTCCTCCCTTCTTTCCTTCCTCCCTGGTATATCCTTTTAATCTCCTCCCTTCTCTTATCTCAGACATCTTAGGTTAACATGGGGAAGAGGAGCCATGGAATAACATCCAATGAGGGAAAGGTTATTCGCCCAGGATTATAATCATGGTGCCTCCTGGTGTCTCTCACAGGGGAAGACAGCAGACTTGATGGCTTAGCTAAAGCAAGCCTGTTACTTCCCTCAAGCAGCTTGTGGATTGCAGATTCCTGCCAGGCCCTCCAGAACCAGCCCCAGGTCTCTTCCCCCAGATCTGTCTGCTCTCAGCGTTTTCTCCAAAAAGGTAAGACCCTTGATGGCTGAGCCTGTGATTGAAAGTAAAGTGCACTCAACACTGAGTCCCTGGCTTCAGCGGCTGACAGTCAGCTGTTGAGCCACTGCATCCTATCTGCCTGCCTCCCTGCACCATGACCTCTTCTGGCAGTCCGGGGCTGTGGCTGTGCCCTCGCCGATGTTATGGAAGGAGGCGGCCCTGGTTTAAGTGACCTTTCTCCGGGTGCCTCTTCTGTGCAAGCCTCCGGACTCAGTACATGCGATGCGCCGCAGACCACCCAGAGGCTTAGGGACCTCAGCCCTTTCTTTGGCACTTTGGTCACTGGAGTTTGGAGGAGGGGACCACTGATCTTAACTGTGTGTGTCTGTATCAGTGGAGTGGGAAAGGTCACAAAAAGCTTCTTGCTAAGTTCTTGGTCGCTTCAACAGCCCCTGTTTGGCTTCACACCTCTTCCATCACATGTGGAACTAATTCTCTATGCTAAATTCCTTCTGTTTGAAATACCAAGAATCCTCTGGTCTTTCCAACTGACGCTGACTGATACAGGTGTTTGAGGAGGGTGAAGAGGTAGACAGTGAGTAGTATGTTATAGAGATCGGGGTGGTGGTTTAGTTGCTAAATCGTGTCCGACTGTTGCAACTTCATGGACTGTAGCCTGACAGGCTCCTCTGTCCATGGGATTTCCCAGGCCAGAATACTGGACTGGGTTGCTATTTCCTTCTCCAGGGGATCTTCCCAACCCTGGGATCGAACCCACGTCTCCTGCATTGCAGATGGATTCTTTACCATTAAGCTACCAGGGAAGCCCATGTTATACAGATTAACTATCCACCAAAGATGTCTTATGTCATACAGAGTAAATATCCCCCAAAGAGCTATCAGGCTTCACTGATAGCTCAGCTGGTAAAGAATCTGCCTGCAATGCGGGAGACCTGGGTTTGATCCCTGGGTTGGGAAGATCCCCTGGAAAAGGGAACGGCTATCCACTCCAGTATTCTGGCCAGGATAATTCCATGGACTGTATAGCCCATGGGATTGCAAAGAGTTGGACATGACTGAGCGCCTTTCACTTTCAAAGGTGTCCATATCCTAATCTCTGGAACCTATGACTATGTTGCTTCACGTAGCAAAAGTGACTCTATTATCCAGGATTATTCAGGAAATTATCTTGGTTTATATGAGTGGGTCCCATGTAAACACAACGGTCTTTGTAAGAGAGGGGCAGAAGAAGAGTCAGACAGGGAGATGTGGGGATGGAAGCAGAGGTGGTACTGACTGGATTGCTGGCTTCAACAGGAAGGAAAATCTGTGAACCGAGGACCGCAGGCGCCTCTAGATGCTGAGCAAGGCACGAGGACAGATTCTCCTCTAGAGCCTCCAGAAAGAATGCAGCCCCATCAACACCTTGTCTTTAACCCCGTGAAAATCATTTTAGGCTTTTGACCTCTAGAACCGCCAGATAGTAGATTTATGTTGCGTTAAGCCAGTAAGTACGTGGTACTTTGTTACAGCGGCGGTAGGAAACTAGAGTAGAGGGCCGGAGTTCAAGATGCTGGGAATTATGCAAGGGAGTTGCATCTTGTTCTATAGGGCTGAAGGCTTATTGCTGCTCAGGAGCCCACGTGTGCCAAATGTATGAGCTCTGAAGTCAGATTGCCTGGGTTTGAACACCCTCCTTGCCAAAGACCAGCTTTGTTAGGCAGGTGTTTTAAATTCTCAGACCTTTAGTACTTCCACCTCCAAAGTGGTGCCCTAGCATTTCTTGTCTCATAGATGCATAAGGCTTGAGTGAAAAGATGTGTGTAGGGTGTTTGGCACAGCATGAGTCAGAGAAGTGATTATTACTCTCGCTTGCTTTGCAACTTTGGACAAGACCATGTTTCATTTGGAGCCTTGATCCTTACATCTGCCAAGAGGAGGTGATAGTGGGACTCCTAGTCTCCTAGCCTCCCCAGCCTGCAGAAATAAGGGAGATAACAGTTTGGAGAGGGCTGTTACCGCTCTGCGCCCCTGCGGGCCTGGCTGGAGCTCTCCACTTGTGGAGCAGGTGCCAGCTGACCTGCCCACTCAATCCCCTCTGCCCCATTCGACAGGCATGCCTGGATTCCTGTGCCCCTTAAGGGCTGTCCTGGTTTCTGCTCCACTGCACTATGCTCCAGGCATAAGCTATTTTAGTTTCAAGTTCCTTACAATGCTACACCTTCCCTACCCATGCGACCGACCTCCCCAGGCCCAGCTGCCAAGTATTGATTTCCCCTTTAAATATTACAGCAGCCCAGGAGCATGTATGGATTAATTGATGAGGCTAGGCTTGTACCTGCACACTTCATTAACAGCTGCTACTAATTAGTGGAGTAGTCATTAAGAGACCTGCTGGGGTTTTGAGGATAATAGTTTTACTTTTTTTCCATGATTCCTAAGCACACAATAAATTGGGGAGTGAAAGTCCACAGTGCCATGCTGGGATGGAAGTCATGGGGTGGCCTGTGCTCAGGGCTTGCCTCTAAGAACACAATAGAAACTAGAGAATCATCATAGTGAGACCAGAGTCGGGAGGGCCTCAGAGTCATCTGGTCACACACATGACTACCATGGCTGGGAGAGGGGTGTCACCATCAAGGTCACACAGAGACAGGGAGGCAGAGCTGGGACAGGCAACCGGGGCTGCCAGCTTTGCTCCAGGCCAGTTCTCTGTTTACTAGATGGGGACTCTGCTGCATGCATTTGAACAGCTTTATGGGGGAAGTCGGAGAAGGCGATGGCACCCCACTCTAGTACTCTTGCCTGGAAAATCCCATGGATGGAGGAGCCTGGTGGGCTGCAGTCCATGGGGTCGCAAAGAGTCGGACACGACTGAGCGACTTCTCTTTCACTTTTCACTTTCACACATTGGAGAAGGAAATGGCAACCCACTCCAGTATTCTTACCTGGAGAATCCCAGGGACAAGGAAGCCTGGTGGGCTGCTGTCTATGGGGTCACACAGAGTCGGACACGACTGAAACGACGTAGGAGCAGCAGCAGCATGGTGGAGGTTGGACCATGCACATAATCATGTCCTCTGTCGACCCCTACCCCCAAACCTGATGCACTCTCCCCAAGCTCATGCTGCTTTTCCTTTCCCAATTCTGGGCCTCCTCATATTTTGTCCGCATCATNAAGGAGGCCTGGTGGGCTGCTGTCTATGGGGTCACACAGAGTCGGACACGACTGAAACGACTTAGGAGCAGCAGCAGCAGCAGCATGGTGGAGGTTGGACCATGCACATAATCATGTCCTCTGTCGACCCCTACCCTCAAACCTGATGCACTCTCCCCAAGCTCATGCTGCTTTTCCTTTCCCAATTCTGGGCCTCCTCATATTTTGTCCGCATCATTCCATCTTTCATCTCCTTGCTCCTGGAACCCCTGTCTCTGCCTTTGGTAGGGTTATCTCCAAATGGGCACGATTCAGCAATTGGCTTGCAGTGGCCCCTTCGGGTTATCCATGCTGGTGGAAATACACACTGATTGGAATTAAGCCTGAAGTACGTGCCTTTGGACAACATCTTGACCCTCTTGGAATGTCCTCCTCACTTGACGAAGTGGGCTAATGTGTGTTCAGGGCCGAGCACAGGCTGGGCATAGAGTGAGTGAGCGAGTCCTTAGTAGATGGCGGCCATGTACCCTGGGCTCCTTAGGAAACTGCCCCTGTAGCCCAGTTGAGCGTTCCTCCAGCTGACTTGCATCACTCACAGAGCACACTGAGAGGTTTTACAGCAAGGAGTAGAGTTTTGACCTACTATTTTCTTCTTGTTTAAGAGATAATGATACTCNCTCTTGGAATGTCCTCCTCACTCGACGAAGTGGGCTAATGTGTGTTCAGGGCCGAGCACAGGCTGGGCATAGAGTGAGTGAGCGAGTCCTTAATAGATGGCGGCCATGTACCCTGGGCTCCTTAGGAAACTGCCCCTGTAGCCCAGTTGAGCGTTCCTCCAGCTGACTTGAATCACTCACTGAGAGCACACTGAGAGGTTTTACAGCAAGGAGTAGAGTTTTGACCTACTATTTTCTTCTTGTTTAAGAGATAATGATACTCCCAATCAGTCACCTTCCCTCTAAGCTTACTACGTGTCAGGGGTACTGTTCTAAGTGCTTTACATGGATTAATTTATTTTGTTTCATCTTGAAAACCCTATGAGGCAGATGATTTAATTATGGTTCCTATTTCATAGGGGTGAAAATGAATGTACGAAACTTGCCTCTGGTCACACAAGGAGGAGTTGGGGCTGAACCCAGTGCTCTAGCCCTGAGCCCAAGTTCTTAGCTGTGCACCTTCTCAGCTCCTTCGAGGGGTTGATTTCCTGGCTAAGAGAAAGCCTTGCCTCAGTGCATGCTGTGTGGGTGGCAGCTGTGTTTATGTCATGCCTGCATCCTCCAGACTTCAGCTGATCGATCCAAGGTGGGCATTTGAAGCAGAGGCTTCTCCACACTGTATGCTTTGGGTATTCTGACTCAAAAGCCTAAGATGGGCCAATCTGACTCCTAACTGGGGAAGGCATTGGGAAGAGGCTTAGCCTGGGAGGAGGAAGAGCTGATGAACTAGACTTAGGACTGGGCATACCAATCATGGTTACCAGCTGTGAGTGGCTGGAGGGAGCTGGCTAACCAAGAAGGAGAGCAGAGAGGTGCATGGATACCCCTGGTCTTGGAGGCGAGCATCACAATCGCTGGTTCCCGTGGGGCCTAGCTGCTCTTGGCCTTCTGTTTGGGGATCCCGGTGAGAATCTGCTTTATATTGAACTAGTTTCTCTCCGTGAGTTGCTCTCATTTAGCTAGTGCCCCTCTTTCCCTTGTAAACAAGAGAACTCTAAGAGGAACAATACTCTTATCAGGTTTATAGGGCTCTGCTGATTCAGGGAGGGGCACAGCCCCATCTATGGCATGCATCTCCTGTACAAGAACAGTATCCTAAGATGACATGACTGGGACTTGTAAGTGAAGGTCTCTGGAGACAGCGCCCGGCTGCAGATAAACATCCACACTAGTCAGGGTGAGGATGTACTGCTTTATCGTAATAATGCGATGGCAGAGAGAGGACTGACGTTCCTGTTTCTCACCTTATGATTTAAGGTAGATAGCCAGGTTGGCAGGGCAGTTCTTTCAGTCTTTCAGGGACTGGAGTCTTCTGAGCCATTTTTCCCTCCATCCTTGTGAGCCTGCTGGTGGTCTCTGTGATGGGGGCTGCCATGCCTGGCTCCAGCCAGAGGTGGAAGTGAGCATGGAGGGGCACCCCTGATATCTTCCAGTACTTTCAGTCCACTTCTACTCATGAGAACCTAGCACGTGCCTCACCTACCTGCAAGGGAGGCTGGGAAAGGACATCTTGATCTGGAGTCATCAAACATTTTCTGTAAGGGCCAGACAGGAAATATGTTCAGCTTTGTGGGCTGTTTGCTCTGCTGCTGCAGGTAACTAACTCTGCCCTTGTATCCTGAAAACAGCCATAGGCAATATGTAAATTATGGGCGTGGCTATATCCCAATAAAACTTTATTCATGGATACTGAAATTCAAATTTCATATAAATTGCATGGCATGATTTTTTTTTTCAACCATTTAGAAATGTAAAAGCCATTCTTAGTCCATGGGTCATTCACAGGCAGTGGTCTGATCTGGCCAGGTCTACTAGAGTGTGCACACTCCTGGTCTGGATGGTGACCTTGGCTTGACCATGTGTTTTTGTCAGGGGAGATTAAAGTGAGCAGTCCCCACCACAATATCCACTCCAGGCTTTGCTAAGAGAAGGGCATTTTAGCAGAAGCAAGGTGTCCTCTACCCGCTTCTCTGTATAAAGAGAAGAGTAGAATTTGCAGAGTGGAAACAGTCATGCTCCTCTCCCCAGACTTGCCAGGAGCAAGGAGCAGGGGCAGCCATGCCCTGGGAGGTCCCTGATGTCAGAGGCTGTGGGTAACTGTAAGGACCTGGCAGTTGGCCTCCCATCATGCTAGAGGCCAGCTGGAGTGAGGACACCAATGGCCAGAGTTAGACAGGATGCTGCAGGGCAGGATGCGGTCCCCTACCAAGTGACACAACCAGGACAGTCCCATCCCCGCTGGTGGGGCTGATGGAAGCTCCACAGGAAGTAGGTTTGAATTGGACAATGCTCCTTAATCTTTAGGAAGTGACTGCTGCAAATATTAAATGGGACCAGGAAAATCATCAGAAGGATGAAGATACTATTATCAGGCAAGTTTGTTTTCTTCCATCCCTCTCTTGCCTCCCTCAACCACCAGCTTGTGGGGTTGGAGTTTGCAGGGCAAAGCTGACAGCAGTTACTGAGAAAAATAGAATCATTCTGTGTTTGTCCATCACTGAGCTTATACCGTCAATCAAATTAGCTACATATATTTTTGATATCAACTGCCAATTATCCTTTCTGTGCCTTGGAAAAATTAGAACCAAAGACAGAAGCATTCACCCAAGGGTGTTAGGTGTGGACTCAGACCACCCTGGGTTTGAGTCCTGGTTCTATCAGATCCCATGTGACATGTACTCACCTTGTGACCCGTCAGGACCTCAGCCCCTCACCTGTTAAATGAAGAGAATAATGCCTGTTGTGCAGGTGTGTTGCAAGAAGTCCGTTTACACCATGAAGGATGCATTTATTCAAATGCAAAGGATGATTTTTCCTTTTCTCTCTGGGCCTCAGGTTCCCTATTTATAAAATGGATGGGTTGGACTGTGGTCCATTCCCATCCTGACAATCAGTAATTGTGGTGCCAGTGGACTTATGAGGAGGAGAAATCTCGCTTTCAGAGGTGCTTCCTCCTGGTGAAAAGTTTTGAAGATGAAGGAAGCAGCAACTTGATCAGGAACCTCCTGATCTCAGCCCCTCCCCGTCCTTCCTGGTGCAGCTCAAGCCTACCTCTTCCAAGAAGCCCTCCTGGATTCCTCCAGGCACAGACCATCTCACCCTTTCTGAAGGACCCAAGTGTTTGACCTTGACCTCCACCCCAGTCTTTCCCCCTACTTGCTGATTTGATGGTGGCAGACTCCCTATAACCACTTCTGTAACCCTGACCCTAACCCTGAAACCCTGACACTACCCCTGAACTCTGTAAATGGGTCCAGCATGGACTTGTGAGCTGGAGGTGCTCAATTATGGGGCCAGTCTGGAAGGACTCATCTATTCCTACCAGGCAGAGGGGAGCTAAACACCCAAATCCTTCAGCCAGGACCCCATGTTGATAGCCATGTTCTCTTGGGGCCTGGGACAATATGGAGATGGCAGAAACCAGGTGGTTCATAGACCATGTGGACATACTGTTGGCTTCATGACCCCCACTGGCTTCACGAATGCAGGTGATTCAACATCTCAAGTGGAGATCCACCCTCTCCTCTCCTCACACTCCCAATGCTTCTCTTGGGCATATGTGAGGATTCAAACTGACCAATGAGAGGTATGCTGATAAGCTGAAGATACTGCTTCTTGTTGGTCTAAATGTGCATCTAAACTTCCAGCATGGATAAGGCACACTGTATTCAGTGACATCATTTGGTTCATTTGTTAATTCTTTTAGCATAGTTTTTCTGCCGGATGCTGGGGAAACGGGCCAAAAAGGCAGAGATAGTTCTTGGTCTTGTGGAGTTTACAGATTGGGGGGAATCTACTCAATTCAGCAAACAATTGCAAAAGCATTTGATTAGCTTGCAGCCTGGGATATGGAGCTGAAGGTGGCCAGACCATGGAAAGGTGAGGTGATGTAAGACAGAACACCTGGAATGTTCCAGGCGGAGGAACCATGGGTAAGAAAGAACACAGATGAGAGGAGCAACATTAGTCTAGAGCCTGAAGGGAGACCTCTGTGTTTGGACCAAAAAGCAAGGAGGGAGAGGGGGTGAGCGTGGTGCTACAGCGGGTAGGCAGGGGCTAGATCCCGAAAGTCCTTGATGAGCATCGTAACAGTGTTTGGACTTTGGTCTGAGGGTATGGGAAGACCTGGGAACTTTTTGGACAGTAGTATATGTGATGGGCTTTCATTTTAGCAGGATTCCTCTGGCTTTTGGGTGCAGGATCTTCTGTCCTCAATCTTTCCTGGTATCAGGGTCTTTTCCAATGAGTTGGCTCTTTGCATCAGGTGGCCAAGTACTGGAGCTTCAGCTTCAGCATCAGTCCTTCCAGTGAATATTCAGGACTGATTTCCTTTAGGATTAACTGGTTTAATCTCCTTGCAGTCCAAGGAACTCTCAAGAGTTAGGTATACAATATAGTGATTCATAGTTTCTAAAGGTTATACTCCATCTACAGTTATTATAAAATATCGACTATTTTCCTTGTGGTGTACGATAGGT
>SJYW01036264.1:14990-27438 GCA_006410735.1 Raphicerus campestris | reverse complement strand
CTCAGTCGTGTCTGACTCTTTGCGATCCCGTGGACTGCAGCACTCCAGGCCTCCCTGTCCATCAACAACTCCCAGAGCTTGCTCAAACTCCTGTCCATTGAGTCGGTGATGCCATCCAACCATCTCATCCTCTGTCGTCCCCTACTCCTCCTGCCCTCAATCTTGCCCAGCATCAGGGTCTTTTCTAATGAGCTGGCTCTTGGCATCAGGCGGCCGAAGTACGAAAGATCCGTGTAGCTTATTTTATCCCTGATAGTGTGTGCTCCTCGTTCCCCTACGCCTATTTTGTCCCTCCATGCTTCCCTCTCCCCACTGATAACTACTCCTTTTCCTCTGTCTGTGTCTGTTGCCTTTTTGTTATGTTCACTGGTTTGCTGTATGCTGTAGATTTCACATGTAAGTGACACCACACCGTGCTCGTCTTTCTCTGTGTGCCTAGTTTTGGGTGACCCTCCACCCTTCTAGTGCAGTATCCACTGGCATCTACCTAAGATGGAAATCTTAGCCTGTGTCTCTTATACCTGAAACTCTTCAAAGGGCATCTGAAAACAAATCCAAATGTAATTGATATTTTCCAGAGGCCTCTATAGTCTTGCCTTTGCCTACCTTTCCAGTTTGCTCATCTGCTGTGCCCTGGACTCTGGATCAGACCCATGGGCTCTAAGCATCTCCAAGGAGACACTAGCATTCTCTCACCTTGGTGTCTTTGCCAGGGCTCATCACTCAGCCTAGAACAGGTAATAGGGGCTCTATAAATACTTTCTGCAGGAATAGATGATAAATCCAGGAGAACAAAGGGAGAAAGAATGCTCAGGAGGAGCGTTTCTCTCCCCTTAAGGGGAGACCTGGCAGCATCCTTCATTCTCTGTGTGTCTCTCTCTTAAGCCTCAAACCTTTCCCCTCTTCTTAGCATTTGATGCCTGCACCTCAACCCAGTACCTCCAAGTTCCTCCCGGGCTCTAGCTACCCCAGGCAGCCTTAATTAATTGTAAAATTGATTAAGCAGCCCTCTTTGTTAGGCTGGGCTGGTGTTTATTTGTATTTTCATATTATTATCCTTTTATACTTCTCTGGGCGCCCTCAGCTCTCTACTGACACCTTTTATTGGGGAAATGTTAATTTAAAAATCATCTATAATGCAGGTGTCACAAATCAAAGCTGTTCAGTAATGAGTTGCTCTTATGTCGTATAAAAACAATTAATTAAAGCCCTTTCTGAGAGAGCTGTGCCGGCAGATTTATGCTTCCCAGTGTCTCCCTCGACCTTCCTTTTTAAGGACCCTCCTGCACTCTGCTGGCTCCGCTAGCAGGATGCTTTCCTCCCACCTGTGCCCAGGAAATCGCGTCCCAGCCTGATGGAGGGTGGAAGGCTCCAGGAGGGCGTGTGGTCCTTCCTCCTCATGGTTAGCGCTCCAAGGACGACTTCACCGTGGCCTCATAGCAGCTGGGTGGCAGAGCCTGCCGGGTTCAGAGCAGCCTTGGCCGCCCCAGTCCTGTCATCCTCCCTGGCATCTCTCCTGCTGTCCTCCTGACGGAGTTCAGTGGCCGGGGCCCGTGAGCAGCTTGGCCACGGTTTCCCTGGTCCAGTAAAGGACCACTTGCTGCCCCACTGACATAGAGTCGCTTCACAAACACTTTCCACTTCTTGCTCATCAATCCAGCGCTCAGGAAATGTTACCCAGGGCATCCAAGTTCTGGTTTCGCCTCTGCTCTGGATCCGCTAAGTAACCTTGGGTAAGTCACTTCCCTTTGGTTTGGCCTCAGTTTCTCTCTCTGAGAAATGCGAACACTGATTTAGTATGGGAGTTGAGAAGGGAAGAACCTCCAGGTACCATGAACAAATAAGGCAGGCCTGGTGGGAATGGTGAAAAACTGGAGAAGAGGATGCTTCTTCTGAAGGGGACAGCCTCTACTGCCCCCTCTCCCCCCGCCCCAGATGTTTGCTGCATCTGGGAGTGTGGACCCAAACTTGTTCTTTTTCATGAGAAGCTGGAAATCCAGCTCAAGATTTAAAAATGCTGGCCAGGGTACTGGCCCTCGGTTCACTTGCCCTCAGATCCCCTCCTTGCCTTTCTTCAGTTTTGCTCTGTATCCTGGGGGTCTGGCCCCTCCAGGCTCCTGGGTGGGTTGTGTTCAATCAACAAGAGGCTCCAGTTGGTGATGGGAAGGGGAGAGGACAGGAGATAGGGAGCAGCCAGGGTGTCTCCCTCCCCATCTCTGCCTTGGGCATCATCTCTGGTAGTGCTCCTGTCTCTGACCCATCAGGGTTCCAGGTTGGCCAGGTCATCGCAGCCCCTGGGCTCTGATTACCCAGCTCCTGCCTTCTTTCCTCTAGACCTGCTGTCCTGTTGACACTTCATCTCCTGTGTAACCAGTCTTGAGTTAAATTCCCTCTGTTTTAAATACCTAGAGTGGTTGATAGGTTCTTGGCTGGACCCTGACTGATACATTTAAAAATTGTATCTTTATTAATGTTTGTTCTTGTGGTTGTTCAGTCGCTCAGTCATGTCCGACTCTTTGCAACCCCACGGACTACAGCGCGTGAGGCTTCCTTGTCCTTCACTGTCTCCTGGAGCTTGCTCAAACTCATGTCCATTACGAAGGTGATGCCATCCAACCATCTCGTCCTCTGTTGTCCCCTTCTCCCCCTGCCTTCTATCTTTCCCAGCATCAGGGTCTTTTCCTATCATTATCATTACTTAACACAGTGATGACTTGTCTGTGGACTGGATGAAGTATGGAGAACCCCAGTTTGGAAAAGCTGAATTCCAAGGTCGTGACTTGGTTTAGGATTGATGGAGAAAATCACGAAACACTGGTCCCTGTACTTTAGAGGCGTCCAGTCTTAAGGGTTGACATCTGGATACTGGCCCTTGTGCCTCCACTGAAGAGCCTCCCTCTCCATTCTGGGGCCCAGCCTTTCTCCCTAGCTGGCGCCCCCTCCTGGCAATGAGGTGGCACTGCTCTTGGGCGACCTGTGAGGGCCTCCGGTGGGCTCTCAGCAGGCAGATGACTTTCCCACACCCTTGCTTCTCTTGCCTTCTCCAGAGCCATGGGGAGGCTATGCAAGTCAGGACTAGGGCCCGGGAGTCCTTCCATCAGGAGGCGCATGTCCCGTGCCTGCCATGTTCCACAGTGCCAGGGCTGGAGACACCCTCCCTGAGATGACCCCAGCCCCGCCTTCCAGGAGCTGGGCGTCCAGGCTGGCAGGCGAGGAGCATCCTGCCAGGAAGGCTACCCCGGTCTTTGCCCCAACTTCTGGATTGTTGCACCTCTGTGTTGAATATGCTCCCTTCCCACCTGACATGGTGTGATTTGGGTACCGTCCAACTTAAAATGAAAAGAAGCCAGCCACGTGGCAAGCCGCCCCGCCTCTGCTGGGGCGCCCCTCCTGCAGGTCCTCCCGCCGCCCGTGATCTCACTCTCCCTTCTGAGTGGGGCTGTGAAGTGTCTAATCCAGGCTTTTATCTGGCATCCACAATTATAATGTCAAGATTGAATAATCTGCCTTTATCTTCTGGGTGACAGCCATGTAGAAACTTCAAAAGAAACAGTTATGCTGGCATCTAACAGCTTTTGTTAATTACTATATCCCAAAGAAAATGAAATAAAGGAGGAATAAAAATGATATTTCTCTGTGACAACTTTGTAAAAATATCAGTGATGAAGCGGCACAGTTTAAGGGCTTTAACTATTCATGCAGGCGCCATGGGCCTCCTCCCACCCGTGTGGGGTCTGGAGGTTGTCTGAGGATGGCCAGGGCCCAGGCTTCCTCACAGGCCGCCCGTGCTATCCATGCCGCTCTCATGGCCCCTCACACAGCCCTCTTTCACATACACACACAAGCACCCCTTCCCCTGCACCCTCATACGCACTAACACACAGCTCATACTCCACACATCCCCCCATTGCACCATCACAAATATTCCTACTCAGTCCCATGACACAGCCCTCAAACTCAACCCCCACTCACGGCCGCACAGCCACACTCTCACAGCCTCCTGCCCACGCACACCCTCCTGTACACATGTCACACACACAGGCAAGCGTTCCTTCCCTCATCTGATTGTTCAGAGCCCTCCCACACCCCACACTGTGCCAGGTGGGCTCTGCACCAGGTGCTGGGAAGCAGGTGTGCAAGAGCGCTGCTCTGGGCAGCAGGGAAGACAGGCCAGTGGGCCATAGTCCGTCCTCTCTTTGTGCTCACGCCGGGCTGCTGATGTACCGAGTGAGGTGGGTGTGTGGGGACAGTGTGGTGGGGGGTGTAAGGGCTCAGGCTATGGGGCTGGACCAGCTGGTTAGAATCCTGGTACTCTCGTGTTGGAGCTGGGTGACCCCAGGCTAGTCACTCAACCTCTCTGTGNTGTTCCACAGTGCCAGGGCTGGAGACACCCTCCCTGAGATGACCCCAGCCCCGCCTTCCAGGAGCTGGGCGTCCAGGCTGGCAGGCGAGGAGCATCCTGCCAGGAAGGCTACCCCGGTCTTTGCCCCAACTTCTGGATTGTTGCACCTCTGTGTTGAATATGCTCCCTTCCCACCTGACATGGTGTGATTTGGGTACCGTCCAACTTAAAATGAAAAGAAGCCAGCCACGTGGCAAGCCGCCCCGCCTCTGCTGGGGCGCCCCTCCTGCAGGTCCTCCCGCCGCCCGTGATCTCACTCTCCCTTCTGAGTGGGGCTGTGAAGTGTCTAATCCAGGCTTTTATCTGGCATCCACAATTATAATGTCAAGATTGAATAATCTGCCTTTATCTTCTGGGTGACAGCCATGTAGAAACTTCAAAAGAAACAGTTATGCTGGCATCTAACAGCTTTTGTTAATTACTATATCCCAAAGAAAATGAAATAAAGGAGGAAGAAAAATGATATTTCTCTGTGACAACTTTGTAAAAATATCAGTGATGAAGCGGCACAGTTTAAGGGCTTTAACTATTCATGCAGGTGCCATGGGCCTCCTCCCACCCGTGTGGGGTCTGGAGGTTGTCTGAGGATGGCCAGGGCCCAGGCTTCCTCACAGGCCGCCCGTGCTATCCATGCCGCTCTCATGGCCCCTCACACAGCCCTCTTTCACATACACACACAAGCACCCCTTCCCCTGCACCCTCATACGCACTAACACACAGCTCATACTCCACACATCCCCCCATTGCACCATCACAAATATTCCTACTCAGTCCCATGACACAGCCCTCAAACTCAACCCCCACTCACGGCCGCACAGCCACACTCTCACAGCCTCCTGCCCACGCACACCCTCCTGTACACATGTCACACACACAGGCAAGCGTTCCTTCCCTCATCTGATTGTTCAGAGCCCTCCCACACCCCACACTGTGCCAGGTGGGCTCTGCACCAGGTGCTGGGAAGCAGGTGTGCAAGAGCGCTGCTCTGGGCAGCAGGGAAGACAGGCCAGTGGGCCATAGTCCGTCCTCTCTTTGTGCTCACGCCGGGCTGCTGATGTACCAAGTGAGGTGGGTGTGTGGGGACAGTGTGGTGGGGGGTGTAAGGGCTCAGGCTATGGGGCTGGACCAGCTGGTTAGAATCCTGGTACTCTCGTGTTGGAGCTGGGTGACCCCAGGCTAGTCACTCAACCTCTCTGTGTTGCAGTGTCCTTGCCTGTAAGCTGGGGATAAGAATGGGACATCCTGTTCAGGGCCTGGTGAGAACTCTCTGCAGTAACACAGGTAAAGTGTCCTCCAAGCGCTGTTAAAGGTCATTTAGGATCATGCACAGTGGCTGGCTCCGCCTGTGGGGGAGTGGCCTGGCATTCAGGGGAGGCTTCATGGAGGAGGTGATATTTGAGTGTGGGGCCTTGCAGCTTGGAAGAAAAGAGGGAGAACACAGCCTGGGCACAGAAGACAACACGGGAAGAGGTTTGGAGGCATGGTAGGGCACGCATGTCCCTTGAATGCTGCACGTTTGGCGTGACTGGAGGGTAGTGTGAGGCCTGGGTGGGAGAATATTCTGGAAAGGTAGACAGGTCCTGATGGTGACAGATTCTGTGTTTCATTCTCAAGGGGTGGGTTTCCCTGTAGAAGCTGAGGCTGCAGCTGAGTCATGTCGTCAGAACAGGTGAAGGCCGGGGACAAGCAGGATGCAGGTGGGCCTGCCAGCATGGGCTTGAGGGGAGGGGGACCAGAGAGGAGGCTGTGACAGAGCTAACGATTCAGCCTCCCACCACACACACATGCACTTCCACACGCTCACACGCAAACCCTCACTCATATATAGTCACGTGTGAACACACCTGCTCACATGCTTAGTTAAACACACACACACAGTCTTTTACTCTTGTCTCTCAGATCAGGATATGTAAATGGGCATGTTAGGTCCAATTCCAGATCTATGCAGTGGCTCTTGACTTCTTAATTACCTGGCAGTGGGTTGCAGAGATGTGACTACGACAGAAACTGCCAAAATAGGCCTCCAAGGGTCTATTAGCAAGACCTCTCTGCTTGGTGATGTGTGCTCCTGTGTGGTCTGGAGGGGGCACCTTGGGGGCAGAGGGAGGGGCTAGTCATGGCCCTGAGGGGTGGGGTCAGGTGATCTGGCATCTGGTTTGGCCTTAGTTTCTGCAGCTATAAAATGGGAGAGTTGAACATGTTCTCCAAGGACCCATCTGGTGATAACTATCCTAGCATCTTCTCGAGGCTAGACCAACACTTTGGTGCACTGGAGAGGTGTGCACTAGGAGAAGCAGACTCATTTCAAGGCAAAAAGAGGAAACATTTTTGAAGGAAAGCCTAGTGAGTGTTAAGCCCAATGCCAGGAGCCTCAGGGGATTTAAACCTGAGTCAGAGAGATAAGGGCTTCCCAGGTAGCCCTAGTGGTAAAGAACCTGCTGCCAGTGCTGGAGACATAACAGACACGGGCTTGATTCCTGGGTTGGGAAGACCCTCTGGAGAAGGTACTGGTAACCCACTCTGGTATTCTTGCCTGGAGAATCCCATGGCAGAGGAGCCTGGCAGGCTACAGTCCATAGGGTCACACAGAATCAGACACAGCTGAAGCCACTTAGTACACACAGACAGACCAGGAAGCTGGCATCCTGCTTGCTCCTGAGCCCGGCTCTCCTAGAATAGGGGGGCCTGGAGGACAGACATTGTCTCAGAAGAGATGCTGGCATCTCCAGGCACCGGGCAGGGAGCAGGCAGCCTTCTGTTTGGGGAGGTGGCAGTGAGGACTGGCTAGTCCTTTGGTGGGGAGGGGGCATAGGCCGAGCCCAAAGGGAGGCTTAGGGTGGGCAAAGGGTGGGTCTCACAGTCACAGAGAAACAAGGGCCTAGGAGTAGATATTTGGAAGCTTCTATCCTGGTTTTCTTGAGCTTCTAAAAACAGAGACCCATCCCAAGTGGCCTCAGTGGAAGTAGGGAGGTCCAGGAAGTCTCCATGGTTGTCTCCAGGGCCCAGGGAGGTACAGGCAGTGGGCCATCAGGAGCAGCTAGACCAGCACTGGCTGCTCTCAAGCCAAGGCTCACCTCTGGATGGTTCTAGAGGAGTCCCATCTGTCACCTCTGGTTTTCTCTTCACAACTCTGCTCTCCTTCCCTTCCCAGTGCTGGATGTGGTGCCCACCTCAGCTTGCTACCACCTCGACTGAGTGGGGCTCAGAGGAGGGGGTACCCTTGTTTCTCTCCGGCAGCCACCTCTCCCTCGCACTGGGCTTGAGGGCTGGCAGAAGGCAGCACTCTCATCGGGAGGCCATGGGGGCCAGGGCAGGTGGAATCCGTGGTGTTTTAGGAAGGCTGGTCTGCTCTAGAACCATAAGCAGGCTGGCCAGGAGTGGGAATGCAAGGAGGATTTCCCAGACCTGTGAGATGGAGAATAGACCCTGTTCCCTGGGGCCTGATGCGGTCCCTGGGGAGGTCCTGTTGTGAAGAGCTCCTCACCTCTGGGGAGTAGCAGGGGTGCTTCCTGGCACTTGTGGGACAGGTCTTGGCTCACAGAGACAGGTGGTGGCCAAAGATGGTGACTTTCCATGCCTGGAGGGTGGGAACCTGGGACTGGAAGGCTGGGGATTAGATTAGGAGGTGACCCTGTTGGCATTGGGAGGGGGCTGAGCAGGCATGTAGAAACCCATCATCTCTGTCTTCCTGTGTGCCCAGGAACCAGGTCTTGGTCTCACTGGGAGTGTTTAGGAAGCATGGAGCTCAGAACTGTAGGAGCCAGAGGGGAGAAGTGCCTGTCTAATGACAGAGGTGACTTGAATTCTGCTGGTTCTCAAACATCCCTAAGCAGCAGGCGCCTTCAGTCCAGTGAGCTGTGAGTGGAGCTTTGACATACAGAGCAGAAAGCCCTAGGGCTGCTCAGGATGGGGTCCTGGAGTGCTGGGAGCCAGCGTGAGGAATCCCGCCTGTGACAAGGTCATGAGGTAGGAAGCCTGACAAAACGCAAGGACGTGATCAAGCTTCAGGGGTTCCCCCTGGAATTTCCTGAGCATGTACCCCCAAACCAAAAATCTGCTGGCTTTTGTACTCTGCTCTTCTGATATTCTCTGGAAAAAGTCAAATCAAGGCTCTAGTCTTCTGCATTTGAAAGGGATGTTTCAGTTATACCCCTCTGATAGCTCTCTAGCTTGCCTAACAGGTTCCCCGGACCTCTTACAGCTTGTGAATTGCTTACAGCCCCCCAACCGCGAAAGGCACAAAGCTTAAAAGCATCTTAAAGATACAGAGCTTTTTCTAAAGAGTTAAAAATCATATTGGTGACAGGTTTTCACTGTTGACTCAATGATTGCTGCCAGGCCCTCCATATTATTTATCTTTCAGGCACCTGGGAGGATGTTAATCAATGTAAACGGGATATGGAAAAAGATATGTAGTAGTTTTGATGTTAGCAACACTAGACTTTTGAGTTAATTACTTTTCTTTTGTTATAAATCACTGTACTCCTTTTACTTGTTATATGTTGCTGTATCTTTGCTATGTAAGAATGTAACTTTAGTGCTTTCTGAGAGTGGCACCAGACTTTGGGAAGATCAACACAAATAAGTCTTCTGGTTGACAAACCCTTATCAGAAAAAGGCTGTAAAATGTTAATTGGCCCTTTTGGCCAGAAGATGATGTAAATTACCTAAGACTTGTGTATCCAACTAGGTATGCAGAGAGAAAAGCCTGGTTTTGATAAGAGTCTGGGCTGGTAACACTGCATAACTTTGTATTACCCATTGATCTCTATGAACAATCAAAAACGTATAAAAGGCCTTTCTAGACAATAGGGGTCAGAGCAAGTCACTGGACTGGTTTCCCCCATGTCTCCTCTTTAATTTCAGGCTGAATTTACATCTGGTGCGTGGAGGCTCACCATGTCTACTTACTTGTCCTGGCTTCTAAGATCCATAAGAGAGAGAGCCCAAGGCGGGGCACTCTCCGATATTCAATTGGATGCCGGTGGCCCAGCGTAGATGGTGCAGGTTCCTTGTCTGGAACTCTATTGGCTTTCCACGTAAAACAAGTTATTCAGCCTCTTTTCTCCACCTAATTTTCCTACTACATTAATTCTTCCTAATCTAATCTTATATTAATAAATAAATACATCTTTCCTCACCAACGCTGTCCCTGCTTCAAATTCCCTGGATCCACCGGGGCTGGACCCCGGCACTGGAGGCCTGCTCAGGACCACTGCAGAGGCTGGGAAAGGCGCCCCCAGGAGTTGTGCAGGGCACAATTTTCATTGCCACACATTCTGGCCCGGGTCCCACCGCTGGGCCCCCCACCTTGTCACTAGGCCACCTCCTGGCAGTCACCTCATGGAAACTCCTCTGCAGGAGGAAGCCAAGAGAAGGACACCAGCTTGGCCATTGGGTACCCCATATTAGTAGGCAAACAGAGGTTCCACACAAGACTGGGTTAGACTGAAGTGACTGACTGTGAAGTCCAGACAGAGACATGGGCTTTGTTTGNCTCTGCAGGAGGAAGCCAAGAGAAAGACACCAGCTTGGCCATTGGGTACCCCATATTAGTAGGCAAACAGAGGTTCCACACAAGACTGGGTTAGACTGAAGTGACTGACTGTGAAGTCCAGACAGAGACATGGGCTTTGTTTGCGTGGCACTGACGTATAGAGGAGGTGCAGTGTGACTCTGATGGGTCTGAGACAAAGCATCACAGTGAGGGGCTCCCCCAGCCCTCTCTGGACCCCTGGACATTCCCAGTGTGGACAGCAACCCCCCACCCCCCACACAGGGTGCTGATCCTAGGGGTTAAGAGTCCTCAAAGCCCTGAGTCTCCTGGATGCTCTAGCCATCATCTTTCTCCTGCCCTAGCTAAGTCCCCTCCTTCTTAGGGCCCTGTGCAGGAGGGAGATGGGGCTTTTCATCCCTCACCCCCCACCCCACTGGGAAGTGAACCCTGCCAGGCCTGAGGGGACGCACTGGCCCTGGATCCAATCTCAGCCAGGTCTAAGCACCCGTCAGCTGCCCCTCCCTCCCTCTAGTCATTAGTCTCCCCCGCTGCAGGTAGAGTGACAGGCCAGCTTGGAGCTCCTGAAAAGGCCTTTGTTTTATCGCCTTCAGTTCAGATGCTTCAGAGCACTAGCAGGCCATATTTTAATCTCAGGTCTTTGCAAACAAAATCGTTAAAAGCAGATGGCTGTGAAGACTGCCATGAATATTAATAGATATTGAAAAAAAAGGCCCCTTAATCTTTCCATAAATCTTCTCGGAGGAGGTGGGGGAAGACACGGAAAAGATGAGGGCTGCAGCGTAGCTGTAGGTACCCTGGCCCTTCCTATAAAGCAGAAAGCCCCAGCTTGATCCTAATGGCTGAGCAATTAGCATGTGGGCTGGTGAGCCCAGCCCAGCACTAGGCACCGAGATGGGCCTGGAGCAGCAGCTCTGGGCTCCCCATCTCCTATCTTCCCCATCCCTTTCCTGTGGAGCTGGGAGGTGAGGGCCAGCTCCATCCAGCACCCTGATTCCTCTGGAGGCCAACTGTGTTGGGCCGCACTCCTCGGATCCTGCCTGCAAGGCTGCTAATCTTTGCAGATCTCCCACTAGGTGCCAACTTCTCTGCATGCCAATCTCATGTTGCCCTTTTGGGGTGGATTATAATCCCCACGTCACAGATTAGGAAAGAGACTCTGAAAATGGAAACCAGTGGCACCAGACCACTGGGTTAGTGGATGGGATGGAAGAGATTTGAACCCAGATCTGTCTGATCCTGATAGCTGGTGTGTCAAGAATCTTCTAGGACCACCTCTTCCCTCTGGCCCCAGCGCCAATCTTTCCTGTACACATGCTTTTGTATGGGATATTTTGCTATTCGCAATTCATTCATTTGGATTATACATTTTCCTCTCTTTTTAATTCCCTTTTAAAATACAAACACCCTTGGGAAAGGTAACCCATTAAGCTTCTGAGAAACATTAAAAGCTGCTCAACCACATAACCCAGGACCTGAGTTGAAGTCTTCTTAGCTCAGCCATTTCCTGGCTCTGTGACCTTGAGCCAGCATTGAATTCCATGGAGACCATTCTCTCTGGAAAAAAAAAAAAAGCGGGGGTGGGTAATAATGAAACAGTCTTGTGAGATAGACTGGACTGGCAAGAATTTGAGATCAAAGATAGGAAGACACTTTGGAAACCACGTACCGTGGCACACCTGCAGAAGAGTATTGTTTTCATTGCTGTCCAAACACCGTATGCATTTCCGGGACCACTTTCATGAGAGGAGGGAATAAATAATCGTGGGGAGCAAGGCTGATGAGACCTGGGGGAAGGTGCCTGAGCCCTGCCAGGGAGGGGTGGTGGGTGGCAGGAAGAGAAACAGCGGCTCACACAGCCCATGGCATTGATCTCAACATGTCTTTGTTTTGGCCAGTGGCTTACTTTGCTTTGTGCTTCTAATCTAATTCAATTAGTCTTTCTCTCTCTCTCTCTCTCTCTCTCTCTCTCTCTCTCTCTCTCTCTCTCTCTCTCTCTCTCTCTCTCTCCCCCTCTCTCCCCCTCTCTCTCTCCCCCTCTCTCCCTCTCTCCCTCTCTCCCTCCTTCCTTCCTCTTCTACTCTCTTCTTCTCTGCCCCGCCCCGGCTCCCCGCCCCCCACCAATAAATATTTTCTGATAACTTGTTAACATTCTAGGGGTGGGAGCCAGTAGTGAACTCAGCAGCATGGTTCCCGTCCTAAACAAAAAACAGATAAATAATATACTTACAAATTGGATCAGTACTCTGTGGAAACAGACATGAGACTAAGCTAAGGAATTATCAAGGGTACCCATTTAAAATAGGACGGGGCCTATCTGTTCTCCTAAACTGGCTTCAACAAAGCTTAAGGAGGTATGCAGGCATACCCTTATGGCGGCCCTTATGATCAACGCTGCAAAGTTCTAGAGGAAGTATGTGAGAGCCAGTCAGCTCTGACCTGCAGTCTTTGCCTCACCGGGCAATAGCCCAGAACCAGACCACGCCCCTCTCCTGACCACGCCCCTCTCATTGCTCCGCCCCTGGCCTGGT
>SJYW01036260.1:36810-47923 GCA_006410735.1 Raphicerus campestris | reverse complement strand
TACAAAAGCCACATTTGTTTAGTGCCCAAGCCAGAATCTATTTAGTTTTAATTTAACCTTTTATAAAATCTTTATTACTATTTCAATCAAATAGTGTTAGTCACTCAGTCATGTCCAACACTTTTTGACCCCATGCACTCTAAGCCAACCAAGCTACTCTATCCATGAAATTCTTCAGGTAAGAACACAGGAGTGGGTTGCCATTTCCTTCTGCAGTTTCCTTCTCAAATTTAATAAGTGATTAAATACACCTAAACTAGCAAAAAAATAACTCCTCTAACCAGCGAGTGTTTAATTTACAATTAAAGGACAGCTTAACTTTATGGAATCATAACAATCATAGTCTTATTTATAATTCACATTTTACTCTCAAATATATTATTTTTGACAATAAAAAAGCACAAATTAAAAAACTATATAATGCATTAATTTGAATAAAATAATTATTGCTGAGTTCATCCTATTTATTATCTTCAAAAGAAAAACAAGAAATGCTCTGGTTGTCATTCAGGATGTTGAATTTAATCTCAATGTGTACATAAGCAAATATTTCTTCCTTCAAATAATAACAAATTTTACATTTTTAGCACATTCTTTCCTGCTGAAAGGAGCAATATATATCAAAGATATCATTACTGACATATAGAACTAGATTAATATTAACAGCAAGGCTATGGTTAATTGATAAAGGATCTAGATATTCAAACTGGAATTAATACACTCAGTTGAATTACTTGTGATATTTTGATCAGTGACATAGTTTTATTCTTTGAGTGAGAATTTCAGTTTTGTCCTTGGTCTTAAGGCATGACTCTTACCCTAGAGTGTGTCTGTTATTTTTAAAGTATGAATTATCATCAGACTCAGTGGAGTGTTTGAAATGCTCATCAAGATCTCTAAGAAGGCTGACCTGAAACACAACATCTCCCAGGATAGCGTAACTCTGTTGCTTCTTTCTGTTCTTAGCTCCTTTCCTCAGGAGTTTTGAAGTACATTGCAGGCCTTAGCTGATGATACATTGACACATAGAAAGTTTCACTCACATTCCTGAGCCTCCCTTCTCCTACACAGCCACGCTGATTGCCTGCCCAGCAAATGCTAGCCAAATAGCCCTGAATATAACTTTGCCCCTCTCACTCAGTGAGAATAACTTATGCCTTATTCCTGTATTGTCAGTGAAAAGTACTCCAGGAGTAAAACTGAGTAAACTGTAAAGGTAAATTAGTGTGTTTTATCTTCTCAAAAACACTTAACACAATATATGCTTTTTTTTTTTTAATGCTAGAAGCTAAGTCTCAAGTTTTATTCATGTCGCAGAAAAGGAATCAAAATTATCTTATCTTCTATATTGTCTTTGAGTAATATCTATTATGTTAGTTTTGCTAAAATATTAAAATATGTATGATAATATTTATATCAACTGTATTGGGTATTTAATACCATCATTAATATGAATATAGTGTTCATACTGTTCAAAGGTTCTTAAGGTAAGTATACTGAAGTGGTGAGTGGTCAAACAGGAGATGGCAAGAGTGAACATCAACATTTCGGGGATTGGTGAATTTAACCCAGATGACCATTATAATGACTACTGTGAGCAAGAATCCCTTAGAAGAAATGTAGTAGCTATGATAGGCAACAAAATAGTCCAAAATGCAGTACTTGAATGCAGTCTCAAAAATGACACAGCAATATCTGTTCATTTCCAAGGAAAGCCATTCAGTATCATGGTAATCAAAGTCTATGCCCCGACCAGTAATGCTGAAGAAGCTGAAGTTGAATGGTTCTATGAAGACCTACAAGAACTTCTAGAACTATGACCAAAAAAGATGTCCATTTCATTACAGGGGACTGGAATGCAAAAGTACAAAGTCAAGAAACACCTGGAGTAACAGGAATATTTGGCCTTGGAGTACAGAATGAAGCAGGGCAAAGGCTAATAAAGTTTTGCCAAGAGAATGCACTGATCATAGCAAACACCTTCTTCCAACGACACTAGAGAAGGCTCTACACATGGACATCACCAGAGGGTCAATACTGTAATCAGATTGATTATATTCTCTGTAGCCAAAGATGGAGAAGCTCTATACAGTCAACAAAAACAAGACCAGGAGCTGACTGTGGCTCAGATCATAAACTCTTAATTGCCAAATTCAGACTTAAATTGAAAAAAGTAGGGAAAATCTTTAGACCATTCAAGTATGATCTAAATCAAATTCCTTATGATTATACAGTGGAAGTGACAAATGGATTCAATGGATTAGATCTAATAGAGTGCCTGGAGAACTACAGACAGAGATGCACAACATTGTACAGGAGGCAGTGATCAAGACTATCTCCAAGAAAAAGAAATCCAAAAAGGCAAAATGGTTGTCTGAAGAAGCTTTACAAATAGCTGAGAAAAAAAAAAAAAAGGGGGGATGGTAAAGGCAAAGGAGAAAATGAAAGATATACGCATTTGAATGCAGAGTTCCAAAGGAAAGCAAGGAGAGATAAAAAAAACTTTCCTCAGTGATCAGTGCAAAGAACTAGAGGAAAAAAAAAATAGAATAGGAAAAACTAGAGATCTCTTCAAGAAAGTTACAGATACCAAAGAAACATTTCATGCAAAGATGGGCTCAATAAAGGACTGAAATTGTATTAAACTGACAGAGCAAAGATATTAAGAAAAGGTGGCAAGAATACACAGACAAGCTATACAAAGAAGCTCTTCATGACCCAGATAATCACGATGGTGTGATCACTCACCTAGAGCCAGAGATCCTGGAATGCAAAGTCAAGTTGGCCTTCAGTTCAGTTCAGTTCAGTTCTGTTCAGTCGCTCAGTCATGTCCGACTCTTTGCAACCCCATGAATCACAGCACGCTAGCCCTCCCTGTCCATCACTTAGAAAGCATCATTATGAACAAAGCTAGTCAAGGTGATGGAATTCATGTTGAACTATTTCAAACCCTAAAAGATGATGCTGTGAAAATGCTGCACTCAATATACCATGAAATTTGGAAAACTCAGCCGTGACCACAGGACTGGAAACCATCAGTTTTCATTCCAATCCCAAAGAAAGGCAATACCAAAGAATGCTCAAACTACCACACAATTGCACTCATCTCACATACTAGTAAAGCAAAGCTCAAAATTCTCCACGCCAGGCTTCAACAGTTCATGAATGGTGAACTTCTAGGTATTGCAGATGGATTTAGAAGAGGCAGAGGAAACAGAGATCAAATTGCAAACATCTGTTGGATTATCAAAAAAGGAAGAGAGTTAAGGAAAAAACATCTATTTCTGCTTAATTGACTATGCCAAAGCCTTTGACTCTGTGGATCACAACAAACTGTACAAAATTCTTCAAGAGTTGGGAATACCAGACCATCTGAAATGTGTCTTGAGAAATCTATATGCAGGTCATGAAGCAACAGTTAAAACTGGACATGGAACAACAGACTGGTTTCAGTTCTGAAAAGGAGTGCATCAAAGCTGTATAATGTCACCCTGCTTATTAAACTTCTATGCAGAATGCATCATCATAAAAGCTGAGATGAAAGAAGAACAACTTGGAATCAAGATTGCTGGGAGAAATATCGACAACTTCCGTTATGAAGATGACACTACCCTTGTGGCACAAAATTAAGAAGTATTAAAAAGCCTATTGATAAAAATGAAAAAGGAGAGTAAACAAGATGGCTTGCATTAACACTCAGAAAACTAAGATCAGGACATCTGGTCCCATCATTTCATGGCAAATAGATGGGGAAACAATGGAAACAGTAACAGACTTTTTATTGTTTTGGGTTCCAAAATCACTGTAGATGGTGACTGTAACCCTGAAATTAAAAGACACTTGTCCTTGGCAAAAAATCTAAAACCAAACTAGACAGTCTATTAAAAAGCAAGACATAACTTTGTTGACAAAGGTCTGTCTACTTAAGGTTATGGTGTTTCCAGCAGTCATGTATGGAGGTAAGAGTTGGAATTTAAAGAAAGCAGAGCATCGAGTAAGTGATGCTTTTGAACTGTGGTGTTGGAGAAAACTCTTGAGAGTCCCTTGGACTGCAAGGAGATCCAACTAGTCCATCACCAGTTCTGTTCAGTTCAGTTCAGTAGTTGAGTTGTGTCCGATTTGTTGCAACCCCATGAATCGCAGCATGCCAGGACTCCCTGTTCATCATCACCTCCCAGAGTTCACTCAGACTCATGTCCATCAAGTCCGTGATGCCATCCAGCCATCTCATCCTCGGTTGTCCCCTTCTTCTCCTGCCCTCAATCCCTCCCAGTATCAGAGTCTTTTCCAATGAGTCAGATCTTCGCATTAGGTGGCCAAAATATTGGAGTTTCAACTTTAGCATCATTACTTCCAAAGAAATCCCACGGTTGATCTCCTTCAGAATGGACTGGTTGGATCTTCTTGAAGTCCAAGGGACTCTCAAGAGTCTTCTCCAACACCACAGTTCAAAAGATCAATTCTTTGGCTCTCAGCCTTCTTCACAGTCCAACTCTCACATTCATACCTGACCACAGGAAAAACCATAGCCTTGACTAGATGGACCTTAGTAGGCCAATTAATGTCTCTGCTTTTGAATATACTATCTAGGTTGGTCATAAATTTTCTTCCCAGGAGTAAATGTCTTTTAATTTCATGGCTGCAGTCACCATCTACAGTGATTTTGGAGTCCCCCCCCACAAAATAAAATCTGACGCTGTTTCCACTGTTTATTCTATTTCCCATGAAGTCATAGGACCAGATGCCATGATCTTCATTTTCTGAATGTAGAGCTTTAAACAAACTTTTTCGCTCTCCTCTTTCACTTTCATCAAGAGGATTTTTAGTTCCTCTTCACTTTCTGCCATAAGGATGGTGTCATCTGCATATCTGAGGTTATTGATATTTCTCCTGGCAATCTTGATTCCAGCTTGTGTTTCTTCCAGTCCAGCATTTTTCATGATGTACTCTGCATAGAAGTTAAATAAGCAGGGTGACAAAATACATCCTTGACGTACTCCTTTTCCTATTTGGAACCAGTCTGTTGTTCCATGTCCACTTCTAACTGTTGCTTCTTGACCTGCATACAGATTTCTCAAGAGGCAGGTCAGGTGGTCTGGTATTGCCATCTCTTTCAGAATTTTCCACAGTTTATTGTGATCCAAACAGTCAAAGACTTTGGCATAGTCAATAAGGCAGAAATAGATGTTTTTCTGGAACTCTCTTGCTTTTCTCACGATCCAGCGAATGTTTGCAATCTGATCCCTGGTTCCTCTGCCTTTTCTAAAATTAGCTTGAACAGGGAGTTCACGGTTCACGTATTGCTGAATTCTGGCTTGGAGAATTTTGAGCATTACTTTACTAGTGTGTGAGATGAGTGCAATTGTGTGGTGGTTTGAGCATTGTTTGGCATGGCCTTTCTTTGGAATTGGAACAAAAACTGAACTTTTCCAGTCCTGTGGCCACTGCTGAGTTTTCCAAATTTGCTGGCATATTGAGTGCAGCACTTTCACAGCATCATCTTTCAGGATTGGAAACAGCTCAACCTGAATTCCATCACCTCCACTAGCTTTGTTCATAGTGATGCTTTCTAAGGCCCACTTGACTTCACATTCCAAGATGTCTGGCTCTAGATGAGTGATCACATCATCATGATTATCTGGGTCATGAAGATGTTTTTTGTACAGTTCTTCCGTGTATTGTTGCCATCTCTTCTTAATATCTTCTGCTTCTGTTAGGTTCATACCATTTTTGTCCTTTATCGAGCCCATCTTTGCATGAAATGTTCCCTTGGTATCTCTTATTTTCTTGAAGAGATCTCTAGTCTTTCCCATTCTATTGTTTTCTTCTATTTCTTTGCATTGATCGCTGAAGAAGGCTTTCTTATCTCTTCTTGCTATTCTTTGGAACTCTGCATTCAGATGCTTATATCTTTCCTTTTCTCCTTTGCTTTTCACCTCTCTTCTTTTCACAGCTATTTGTAAGGCCTCCCCAGACAGCCATTTTGCTTTTTTGCATTTCTTTTCCATGGGGATGGTCTTGATCCCTGTCTCCTGTACAATGTCACGAACCTCATTCCATAGTTCATCAGGCACTCTATCTATCAGATCTAGGCCCTTAAATCTATTTCTCACTTCCACTGTATAATCATAAGGGATTTGATTTAGGTCATACCTGAATGGTCTAGCGGTTTTCCCTACTTTCTTCAATTTAAGTCTGAATTTGGTAATAAGGAGTTCATGATCTGAGCCACAGTCAGCTCCTGGTCTTGTTTTTGTTGACTGTATAGAGCTTCTCCATCTTTGGCTGCAAAGAATATAATCAATCTGATTTCGGTGTTGACCATCTGGTGATGTCCATGTGTAGAGTCTTCTCTTGTGTTGTTGGAAGAGGGTGTTTGCTATGACCAGTGCATTTTCTTGGCAAAACTCTATTAGTCTTTGCCCTGCTTCATTCCGCATTCCAAGGCCAAATTTGCCTGTTACTCCAGGTGTTTCTTGACTTCCTACTTTAGCATTCCAGTCCCCTATAATGAAAAGGACATCTTTTTTGGGTGTTAGTTCTAAAAGGTCTTGTAGGTCTTCATAAAACCGTTCAACTTCAGCTTCTTCAGCATTACTGGTTGGGGCATAGACTTGGATAACTGTGATATTGAATGGTTTGCCTTGGAAACGAACAGAGATCATTCTGTCGTTTTTGAGATTGCATCCAAGTACTGCATTTCGGACTCTTTTGTTGACCATGATGGCTACTCCATTTCTTCTGAGGGATTCCTGCCCGCAGTAGTAGATATAATGGTCATCTGAGTTAAATTCACCCATTCCAGTCCATTTTAGTTCGCTGATTCCTAGAATGTCGACGTTCACCCTTGCCATCTCTTGTTTGACCACTTCCAATTTGCCTTGATTCATGGACCTGACATTCCAGGTTCCTATGCAATATTGCTCTTTACAGCATCGGATCTTGCTTCTATCACCAGTCACATGCACAACTGGGTATTGTTTTTGCTTTGGCTCCATCCCTTCATTCTTTCTGGAGTTATTTCTCCACTGATCTGCAACAGCATATTGGGCACCTAATGACCTGGGGAGTTCCTCTTTTGATATCCTATTATTTTGCCTTTTCATACTGTTAATGGGGTTCTTGAGGCAAGAATACTGAAGTGGCTTGCCGTTCCCTTCTCCAGTGTACCACATTCTATCAGACCTATCCATCATGACCCCCCTGTCTTGGGTTGCATCGCTTGGTTTCATTGAGTTACACAAGGCTGTGGTCCTAGTGTGATTACAATGACCATTTTTCTGTGAGTATGGTTTCAGTGTGTCTGCCCTCTGATGCCCTCTTGCAACACCTACCATCTTACTTGGGTTTCTCTTACCTTGGGCATGGGGTATCTCTTCATGGCTGCTCCAGCAAAGCACTGCCACTGCTCCTTTAAAGGAAATTGATTCTCAATATTCATTCAAAGAACTGATGATAAATTTGAAACTCCAATATTTTGTCCACCTAATGCGAAGAACAGACTCATTTGAAAAGACCCTGATGCTGGTTAAGGTTGAAAGCGGGAGGAGAAGCGGATGACAGAGGACAAGATGGTTGGATGTCATCACCAACTCAATGGACATGAGTTTGAGTAAACTCTGGGAGTTGGTGATGGACAAGGAAGCCTGGCTTTCTGCAGTCCATGAGGTCGCAAAGAGTCAGACATGACTGAGCAACTGAACTGAACTGATTTGAATATGTATATAGACAATTATATGTTTTTAGAATTTACATGATAAAAAAATTGAAAATTTGTCCAAATTATTAAATTAATTCCTTGAATTTTGAGATAAAATATACTTTATTGTTGTTTGTATTAATATTAAGGACCCCAAAATAAAGTTTATATAAATACAACTGTGTCAATCTTTGTGTAGGTTTTACAATAAAAGTAATATATCTAAGGGATACCTGAAATTTGCTCATTAGATTTCACTATCTTGAACAACTGTTTTAATTATTTGACTTTTAGTTACATCATGTTTCAATAGAAATTATATTATTTTATTTTGATCATAGAGAAGTTAATGAACAAAACAAAACATTATCTCCTAGAGAATTTGAGTGCCTAGTTATTATCAAAGTCTTGCTTACACACAACTCTCTTCAAAATGCAAACTAAAAACAAAAACAAAATGCAAACTTAAAATTTGAACAAGCAGCATACAAGGGAGGTTTAAGAGACGAGGACATATATATATATATATGAGTTCTATTGCTGAATGTCAGAAACCAACACAACTTTAAAGCAGTTACTCTACAGTTTAACAAAAAATGAACAAATGAATAATTTTAAATTCAGATCATGGAATTCTACCTAAAGGAGTCCATATATAAGAGAGGAGATATATTTTGATTGCTAAACATAATAATAAAATATTTATCTATTCATTTAACTATGCCAAGAAATGAAATATATGCCCAAATATTACTAACTACTGATAAAAATTTCCTACGGATAGGTAAAAGTTTCTGGTGATAGCATGGTTTGAGAAAACATATAAATATAAATGAAATATTTATATTAAGATATATTTATGTTAAAACATTTTTTTAATTGAATATTATTTATTAGAAATTTCTTAAGATTTTGTTTTTCTATATAATTTGAGATTTTTTAATTAATTTTTAAAATTGAAGTATAATTGCTTTACAAAATTTTGTTTTATGTAAAACCTCAATATGAATCAGCCATAGGTATACATATATCTCATCACTTTTAAACCTTCCTCCTATCTCCCTTCCCATCCCACCTTTCTAGGTTGATACAGAGGCCCTGATTGAACTTCTTGAGACATACAGCAAATTCTCATTCATTATCTCTTTTTATGTATGATAATGTAGGTTTCCATGTTACTCTCTCCATACATCTACCCTCCTGCCCTCTCCCCGTGTCCATAAGTCTATTCTCTATGTCTCTTTCTCCATTACTGCCCTGTAAATCAATTATTCAGTACCATTATTCTAGATTCCATATATATGCATTAAAAGAAAGAAAGAAAGAAAGTGAAGTTGCTCAATTGTGTATGACTTTTTGTGACTCCATGGACTATAGACTCCCAGGGTCCTCTGTCCATGGAGATTTTACAGGCAAGAATACTGGAGTAGTTTGGCATTTCCTTCTCCAACATATGCATTAGTATATGATGTTTATATTTCTCTTTCTGACTTACTTTGCTCTGTATAAAAGGCCCTAGGTTCATCCATCTCATTAGAACTGATTCAAATGCATTCCTATTTCAGCTGAATAATATTCCATCACGGCATCTGGTCCCATACTTCATGGGAAATAGATGGGAAACAGTGGAAATCATGTCAGACTTTATTTTGGGGGGCTCCAAAATCACTGCAGATGGTGATTGCAGCCAGGAAATTAAAAGACGATTACTCCTTGGAAGAAAAGTTATGACCAACCTAGATAGCATATTCAACAACAGAGACTTTACTTTGCCAACAAAGGTCCATCTAGTCAAGACTATAGCTTTTCCAGTGGTCATGTATGGATGTGAGATTAGGACTGTGAAGAAAGCTGAGCGCCAAAGAATTGATGCTTTTGAACTGTGGTGTTGAAGAAGACTCTTGAGAGTCCCTTGGACTGCAAGGAGATCAAATCTGTCCATTCTGAAGGAGATCAGCCCTGGGATTTCTTTGGAAGGAATGATGTTGAAGCTGAAACTCCAGTACTTCGGCCACCTCATGCGAAGAACTGACTCATTGAAAAAGACTGTGATGCTGGGAGGGATTGGGGGCAGGAGGAAAAGGGGATGACAGAGGATGAGATGACTTGATGGCATCACCAACTTGATGGACATGAGTTTGTGTGGACTCCAGGAATTGGTGATGGACAGGGAGGCCTGGCATGCTGTGATTCATGGGATCGCAAAGAGCTGGACGCAATTGAGTGACTGAACTGAACTGAACTGAATATTCCACTGTGGGTATGTACCACAGTTTCTTTATCCATTCATCTGTTGATGAATATCTAGGTTGCTTCCATGTTCTAGCTATTGTAAAAGTGCTGCAATGAACAACTAGATACATGTGTCTTTTGCAATTTTGGATTCTTTCAGGGTATATCCGAGGAGTGGGATTGCTGGGTCATATGATGGTTTTATTTCTAGCAAACAAAACTTTTTTAAGGAATTGCCATACTGTCTTCCATAGCAGCTGTATCAATTTACATTACCACCAAGAGTGAGGTAGCATTCCCTCATCTCCACATGCTCTCCAGCGTTTATTGTTTGTGGACATTTTGATGAAGGCCATTCTGACTGGTGTGAGCTGATATATCTCATAGTAGTTTTGATTTGCATTTCTCTAATAATGAGTGATGTCGAGTATTTTTTCATTTTTTGTTAGCTATCTGTATGTCTTCTTTGGAGAAATGTCTGTTTAGGTCTTTTTCTCACTTTTTGATTGTGTTGTTTGTTTCTCTGGTATTGAGTAGTATGAGCTGTTAGCATATTTTGGAAGTTAATCCTTTGTCAGTTGTTTCATTTGAATTATTTCCTTCCATTTCTGATAGTCGTCTTTTCACTTTGCTTTTAGTTTCCTTTACTGTGCAAAAAGCTTTTAAATTTAATCAGGTCCCAATTGCTTACTTTTGTTTTGATTTCTATTTCTCCATGAGGTGGGCCATAAAGGATCTTGCTTTGATTTATGTCATCAAGTGTTCTGCATATGTTTTCATTTAAGAGGTTTACAATTTCAGGCTTTATATTTAGGTATTTAATTAATTTTGAATTTACCTTTGTTTATAGTATTAGGAAATGTTCTAATTACATTCTTTAACATGAAGCTATCCAATTTTCCCCGCACCATTATTGAAGAGGTTGTCTTTGCCTCATTATGTATTCCTGTCTCCTTTGTCAAAATAAGATACCCATAGGTGCATGGGATTATTTCTGGGCTTTCTATCTTTTTCCACTAGTCTGTATTTCTCTTTTTTGTGCCATCACTAAACTATCTTTTTTTTTTTTTAATTTTTATTTTTTTCCTTTTAATACTTTATTCTGTTTTACAGTACTGTATTGGTTTTGCCATACATTGACATGAATCAGCCACAGGTGTACACGATCTCCCCATGCCAAAG
>SJYW01036260.1:0-32798 GCA_006410735.1 Raphicerus campestris | reverse complement strand
AAGCCCCCTCCCAGCTCCCTCCCCATCCCACCTCCCCAGATCATCCCATACACCAGCCCCAAGCATCCTGTATTCTGCATTGAACATAGACTGGCGCTTCATTTCTTACATGATAGCATACACGCTTCAGTGTCACTCTCCCAAATCATCCCACCCTCTCCCTCTCCCCCAGATGTCAAAAGTCCGTTCTATACTTTTGTGTCTCCTATATTGTCTCACTTACAGGGTCATCATTACCATCTTCCTAAATTCCATATATATATGTCAGTATACTGTATTGGTGTTTTTCTTTCTGGCTTACTTCACTCTGTATAATCGGCTCCAATTTCATCCATCTCATTAGAACTGAGTCAAACTTATTCTGTTTAAGGGCTGAGTAATGACTGTAGCTTTGTAGTATAATTTAAAGTCATATACATGGTTGACTTCTCCAGTTCCATTCTTCTTTCTGAAGACTGCTTTGGCTATTTGGGGGTTTTTTTGGATCCACATAAATTGCGAATTTTTTAACTTAATTCTGCAAAAAATGCCATTGGTAATTTGAGAGTGACCACATTGAAACTGTAGATTGCATTTGGTAGTATAGACATTTTCACAATATTGATTCTTCCTATCTAGGAAGATGGAATATCTTTCTATTTATGTCATCTTTGATTTCTTTCATCAGTTCAGTTCAGTTCAGTCCCTCAGTCATGTCCGACTGTTTGTGACCCCATGGACTGCAGCACGATAGGGTTCCCTGTCCATTACCAACTCCCAAAATTTTCTCAAACTCATGTCCATCGAGTCGGTGATGCCATCAAACCATCTGATCCTCTGTCTTTGCTTTCTCCTGCTGAATTCAATCTTTCTCAGTGTAACAGTCTTTTCCAATGAGTCAGTTCTTTACATCAGGTGGCCGGAGTATTGGAATTTCAGCTTCACAATCAGTCCTTCCAATGAATATTTAGGATTGGTTTCTTCTACGATTGACTAGTTGAATCACCTTGCAGTCTAAGTGACTCTCAAGAGTCTTCTCAACACCACAATTTAAAAGCATCAATACTAAGGGCTCAGCATTCTTTATTGTCCAAATCTCATATTCATACATGACTACTGGAAAAAACAGTTTTGACTACATGGACCTTTGTTGTTAATGTCCTTGCTTTTTAATATACTCTCTATGTTGGTCACAGGTTTTCTTCCAAGAAGTAAGTTTGTTTGTTTGTTTGTTTGTTTGTTTTAATTTCATGGAGTAGCCACCATTTACAGTGATTTTGGAGCCCCCCGAAATAAAGTCTATCACTGTTTCCATTGTTTCCCTATCTATTTGCCCTGAAGTGATGGGACCAGATGCCATGATTTTAGTTTTCTGCANAGTAGCCACCATTTACAGTGATTTTGGAGCCCCCCGAAATAAAGTCTATCACTGTTTCCATTGTTTCCCTATCTATTTGCCCTGAAGTGATGGGACCAGATGCCATGATTTTAGTTTTCTGAATGTTGAGTTGTAAGTCAACTATTTCACTCTCCTCTTTCACTTTCATCAGAGGCTCTTTAGGTTTTTTTTTTTTTTTTTTTTCACTTTCTGCCATAAGAGTGTCATCTACATAACTGAGGTTATTGACATTTCTCCAAGCAATCTTAATTTCAGCTTGTGCTTCATCCACCCAGGCAATTCACATGATCTACTCTGTTATAAGTTAAATAAGCAGGGAGACAATATGCAACCTTTATGTATGCCTTTACTGATTTGGAATCAGTCTGTTGTTATATGTCAAGTTTTAACTATTGCTTCCTGACCTGCATACAGAGTTATCAGGAGGCAGATCAGGTTGTCTGGCATTCCATCTCTTGAAGAATTTTCCACAGTTTGTTATGATACACACAGTTACAGGGTTTGGTGTAGTCAATAAAGCAAAGTAGATTTGTTACTGGAACTCTTGCTATTTTGATGATCCAACAGATGTTGGCAACTTGATATCTGGTTCCTCTGCCTTTTCTAAATCTAGCTTCAACATCAGGAAACACTCGTTCATGCACTGTTGAAGCCTGGCTTGGGGAATTTTGAATATTAGTTTGCTAGTGTATGAGACAAGTGCAACTGTGAAGTAGTTTGAACATTCTTTGACTTTGCCATTTAGGAAATTGGAAGGAAAACTTACCTTTTCTGGTCCTGTGGCCACTGCTGAGTTTTCCTAATTTGCTGGCATATTCAGTGCATTATATTTTAGGATTTTAAATAGCTCAACTAGAATTCCACTAGCTTTGTTCTTACTGATGCTTCCTAAGGATCACTAGACTTTGTATTCCAAGATGTCTTGATCAGATGAGTGATCACAACNTCACTCTCCTCTTTCACTTTCATCAGAGGCTCTTTAGTTTTTTTTTTTTTTTTTTTTCACTTTCTGCCATAAGAGTGTCATCTACATAACTGAGGTTATTGACATTTCTCCAAGCAATCTTAATTTCAGCTTGTGCTTCATCCACCCAGGCAATTCACATGATCTACTCTGTTATAAGTTAAATAAGCAGGGAGACAATATGCAACCTTTATGTATGCCTTTACTGATTTGGAACCAGTCTGTTGTTACATGTCAAGTTTTAACTATTGCTTCCTGACCTGCATACAGAGTTATCAGGAGGCAGATCAGGTTGTCTGGCATTCCATCTCTTGAAGAATTTTCCACAGTTTGTTATGATACACACAGTTACAGGGTTTGGTGTAGTCAATAAAGCAAAGTAGATTTGTTACTGGAACTCTTGCTATTTTGATGATCCAACAGATGTTGGCAACTTGATATCTGGTTCCTCTGCCTTTTCTAAATCTAGCTTCAACATCAGGAAACACTCGTTCATGCACTGTTGAAGCCTGGCTTGGGGAATTTTGAATATTAGTTTGCTAGTGTATGAGACAAGTGCAACTGTGAAGTAGTTTGAACATTCTTTGACTTTGCCATTTAGGAAATTGGAAGGAAAACTTACCTTTTCTGGTCCTGTGGCCACTGCTGAGTTTTCCTAATTTGCTGGCATATTCAGTGCATTATATTTTAGGATTTTAAATAGCTCAACTAGAATTCCACTAGCTTTGTTCTTACTGATGCTTCCTAAGGATCACTAGACTTTGTATTCCAAGATGTCTTGATCAGATGAGTGATCACAACATCTTAGTTATCTGGGTCATGAAGATCTTTTCTGTATACTTCTTCTGTGTATTCTTGCCACATCTTGTTAATATTTTCTGCTTAGGTCCATGCAATTTATGTCCTTTATTGTGCCTATCTTTGCATGAAATGTTCCATGCTATCTGTAATTTTTTTTTTCAAGAGATATCTAGTTTTGCCCTTTCTATTGTTTCCCTCTATTTCTTTGCATTGATTGATGAGGAAGTCTTTTTTATCTCTCTTTGCTGTTCTTTGGAACTCTGCATTAATATGGGTAAATATTTCCTTTTCTCCTTTGCCTTTAGCTTCTCTCCTTTTCTCAGCTATTTGTAAGAAACCATCAGACATCCAGTTTGCCTTTTTGTATATCTTTCTTGGGGATCGTCTTTATCACTGCTTCCTGTACAATGTTATGAACCTCTGTGATATTTCTTCAGGCACTCTGTCTATCAGGTCTAGTCCCTTGGATCTATTTGTCATTCTCACTGTATAATCCTAAAGGATTTAATTTAGGTCATACCTCAATGGTCTAGTGGTTTCCCCCACTTTCTTCAATTTAAGTCTGAGTTTGGCAATAAGGAGTTAATGATATGAGTCACAGTCAGCTCCTAGTCTTTTTTTTTGCTGACTGTATAGAGCTTCTCCATCTTTCGCTGTAAACAATATAATAAATCCAATTTTGGTATTGACCATCTATTGATGTTCATGTGTGGAGTATTTTCTTGTGTTATTGGAGGAGGATATTTGTTAAAACAAGTGCATTCTCCTCACAATAAACTGGAAATTTCTGAAAGAGATGGGAATACCAGACCACCTGACCTGCCTCTTGAGAAATCTGTATGCAGGTCAGGAAGCAACAGTTAGAACAGGACTTGGAGCAACAGACTGGTTCCAAAGAGGAAAAGGAATACGTCAAAGCTGTAAAATGTCACTTGATTATTTACCTTATATGCAGAGTACATCACGAGAAATGCTGGGCTGGAAGAAGCATAAACTATAATAAAGATTGCTGGGAGAAATATCAATAATCTCAGATATGAAGATTACACCATCCTTGTGGCAGAAAGCAAAGAACTAAAGAGACTCTTGATGAAAGTGAAAGAGGATAGTGCAAAAGTTGGCTTAAAGCTCAACTTTCAGAAAACTAAGATCATACATCCAGGCCCATCACTTCATGGTGAATAGATAGTGAAACAGTAGAAACAATGGCAGACTTTATTTTTTGAGGGGGTCCAAAATCACTGTAGATGGTGACTGCAGCCATGAAATTAAAAGAATCTTACTTCTTGGAAGGAAAGTTATGAGCAACCTAGACAACATATTAAAAAGCAGAGACATTACTTTGCCAATATATGTTCATCTAGTTAAGGCTATGGTTTTTCCAGTAGTCATGTATGGATGTGAGATTTTGACTATAAAGAAAGTGCAGTGCCACAGAATTGATGCTTTTGAACTGTGGTGTTGGATAAGACTCTTGAGAGTCTTTTGGGCTGCAAGGAGATCTAACCAGTCCATCCTAAAGGAAATAAGTCTTGACTATTCATTGGAAGGATTGATGTTGAAGCTGAAACTCCAATATTTTGGACACCTGATGAAAAGAGCTGACTCATTTGAAAAGATCCTGATGCTGGGGAAGATTGAAGGTGGGAGGAGAAGAGAATGACAGATGATTAGATGGTTGGATGGCATCACCAACTCAATGGACATGAGTTTGAGTGAACTCTGGGATTTGGTGATGGACAGGGAAGCCTAGCATGCTGTAGTCCATGGGGTCGCAAGGAGTTGGACATGACTGAGCAACTGAACTGAACTGAACTGTGCATTCTCCTGGCAAAACTTTGTTAGCCTTTGACTTGTTTCTTTTTGTACTCCAATGACAAGGTTGCATGTTACTCCAGGTACTTCTTGATTTCCTTCTTTTGCCTTCCCATCCCCTATAATAAAAAGGACATCTTTTGGGGGTTTTAGTTCTAGAAGGTCTTATAGGTCTCCCTAGAAGTGTTCAACTTCAGCTTCTTCAGCATTACTTGTTGGTGTATAGACTTGGGTTACTGTGATAATGAATGCTTTGCCTTTGGAAACGAACAGAGATTATTCTGTTGTATTTGAGTTTGCATCCAAGTACTGCATTTTGGACTCTTGTTTATCATGATGGCTACTCCATTTCTTCTAATGGATTCTTGCCCATAGTAGTAGATATAAACATCATCTGATTTAAATTCACCCATTCCACTCCATTTTTTTCATTGATTGCTAAAATGTCAATGTTCACTCTTGCCACCTCCTATTTGCCCACTTCCAATTTGCCTTGCTTCATGGACCTAACATTCCAGGATCCTATGTAATATTGCTCTTTACAGCATTGGACTTCACTTGTATCATCAGTCACATCCATACCTGGGTTTGTTTTTGCTTTGACCCCCTTTCTTCATTCTTTCTGTATTTATTTTTTCATTGATTTCCCATAGCATATTGGGCACCTACTGACCTGAGGAGTTCATTTTTCAGTGTACTATCTTTTCACCTTTTCACACTGTTCATGAGGTTCTCAAGGTAAGAATTCTGAAGTGGTTTGCCTTTCCTTTCTCCAGTGGACCATGTTTTGTTAGAACTCTTCACAGTGACTTGTCCATCTTGAGTGGGCCTACACAGCATGGCTCATAGTTTCATTGAGTTAGACAAGGCTGTGCTCCATATTATCACTTTGGTTAGTTATCTGTGACTGTTGTTTTCATTCTGTCTGCCCTCTGATGGATGATGATTAGAGGCTTATGGAAGCTTCCTGATGGGAGAGACTGATTGAGGGAAAGCTGGATCTTGTTTTGATTGTTGGAACATGTTCAGTAAATCTTTAATTCACTGTTCTCTTGATGGGTAGTGCTGTGTTCCCTCCCTGTTGTTTGACCTGAGATCAAACTGTAATGGACATAATGAAGATGATGGTCATCTCCTTCAAAAAGCCCCATGCATGCA
This sequence comes from Raphicerus campestris, assembly GCA_006410735.1. Classification (NCBI taxonomy): domain Eukaryota; kingdom Metazoa; phylum Chordata; class Mammalia; order Artiodactyla; family Bovidae; genus Raphicerus; species Raphicerus campestris. Next base: position 26,682 of record SJYW01036260.1, on the reverse strand, counting down.
CTGTGGCACTCAGTGCCCCTGACCCTGAATAGGGCATCATCAACCCACGCCTCCAATGGAGACTTCTGGACCCTCATGGGCAATTCTAGGTTAGCCTCTTGTAGAGTTCATACTCCTTTCTCCTGGGTCCTGTGGACAAAATGTTCTGTTTGTGTCCTCCAAGTGTCTGTTTCCCCAGTCCTGTGTAAGTTCTGGCAGCTCTATGGTGGGTTAATGGTGACCTCCTCCAAGAGGGCTTATATCATACCCAAGTCTGCTTCACTCAGAGCCCATGCCTCTGTGGTAGGTCACTGCTGACCTGAATCTTTTTTCATCAGTGTCTTATAATTTTCTCTGTACAGTTCTTCTCTCTTCTTAGGTAAGTTTATTCCTAGATATTTTATTGTTTTTGTTGCAATGGTGAATGGGATTGATTATTTAATTTCTCTCTTTGATTTTTCATTGTTAGTATACAGAAATGCAGTGATTTCTGTGTATTGATTCTTTATCCTGCAATTTAGCTAAATTCATGGATTAGCACTAACAATTTTTTGATACTGTCTTTAGGATTTTCTATGTACAATATCAATGTCATCTTTAAACTGTGAGAGCTTTGCTTCTTCTTTTCTGATTTCTTTTTCTTCTCTGATTACAGTAGCTAGTTCAGTTCAGTTCGTTCAGTTCATTTGCTCAGTCATGTTCGACTCTTTGCGACCCCATGAATCGCAGCATACCAGGCCTCCCTGTCCATCATCAACACCCAGAGGCTACTCAAACTCATATCCATCGAGTCGCTAATGCCATCCAGCCATCTCATCCTCCATCATCCTCTTCTTCTCCTGCCCCCAATCCCTCCCAGCATCACAGTCTTTTCCAATGAATCAACTCTTCGCATGAGGTGGCCAAAGTACTAGAGTGTCAGCTTTAGCATCAGTCCTTCCGAAGAAATCCCAAGGCTGATCTCCTTCAGAATGGACCAGTTTGATCTCCATGCAGGCAAAGGGACTCTCAAGAGNCCTCTATTTCTTTGCATTGATTGATGAGGAAGTCTTTTTTATCTCTCTTTGCTGTTCTTTGGAACTCTGCATTAATATGGGTAAATATTTCCTTTTCTCCTTTGCCTTTAGCTTCTCTCCTTTTCTCAGCTATTTGTAAGAAACCATCAGACATCCAGTTTGCCTTTTTGTATATCTTTCTTGGGGATCGTCTTTATCACTGCTTCCTGTACAATGTTATGAACCTCTGTGATATTTCTTCAGGCACTCTGTCTATCAGGTCTAGTCCCTTGGATCTATTTGTCATTCTCACTGTATAATCCTAAAGGATTTAATTTAGGTCATACCTCAATGGTCTAGTGGTTTCCCCCACTTTCTTCAATTTAAGTCTGAGTTTGGCAATAAGGAGTTAATGATATGAGTCACAGTCAGCTCCTAGTCTTTTTTTTTGCTGACTGTATAGAGCTTCTCCATCTTTCGCTGTAAACAATATAATAAATCCAATTTTGGTATTGACCATCTATTGATGTTCATGTGTGGAGTATTTTCTTGTGTTATTGGAGGAGGATATTTGTTAAAACAAGTGCATTCTCCTCACAATAAACTGGAAATTTCTGAAAGAGATGGGAATACCAGACCACCTGACCTGCCTCTTGAGAAATCTGTATGCAGGTCAGGAAGCAACAGTTAGAACAGGACTTGGAGCAACAGACTGGTTCCAAAGAGGAAAAGGAATACGTCAAAGCTGTAAAATGTCACTTGATTATTTACCTTATATGCAGAGTACATCACGAGAAATGCTGGGCTGGAAGAAGCATAAACTATAATAAAGATTGCTGGGAGAAATATCAATAATCTCAGATATGAAGATTACACCATCCTTGTGGCAGAAAGCAAAGAACTAAAGAGACTCTTGATGAAAGTGAAAGAGGATAGTGCAAAAGTTGGCTTAAAGCTCAACTTTCAGAAAACTAAGATCATACATCCAGGCCCATCACTTCATGGTGAATAGATAGTGAAACAGTAGAAACAATGGCAGACTTTATTTTTTGAGGGGGTCCAAAATCACTGTAGATGGTGACTGCAGCCATGAAATTAAAAGAATCTTACTTCTTGGAAGGAAAGTTATGAGCAACCTAGACAACATATTAAAAAGCAGAGACATTACTTTGCCAATATATGTTCATCTAGTTAAGGCTATGGTTTTTCCAGTAGTCATGTATGGATGTGAGATTTTGACTATAAAGAAAGTGCAGTGCCACAGAATTGATGCTTTTGAACTGTGGTGTTGGATAAGACTCTTGAGAGTCTTTTGGGCTGCAAGGAGATCTAACCAGTCCATCCTAAAGGAAATAAGTCTTGACTATTCATTGGAAGGATTGATGTTGAAGCTGAAACTCCAATATTTTGGACACCTGATGAAAAGAGCTGACTCATTTGAAAAGATCCTGATGCTGGGGAAGATTGAAGGTGGGAGGAGAAGAGAATGACAGATGATTAGATGGTTGGATGGCATCACCAACTCAATGGACATGAGTTTGAGTGAACTCTGGGATTTGGTGATGGACAGGGAAGCCTAGCATGCTGTAGTCCATGGGGTCGCAAGGAGTTGGACATGACTGAGCAACTGAACTGAACTGAACTGTGCATTCTCCTGGCAAAACTTTGTTAGCCTTTGACTTGTTTCTTTTTGTACTCCAATGACAAGGTTGCATGTTACTCCAGGTACTTCTTGATTTCCTTCTTTTGCCTTCCCATCCCCTATAATAAAAAGGACATCTTTTGGGGGTTTTAGTTCTAGAAGGTCTTATAGGTCTCCCTAGAAGTGTTCAACTTCAGCTTCTTCAGCATTACTTGTTGGTGTATAGACTTGGGTTACTGTGATAATGAATGCTTTGCCTTTGGAAACGAACAGAGATTATTCTGTTGTATTTGAGTTTGCATCCAAGTACTGCATTTTGGACTCTTGTTTATCATGATGGCTACTCCATTTCTTCTAATGGATTCTTGCCCATAGTAGTAGATATAAACATCATCTGATTTAAATTCACCCATTCCACTCCATTTTTTTCATTGATTGCTAAAATGTCAATGTTCACTCTTGCCACCTCCTATTTGCCCACTTCCAATTTGCCTTGCTTCATGGACCTAACATTCCAGGATCCTATGTAATATTGCTCTTTACAGCATTGGACTTCACTTGTATCATCAGTCACATCCATACCTGGGTTTGTTTTTGCTTTGACCCCCTTTCTTCATTCTTTCTGTATTTATTTTTTCATTGATTTCCCATAGCATATTGGGCACCTACTGACCTGAGGAGTTCATTTTTCAGTGTACTATCTTTTCACCTTTTCACACTGTTCATGAGGTTCTCAAGGTAAGAATTCTGAAGTGGTTTGCCTTTCCTTTCTCCAGTGGACCATGTTTTGTTAGAACTCTTCACAGTGACTTGTCCATCTTGAGTGGGCCTACACAGCATGGCTCATAGTTTCATTGAGTTAGACAAGGCTGTGCTCCATATTATCACTTTGGTTAGTTATCTGTGACTGTTGTTTTCATTCTGTCTGCCCTCTGATGGATGATGATTAGAGGCTTATGGAAGCTTCCTGATGGGAGAGACTGATTGAGGGAAAGCTGGATCTTGTTTTGATTGTTGGAACATGTTCAGTAAATCTTTAATTCACTGTTCTCTTGATGGGTAGTGCTGTGTTCCCTCCCTGTTGTTTGACCTGAGATCAAACTGTAATGGACATAATGAAGATGATGGTCATCTCCTTCAAAAAGCCCCATGCATGCACTGTGGCACTCAGTGCCCCTGACCCTGAATAGGGCATCATCAACCCACGCCTCCAATGGAGACTTCTGGACCCTCATGGGCAATTCTAGGTTAGCCTCTTGTAGAGTCCATACTCCTTTCTCCTGGGTCCTGTGGACAAAATGTTCTGTTTGTGTCCTCCAAGTGTCTGTTTCCCCAGTCCTGTGTAAGTTCTGGCAGCTCTATGGTGGGTTAATGGTGACCTCCTCCAAGAGGGCTTATATCATACCCAAGTCTGCTTCACTCAGAGCCCATGCCTCTGTGGTAGGTCACTGCTGACCTGAATCTTTTTTCATCAGTGTCTTATAATTTTCTCTGTACAGTTCTTCTCTCTTCTTAGGTAAGTTTATTCCTAGATATTTTATTGTTTTTGTTGCAATGGTGAATGGGATTGATTATTTAATTTCTCTCTTTGATTTTTCATTGTTAGTATACAGAAATGCAGTGATTTCTGTGTATTGATTCTTTATCCTGCAATTTAGCTAAATTCATGGATTAGCACTAACAATTTTTTGATACTGTCTTTAGGATTTTCTATGTACAATATCAATGTCATCTTTAAACTGTGAGAGCTTTGCTTCTTCTTTTCTGATTTCTTTTTCTTCTCTGATTACAGTAGCTAGTTCAGTTCAGTTCATTCAGTTCATTTGCTCAGTCATGTTCGACTCTTTGCGACCCCATGAATCGCAGCATACCAGGCCTCCCTGTCCATCATCAACACCCAGAGGCTACTCAAACTCATATCCATCGAGTCGCTAATGCCATCCAGCCATCTCATCCTCCATCATCCTCTTCTTCTCCTGCCCCCAATCCCTCCCAGCATCACAGTCTTTTCCAATGAATCAACTCTTCGCATGAGGTGGCCAAAGTACTAGAGTGTCAGCTTTAGCATCAGTCCTTCCGAAGAAATCCCAAGGCTGATCTCCTTCAGAATGGACCAGTTTGATCTCCTTGCAGGCCAAGGGACTCTCAAGAGTCTTCTCCAACACCACAGTTCAAAAGCATCAGTTCTCTGGTGCTCAGTTTTCTTCACAGTCCAACTCTCACATCCATATATGACCACTGGAAAAACCATAGCCATGACTAGATGGACCTTTGTTGGCAAATAATGTCTCTGCTTTTTTAATATGCTATCTAGGTTGGTCATAACTTTCCCTGCAAGGAGTAAGTGTCTTTTAATTTCATGGCTGCATCTTCAATGATTCACCATCTGCAATGATTTTGGAGCCCCCCAAAAATAAAATCTGACACTGTTTCCATTGTTTCCCCATCTAATTTCTACGAAGTGATAGGACCAGATGTGTGATCTTAGTTTTCTGAATGTTGAGCTTTAAGCCAACTTTTTCACTCTCCTCTTTCACTTTCATCAAGAGGCTTTTTCGTTCCTCTTCACTTTCTGCTATAAGGGCGGTATCATCTGCATATGTGCTGTAGCTAAGACTTCCATAACTATGTTGAATAATAGTGATGAAAGTGTAAACCCTTGTATTATTCCTGATTTTAGGGGGAATGCTTTCAGCTTTTCACCATTGAGAATAATGTTAGCTGTAGGTTTATCATATATGGTCTTTACTATGTTGAGGTAGCTTTCTTCCATGCTCATTTTTTGAATAGTTTTAATTATAAATGGTTGCTGAATTTTGTCAAAGACTTTCTGCATCTGTTGAGATTATATTATGTCTTTTATCTTTCAATTTGTTAGTAGGGTGTATCACATTGATTGATTTGAAAATATTGCAGAATCCTTGCATCCCTGGAATAAACCCAAGTTGATCATGGTGTATGAGCTTTCTGATGCATTGCTGAATTCTGTTTGCTAAAATTTTGTTGAGGGTTTACATATGTATTCATGAGTGATATTGACCTGTATCAAGGTCCTTTAATGGACTGGAACCTGGTGGTCCAGAGTCGATGATAAGAAAGTGAAAGAGAGAAAGAAGCTAATATTTTCTGGTTTATGTAGAGAACCAGTAAAACCCTAGAACAGGTCTTTCACTGCTCATGAAGGCTCAGGGCACCCTCTCCATGGGGTCTTGTGAGCCCGGGCAGGAGAATGAGCTTAGCAGGTTTTCACACTCCAGATAATTAGCCAGAGGGAGGAAGAAAGAGAGAGGAAGAGAGAGAGAGAAAAAAAAGAGAGAAAGACATGGGGACCCAATCTCTGATGAAATAAGTGTGTTTTAATGATCTTTCTGTGAGTATATAAAGGCTGTTGTACAGGAATTTATTTTGACAATGATAAAGATCAGAAAACCAAAATGTACAGCAACCATTACCAGGGAAACAAGGTATTAACAATAGTCATACGGTCAGGAGACAATCCATATCTCAAGAAAGAGGGTCAAAACTAAGCTGTTTTGTCATAAGGAGATTGTTTACTGAGGAAATTCACGCATGTCTCGTCCTGTGACCTTAGTCATGAGATCAGCATGCTGTTTCACTCGTTCCCATTGCCCGGAACTGATAAGGAACAGAGAATTTATGAGAAATAGAAAACAGCATGCAGGAATCCTGTTAAATGTTCTCTGACAATTCCCCCTTATTTATTATATTTGTAAAAAAGGTTTTGATTAATTGAGTTTGTTTGGTTTTAACAATTTTTGTATAAAGGCAATACTAAACAACAAATATAATTGTAACAATAAAAAGGGGAACACATGCTTGTATTAAATATGATTTATTATAATGAAAGAAATAGTTACTATGACTATGAATGATTTCTGTGAAATGTCCAGTCTAAGTTTTAAGTTTTTTGGTGTTTGAAGAAAGTTTTTAGATGTCTCATTGTTTAGGCCCAATATGTTTATTGAGAATGATTCAAGGACAAGGGGGTGTCATTTCACCGTCAAGCCAGCCAAGAAGTATTTTGTTATGGTAATGTTTTATTGCAGTATTAGTAACTTTTTATGATACTTGAGTAGCATAGTCATACATAGTACTGTTATTATCATCTGAGCAGTTAGATAACCACATACCATGGGATCTCCAATCGATAATGGTGTGATTAGCCGAAGCATTAATTTTTCTCATTTTGGAAATCTTGATTTTGGATTTTGGTCTCTTTTGATATCTTGTTCATGTCTAACTGTCTGCCTATCCACCCCCCTCCCCATCCCCAGGCATCTGGAGATCCAGTCTTAGGGGAAAGGGGGTGATGACCACTTTGACTCCTTTAGGCTATGCAGGGGCATTGTGGGATTTTGGGTTTTCTTTGTCTATTCTTTGTCAGGGTGCATTAACAGAGTGAGATGAGAGTCCATGGAGTGATAAGGTGACTTTTTTTAGCATTGTCTAGCTGTTGTTCAGGGAATATTTTTATCAAACTACCATTTGGAGATTTGTTGTATTTTGGAAGAAACAAACTTAACAAGAAAGTTAAAGGTACATGGCCCAAAGATTAATAGAAGTAGAAAAGCTGTTTAGGGGCTACCAGGAGAACTAGGAATAGACATTGGTTCATGACATTAGTGTTTCTTTAGGTAAGAGAAGATGCAACAATTTGGGATCATACAATCTTTACCTGAAAACGTCTGATTGTCTGAAGACCGTTTTTGTTGTTGGTTGTGTTTTTTTTTTTTTTTCCCCTCAGAGCATTGAGTGTCTTATTTCTGATTTTCACCCTGAACTCCTTTCAGGGTGTGTTGAAGGTCAGCAGCTTGTAGTGGTCATGATGTTATCTTTGTAGAGGCAGCTGGCAAGTACCAACTTTTAGTCAGCAGGGTCCTCTTATAGCCAAGTATTTGACCATGTCTGGGGGACATTTTATGGCCATTGTGTCTCACAGTATAGGGAAGGCTCATTTCCAGGTTTCAAGAAGATTTCGTTGATAGGCCACTCAGTGTGTTGTTATTGCACCAGGCCTTGTAAGTAGTAAAAGTCTCTGGACCACTGTCTTACTAGCCTCTTGGTCCAGGAAAATATTTTTTCTTGTTTTTTTTCTTTCCATATCTAGAGTTACATTATTACAATCATTGATCTCATATGGAACTGCATATCAGCATTATATCACAGGCTCAGTCACACATTTGTTAATGTAAGAATTTTTTTTTGAAACAAGTGACATGGAAAATAATATAGCTATAGCTAGTAGTTATTAGTAAAGTCATAAGTCTTAAGAAATTTGTATCATGTATAAAAGTCTCTTTTACTTGTCATAAATCTTTTTTTTACACATTTTGTATTTATCACTTTATTTGTCTATTCATGGAATAGCCATTTATAAGCTGTAGTTCCTTTTTCTCTTAATAAAAAGTACTTTTATTTTTTATATCTTTTTACTGAAAATATGTATCTTCTTTTCAGAAACCATGAATTGTTGTTGATCTCATTTATAAATTAACCATAGTAATATTATCTAGAGACAAAGACATACACTGAGACATACATATATATCCAGATGAAGAGAGATCTTACAGTTTTCTGTTATAAGATTTAAAAGGTCTCTTTGCCCCCTCCCTTTTCTTTTTTTTTTTGCTTGAAATTGTACTAATCTGTCTAAGGTTGACATCTCAGGCAAAGTGGGTTGTCTATTTCAATAATATGATAAGAGTTAATTGCAGGCTTTTGTCTAGGCATGTTTCTGTTGTATCAAGGTTGGAGCTTTTGGGTCACGAAATCCTGCGGGAGAATAAAGAGAAGGGAGTGCAAATAATTTTAGAGGTAAACCTAGTCTGATGCAAGTAAGAAACTGTTTTTGTAATTTATTTTGCACTAAATAAAGTTCCTCTTGTGTCTCTTGAGAAAGTGAATGAGGGCTATTTAAATTCGGATCTCCTTTCACTAAATTTTTAAGGTCTGTCAAGAGATCTCATTTATTAGACTTCTTTTTTATAACAAAAGTAGGTGAATTTCAAGGAGAATGAGCAAGTCTAGCAAAGGAGAGACTTTTGGATTTGTGCCTGCTGGCAGAGGAGAATTTGGCTCTGCCAGGATGGGATTAGTAGGAACATTTTGAAATATTTTATGTTGTTGTAATTGGACCTTTTGTAAAGTTTCATCATCTAATTAATATTCATGTTTTGTCTATTGTCGAATATTGGGAGGGTTAGAATTACTTTGAAATGGAAGAATTACAGCTTTATTGAGAGCTGATAGGGGCCAAAAATCAACTGGATTTTTTTTTCCCCCCTCTGGTGGGTGGGTGGTTCAACATTTTCTTTGACCAGATGCCAAATTTATAAGTCAAAATTATCTTTATCAGGGAACCAGGAATTATATCAACTACTATTTGAAGGCAAGCTTCTATTTGTTTGTGTGAAACCAAAAGTCCCTGAGTTTTAAACAAATGGTGAAGTAAAGTAGAGAAATGATGAGGCTTTCCAGCCGTTTGACCTGTGTCTTAGTACTTACCAACCTCAATAGGTCCCAAGTCACTCCATTTGAAATGTCATGCATACCAGGTCTTTGGGTGCCACTTCTTGGGGTCCTTTAATGGACTGGAACTTGGTGGTCCAGAGTTGACAATAAGAAAGTGAAAGAGAGACAGAAGCTAATATTCCCTGTTGTATGCAGAGAACCAACAAAACCCTAGAATAGGGCTTACACCACTCATGAAGACTCAGGGTGCCCTCTGGATGGGGTCTTGCAAGCCTGGGCAGGAGAATTAGCTTGGTGAGTTTTCATGCTCCAGAATATTAGCCAGAGGGAGAGAGAGAGAGAGAAAGACAGAAAGAAAGACAGACTCGGAGACCCAAGCTTTGTTGGAGCAAGGGTGTTTTAATGCTCTTTCTGTAAGTATATATAGGCTGTTGTACAAGGAATTTCTTTCAACAATGATAAAGATCAAAAAACCGAACATACAACAACCATTATCAAGGGAACAAGATATTAACAATGGCCATAAGGTCAGGAGACAATCTGTATCTCAAGAAAGAGGGTCAAGACTAAGCAGTTTTGTCATAAGGAGATTGTTTACTGAAGGAAATTCATGAATGTCTCATCCTATGACCTTAATCCTGGGGTCAGCATGCCGCTTCACTCTTTCCTGTTGCCAGGAACCGATAAAGAACAAAAGACTTATGAAAAATACCAAACAACATGCAGGAATCCTCCTGTTAAATGTTCCCTGACAGACCTGCAATTTTCTTTTTGTTGTCTCTTTCTGGTTTTGGTATTAGGATGACAGTGACTTTGTAGAATGAGTTTGGAAGAGCTCCTTCTTGTGCAATTTTTGAGAGTTTTAGAAGGATAGGCATTAATTCTTCTCTAAATATTAGACAGAATTCTTCTGTGAAGCCATAAGGCCCTGGGTTTTTGTTTTATTGGAGATTTTTAAAAATCACAGTTTCAACTTCAGTGCTTGTAATTGGGTTGTTTATAGTTTCTATTTCTTCCTGGTACAGTCTAGGAAGATTGAACTTTTCTAAAAATCTCTCCATTTCTTCCAGGTTATCTATTTTATTGTCATATAGTTATTCATAATAGTCTCGTATAATCCTTTGTATTTCTACATTGTCTGTTGTAATCTCTCCTTTTTCTTTACTAGTTTTGTTGATTTGATTTTTCTCTCTTTTTTTCCTTAATGAATCTGGCTAAAGGTTTGTTAATTTTATCTTCTAAAAGAACCAGTTTTTGTTTTATTAATTTTGACTATTGTTTCTTTCATTTCATTTTTTATTATTTCTGTCTGATCTTTATGATTTCTTTCCTTATGCTAATTTTTGTTGTAGCTGTTCTTCTTCTTTTTCTAGTTGTTTTAGTTGTAAAACAACTAGGTTTTCTATTTGATGCTTTTCTTATTTCTTGAGGTAGGATTTTATTGCCATAAACTTCCCTCTTATAACTACTTTTGATGCATCCTATAGATTTTGAGTTGTTGTGTTATCGTTGTCATTTGTTTCTAGAATTTTTCAGATTTCCCTTTTGATTTCTTCAGTAACCAGTAGGTTATATAGAAATGTATTGCTTAATCTCCATGTATTTGTGTTTTTTACAGTTTTTTCCTTGTAATTGATATCTAGTCTCATACTGTTTGATCAGAGAAGATGCATGATACAATTTCATTTTCTTAAATTTATGGAGTTTTGATCTGTGGCCCAAGTTGTGGTCTAGCCTGGAGTATGTTCCATATGGACTTGAGAAGAATGTGTACTCCTGCATTTGGATGGAAAGTCATAAAGATATCAATGGGATCCATCTTCTCTAATATATCATTTAGGACTTGTGTTTCCTTATTAACTTTCTATTTTGATGATCTGTCCATTGGTGTGAGTGGAGTGTTAAAGTCTCCTACCATTATTGTGTTACTGTCAATTTCTCCTTTTATGTCTGTTAATGTTTGTCTTTATTGAAGTGTTCCTTTGTTGGGGACATAGATATGTACAACTATGTCTTCCTCTTGGATTGATCATTTGATCATTATATAGTATCCTTCCTATCTCTTGTAATATTCTTGATTTTAAGGTCTATTTTCTTGGATATAAGGATTGCTACTCCAGCTTTCTTTTGCATGGAATATATTTCTCCATCCTCTCACTTTCAATATATATGTATCTGTAGGTCTAAACTGTGTTTCTTGCAAACAGCAAGAAAGGTATGGGTCTTGTTTTTGTATCCAGTAAGCCAGTTGGTGTCTTTGGATTGGTGCATTTAATCTGTTTGCATTTAAAGTGATTATTGATATATATGTTCCTGTTGTCATTTTCTTAATTTTGAAGTTTGATTTTGTAGGTCGTTTTCTTCTCATGTATTTTTTGACTATATAAGTCCCCTCAACATTTGTTGTAAAGCTAGTTTGGTGGTACTGAATCCTCTTACTTCTACTTGTCTGAAAAGCTTTTGAATTTCCCATTAATTTTAAGTGAGATCCTTGCTGGATACAGTAATCTTGGTTGTAGATTTTTCCCTTTCAGTACTTTAAATATACCCTGCCATTCCCTTCTGGCCTGCAGAGTTTCTTTTGAAAGATCAGCTGTTAAAATTATAAATATATACGCACCCAACATATGAGCACCAGAATATGTAAGGCACATGCTAACAAGTATGAAAGGGGAAATTAACAATGACACAATAAAAGTAGGAGACTTTAATACCCTACTCACACCTATGGATAGATCAACTAAACAGGAGATTAACCAGGAAATGCAAACTCTAAATGATACAATAGACCAGTCAGACCTAATTGTTATCTATAGGACATTTCAACCAAAAAACAATAAATTTTACCTTTTTTCTCAAGTGCACATGGAATCTTTTCCAGGGTTGATCACATCCTGGGCCATAAATCTAGCCTTTGAAAATTCAAAAAAAAAAAAAAAAAGAAATCATTCCAATCATCTTTTCTGACCACAATGTGGTAAGATCAGATGTTAATTACCGGAGAAAAATGATTTAAAATTCTAGCATATGGAGGCTGAACAACACACTGCTGAATAAACAACAAATCACAGAAGAAATTTAAAAAAAATCAAAATATGCATAGAAATGAGTGAAAATGAAAACACAACAACCTCAAACCTATGGGACACTGTAAAAGCAGTGCTAAGGGGAAGGGTGATAGCAATACAGGCTTACCTCAAGAAACAAGTCAAATAAATAACCTAACTCTACACCTAAAGCAATTAGAAAAGGAAGAAATGAAGAATCCCAAGGATAGCAGAAGGAACAAAATCTTAAAACTAGGGCAGAAATAAATGCAAAAGAAACAAAAGAGACCATAGCGAAATCAACAAAGCTAAAAGCTGTTTCTTTGAGAAGATAAATAAAATTGACAAACCATGAGCCAGACTCATCAGGAAACAAAAGGAGAAGAAACAAATCAACAGAACTGGAAATGAAATGGAAAAATGACAATGGACAATCCAGAAATATGAAGGATCATATGAGTCTACTATCAGCAACTACATGCCAATAAACATGGACAACTTGGAAGAAATAGCCAAATTCTTNTTGTTGATTTGATTTTTCTCTCTTTTTTTCCTTAATGAATCTGGCTAAAGGTTTGTTAATTTTATCTTCTAAAAGAACCAGTTTTTGTTTTATTAATTTTGACTATTGTTTCTTTCATTTCATTTTTTATTATTTCTATCTGATCTTTATGATTTCTTTCCTTATGCTAATTTTTGTTGTAGCTGTTCTTCTTCTTTTTCTAGTTGTTTTAGTTGTAAAACAACTAGGTTTTCTATTTGATGCTTTTCTTATTTCTTGAGGTAGGATTTTATTGCCATAAACTTCCCTCTTATAACTACTTTTGACGCATCCCATAGATTTTGAGTTGTTGTGTTATCGTTGTCATTTGTTTCTAGAATTTTTCAGATTTCCCTTTTGATTTCTTCAGTAACCAGTAGGTTATATAGAAATGTATTGCTTAATCTCCATGTATTTGTGTTTTTTACAGTTTTTTCCTTGTAATTGATATCTAGTCTCATACTGTTTGATCAGAGAAGATGCATGATACAATTTCATTTTCTTAAATTTATGGAGTTTTGATCTGTGGCCCAAGTTGTGGTCTAGCCTGGAGTATGTTCCATATGGACTTGAGAAGAATGTGTACTCCTGCATTTGGATGGAAAGTCATAAAGATATCAATGGGATCCATCTTCTCTAATATATCATTTAGGACTTGTGTTTCCTTATTAACTTTCTATTTTGATGATCTGTCCATTGGTGTGAGTGGAGTGTTAAAGTCTCCTACCATTATTGTGTTACTGTCAATTTCTCCTTTTATGTCTGTTAATGTTTGTCTTTATTGAAGTGTTCCTTTGTTGGGGACATAGATATGTACAACTATGTCTTCCTCTTGGATTGATCATTTGATCATTATATAGTATCCTTCCTATCTCTTGTAATATTCTTGATTTTAAGGTCTATTTTCTTGGATATAAGGATTGCTACTCCAGCTTTCTTTTGCATGGAATATATTTCTCCATCCTCTCACTTTCAATATATATGTATCTGTAGGTCTAAACTGTGTTTCTTGCAAACAGCAAGAAAGGTATGGGTCTTGTTTTTGTATCCAGTAAGCCAGTTGGTGTCTTTGGATTGGTGCATTTAATCTGTTTGCATTTAAAGTGATTATTAATATATATGTTCCTGTTGTCATTTTCTTAATTTTGAGGTTTGATTTTGTAGGTCATTTTCTTCTCATGTATTTTTTGACTATATAAGTCCCCTCAACATTTGTTGTAAAGCTAGTTTGGTGGTACTGAATCCTCTTACTTCTACTTGTCTGAAAAGCTTTTTAATTTCCCATTAATTTTAAGTGAGATCCTTGCTGGATACAGTAATCTTGGTTGTAGATTTTTTCCCTTTCAGTACTTTAAATATACCCTGCCATTCCCTTCTGGCCTGCAGAGTTTCTTTTGAAAGATCAGCTGTTAAAATTATAAATATATATGCACCCAACATATGAGCACCAGAATATGTAAGGCACATGCTAACAAGTATGAAAGGGGAAATTAACAATGACACAATAAAAGTAGGAGACTTTAATACCCTACTCACACCTATGGATAGATCAACTAAACAGGAGATTAACCAGGAAATGCAAACTCTAAATGATACAATAGACCAGTCAGACCTAATTGTTATCTATAGGACATTTCAACCAAAAAACAATAAATTTTACCTTTTTTCTCAAGTGCACATGGAATCTTTTCCAGGGTTGATCACATCCTGGGCCATAAATCTAGCCTTTGAAAATTCAAAAAAAAAAAAAAAAAAAGAAATCATTCCAATCATCTTTTCTGACCACAATGTGGTAAGATCAGATGTTAATTACCGGAGAAAAATGATTTAAAATTCTAGCATATGGAGGCTGAACAACACACTGCTGAATAAACAACAAATCACAGAAGAAATTAAAAAAAAATCAAAATATGCATAGAAATGAGTGAAAATGAAAACACAACAACCTCAAACCTATGGGACACTGTAAAAGCAGTGCTAAGGGGAAGGGTGATAGCAATACAGGCTTACCTCAAGAAACAAGTCAAATAAATAACCTAACTCTACACCTAAAGCAATTAGAAAAGGAAGAAATGAAGAATCCCAAGGATAGTAGAAGGAACAAAATCTTAAAACTAGGGCAGAAATAAATGCAAAAGAAACAAAAGAGACCATAGCGAAATCAACAAAGCTAAAAGCTGTTTCTTTGAGAAGATAAATAAAATTGACAAACCATGAGCCAGACTCATCAGGAAACAAAAGGAGAAGAAACAAATCAACAGAACTGGAAATGAAATGGAAAAATGACAATGGACAATCCAGAAATATGAAGGATCATATGAGTCTACTATCAGCAACTACATGCCAATAAACATGGACAACTTGGAAGAAATAGCCAAATTCTTGGAAAAGTGCAACTTTCCAAAAGGAAGAGATAGACTGTCTTAACAGATCCATCAGAAGCACATAAATTGAAAGTGTAATAAAAAATCTTCCAGCAAACAAAAGTACAGAACCAGGCTGCTTCACAGCTGAATTCTACCAAAAATTTAGAGAAGAGTTAACACTTATCCTACTCAAACTCTTCGAGAAAATTGCAGAGGAAGGTAAACTTTCAAACTCATTCTATGTGGTCACCATCATCCTATTACTAAAACCAGACAAAGATGCCACAAAAAAGAGAAAACTACAGACCAATATCACTGTTGAACATAGATGCAAAAATCCATAACAAAATTCTAGCGAACAAAATCCAACAATACATCAAAAAGATCACACATCATGACCAAATGGGCTTTATCCCAAGGATGCATGGATTCTTCAATATCTATAAATCAAACAACATAATACAACATTAACAATTTGAAAGATAAAAACCATGATTATCTCAATAGATGCAGAAAAAGCCTTTGATAAAATTCAATATCCGTTTATGATAAAAAACCCTACAGAAAGCAGGAATAGAAGGAACATACCTCAATATCATAACACACAGAAAACATTATCCTCAATGGCAAAAAATTGAAAGCATTTCCCCTAAAATCAGGAACAGGACAAGGGTGCCCACTCTCACCACTACTATTCAAAATAGTTTTGGAAGTTTTGGTCACAGCAATCAGAGCAGAAAAAGAAATGAAAGGAATCCAGATTGGAAAAGAAGTAAAACTCTCACTGTTCGCAGATGACACGATCCTCTACATAGACAACTATAAAGACTCCACCTGAAAATTACTAGAGCTAAACAATGAATTTAGTAAAGTTTCAGGATATAAAATCAACACACATAAATCCTTTGCATTCCTATATACTAACAATGAGAAAACAGAGAAATTAAGGAAACAATTCACCATTGCAACAACAGCAAAAAATAAAATAAAATACTTAGAAGTAAATCTGCCTAAAGAAACAAAAGTCCTATGTATAGAAAACTATAAAATACTGATGAAAGAAATCAAACAGGACACAAATAGATGAGGAAATAACACCATGTTCATGGATTGGCAGAATAAATATAGTGAAAATGAGTATACTACCCAAAACAATCTATAGAGTCAATGCAATCCCTATCAAGATGCCAGAGGTATTTTTCACAGAACTAGAACAAATAATTTCACAATTTGTACGGAAATATGAAAAATTTGAATAGCCAAAGCAATCTTGAGAATGGAGAATGGAACTGGAGGAATCAACCTGTCTGACTTCAGGCTTTACTTCAAAGCCACAGTCATCAAGACAATATGGTACTGGCACAAAGACAGAAATATAGATCAATGGATCAAAATAGATAGCCCAGAGATAAATCCACACACCTATGGGCACCTTGTCTTTGACAAAGGAGGCAAGAATATACACTGGAGAAAAGACAATTTCTTTAACAATGGTGCTGGGAAAACTGGTCAACCACTTGTAAAAGAATGAAAGTAGAACAATTTCTAACACCATACACAAAAATAAACTCAAAGTGGATTAAAGATCTAAACATAAGACTAGCAGCTATAAACTCCTAGAGGAAAACAGGCAAAACACTCTCCGACATAAACCACAGCAGGATCCTCTATGACACACCTCCCAGAGTAATGGAAATAAAAGCAAAAATAAACAAATGGGACCTAATTAAACTTAAAAGCCTTTGCACAATGAAGGAAACTATAAGCTAGGTGAAAAGCCAGCCTTTGGAATGGGAGAAAATAATAGCAAATGAAGCAACTGACAAACAACTAATCTCAAAAATATACAAGCAACTCCTGCAGCTCAATTCCAGAAAAATAAACGACCCAATCTAAAAATGGGCCAAAGAACTAAACAGACATTTCTTCAAAGACATACAGATGGCTAACAAACACATGAATAGATGCTCAACATCATTCATTATCAGAAAAATGCAAATCAAAACCACAATGAGGTACCATTTCATGCCAGTCAGAATGGCTGTGATCCAAAAGTCTACAAGCAATAAATGCTGGAGAGGGTGTGGAGAAAATGGAACCTTCTTTACACTGTTGGTGGGAATGCAAACTAGTACAGCCATTATGGGGAACAGTGTGGAAATTTCTTAAAAATACTGGAAATAGAACTGCCATATGACCCAGCAATCACACTGCTGCACATACACGCTGAAGAAATCTGAATTGAAAGAGACACGTGTACCCCAATCTTCATCGCAGCACTATTTATAGTAGCCAGGACATGGAAGCAACCTATATATCCTAGAAGCAGATGAATGGATAAGAAAGCTGTGGTACATATACACAGTGGAATATTACTCAGCCATTGAAAAGAATACATTTGAATCAGTCCTAATGAGGTGGATAAAACTGGTCCCTATTGTATAGAGTGAAGTAAGCCACAAAGAAAAACATCAATACATTATACTATCACATATATATGGAATTTAGAAAGATAGTAAAGATAACCCTATATGCAAGACAGCAAAAGATACACAGATGTATAGAACAGTCTTTTGGACTCTGTGACAGAGGGCGAGGGTGGGATGATTAGGGAGAATGGCATTGAAACATGTATATTATATTTAAAACAGATTGCCCATCTAGGTTTGATGCATGGGACAGGTGCTTAGGGCTGGTACACTGGGATGACTGAGAGGGATGGGATGGGGAGTGAGGTGGGAGGAGCATTCAGGATGGGCAACACATGCACACCTGTGGCTGATTCATGTCAACGTATGGCAAAACCACTACAATATTGTAAAGCAATTAGCCTCCAATTAAAATGAATAAATTTATTTAAAAAAATCAGCTGTTAAATATATGGGGTTTCCCTTGGTGTTACTTGTTGCTTCTTCCTTACTATGTTTAATATTCTTCCTTTGTGTTTAGTCTTTGTTAGTTTGATTAGTTCTGTGTCTTGATGTGTTTCTCCTTGGGTTTATCCTGTATGGGACTCTTTGCACCACTTGGAGTTGACTGTTTCCTTTCCTTTGTTGGGAAAATTTTCAACTATAATCACTTCAAAATTTTTCTCATACACTTTCTTTTTTTCTTCTTCTGACACCCTATAATTTGAATATTGGTGCATTTTATGTTGTCCTAGAGGTCTCTGAGACTTTCCTCAGTTCATGTCAGTATTTTTACTTCATTCTGTTCTTCAGAAATTATTTCCACCATTTTACCTTCCAGGTCACTGATTCCTTCTTAGGCTTCAGATATTCTGGTATCGATTTCTTCTAGAGTATGCCCACTGTGTGGGCAGCTCAGATTCAAATTTGGTCTTACTCCTGTGTGTTCTTGTCTCCAATTTCCACATCTACTAGAACTAGCATGTTTTCTTTTATGGGAACTCTCAGTGTCCTTTTATACATTTAATAGACACAGAGTGTGCCTAGTTGATACTGTGGACTTAATCTGCAGTTTTTACAGCTGGTGGGAAGGATTTAGATCTTCTTGTATAGCCACACTCCTCCTGGGTTTCGACTGTGGCATGAGGATTGCCCACTGGGATTTGCTCCTGAGGCTGCCCTGGAGGACTTGGATATGCCCCAATGAGGGCCAAGTGTGGAGGTGGTGCAATTGCTTGGGTCACAGGGGTTCTGGCAACACCAGGTACTCAGGGGAGTTGACAGCTAGGGCAGGAGGAAATATAGTGCTCTAGAAAGATATGGCAACCAGTATTGGCCAATACACTCCAGTATTCTTGTCTGGAGAACCCTTAGACAGAAAAGCCTGGCAGGCCATAGTCCAGAGGGTCACAAAGAGTTGAGCACAACTGAAGCGAACCTGTGTGCATAGACACAAGAGTTTTGTTTGCCTGTTGCAGCTCTGCCTATGTGAGATTTGAGCATGAAGGTAGTGCAGCTGCTTGGGTTTGGGGGACCCTGGTGGCTCCAATTGTGCAGGGACATGGACTGTCTCAACCGCAGAAGTTATGGCCACAACAGAGTCTTTTTTTGAGCCTCTTGTAGCTGGTGATCAGAAGGCCTCTTTGGCCAGTCTTTCTCCATAGCTCCATCATTACAAACACTTACAGGGCTTCCCTCCCTGGGGTCCTTCTCTATTGTTCAGTGCATCAGGCACATAGAGGGCCCCACCTGGCTGGAGATCTACTCTGTAGATCAATCCATCAGTCAAAGGAACACCCTCAGTGGGGCACTACTTTGTAGTTCAGTTTGTCAGGCATTTGATGGGCCAGTCTCTCTATTGTTCCACTGCCGATGCTGGCATGTAGAGAGAGAGAGAGAGGCTATGGTGATGGCTCCACCCACTATGTGTGTCTCAGCAGTATTGCCTTGCTTCCATGGCTGCCTGACTTTCCTCCACCAGCATTTCCCACCATGACTGCCTCCCTCACATCCCCTTGGTCCATCTCTCCACAGTCAACAACAACACTCACCTTAGGATTGTTCCACAATCTCTAAACTCCAGATCCCAGCCACTGCACTTTCTAGGGGACCTGAAAGTCCCTCTAGAGTCCCTTCTCCAGCTTATGTATGGCTGTGGCAAGAACTGGCTGATTCTCATCCCATTTAGGGTGCCACAAATCAGCTGTTTCACTCTCAGCCTTAAATGTTTCTCCTCTAACTCAGACAACTGCCCCAATGTGGGGATTGGACTCCTGCTTCAGGGGCAGGTCCAGTCCTACTAATAGTCCTGTCCCCCCCGCCCCCTACTTCCTTTCTCCTAATGAATTATACATATTCTTTTTGTTGGTTAGGTACTCCAGTTCACTGTCAGCTGGTGTTCCTCATGTATTTCTGTGTCTGAAGCTGTATTCCTGATGTATCCATGAAGAGATATGTACCCCAGTTTGAGATTTTTTAAAAAGTCACCTTCATTCAAGTTTGCTTCCATAGTTCCATAAAATGCATTCATATTACACTGTTTATTTTTTTTTTAATCTGAGTGGTGGTGGTTTTTAAAAAATCTATTCTACTCATATAACCACAAATACAACAAAGATGTAGAAAATTTCCAACAGATCAAAAGTTCTTTTGTCCTATTCAAGCCCTTGGCAATCACTATTTTCCTTTCAATTATTATATACGTATGTGGAGAAGGCAATAGTACCCTACTCCAGTACTCTTGCCTGGAAAATCTCATGGACAGAGGAGCCTGGTAGGCTGCAGTCCATGGGGTCGCTAAGAGTCGGACACGACTGAGAAACTTCTT
Source organism: Raphicerus campestris (assembly GCA_006410735.1). NCBI lineage: Eukaryota > Metazoa > Chordata > Mammalia > Artiodactyla > Bovidae > Raphicerus > Raphicerus campestris. The sequence continues at coordinate 6,385 of SJYW01036260.1, read as the reverse complement.
TCACTTTTCACTTCCATGCATTGGAGAAGGAAATGACAACCCACTCCAGTGTTCTTGCCTGGAGAATCCCAGGGACGGGGGAGCCTGGTGGGCTGCCATCTCTGGGGTCTCACAGGGTCGGACATGACTGAAGCGACGCAGCAGCAGCAGCATGTGTGTATATATATACAAACATATACATACACACACACACACACACACACACATATATATATATATATATATATATATATATATATTGTTATATTGAAAACAATAATATATAGGTCGTTGATATTTCTCCCAACAATCTTGATTTCAGTTTGTAATTCATCCAGCCTGGCATCCCACATCATGTGTTCTGCATATAAGTTCAATAAACAGAATAACAATAAACAGCATTGTCCTCCTCCTTTCTCAGTCTTGAAAAACTCAGTTGTTCCATACAGGTTTCTAACTATTACTACTTGAATCACATACAGGTTTCTCAAGAGACAGTTAAGATGGTCTATTATCCCCATCTCTTTGAAAGCTTTCCATGGTTTAAGTCACATAGTCAAAGGTTTTAGCATAGTAAATGAAACAGAGATAGATATTTTTCCTGGAATTTCCTTTATTTCTCTATGACCTACTAAATGTTGTAAATTTGATCTCTGGTTTCTCTGCCTTTTCTAAACCCAGCTTGAACATCTGGGTGTTCCCGGTTCATGTAATGCTGAAGTCTAGCTTGAAGGATTTTGAGCATGATCTAACTAACATGGACAATGAGTGTAATTGTCTGTTGGTTTGAATATTCCTGAGTACTACCCTTCTTGGGAGTTGGGATGAGGATTGACCTTTACCAGTCTTGTGGCCACTGCTAGGTTTTCCAAATATGCTGACATACTGACTGCTGCACTTTAACAGCATCATCTTTTAAAATTTTAAATATTTCAGCTGGGATTAAATAATATCCACTAACTTTGTTCATAGTAATGCTTGTTAAGTGTCATTTGACTTCACACTTCAGAATGTCTGGCTCTAAGTGAGAGACAGCACCATCATGGTTGTCTGGATCATTAAGATCTTTTTTTGTACAGTTCTGTACATTCCCGCCACTTCTTCTTGATTTCTTCTCTTCTATTGAAGTGAAAGTTACTTAGTCATACCTGACTTTTTGCAACCCCATGGACTATACAGTCCATGGGATTCTCCAGGCNTCGTTGATATTTCTCCCAACAATCTTGATTTCAGTTTGTAATTCATCCAGCCTGGCATCCCACATCATGTGTTCTGCATATAAGTTCAATAAACAGAATAACAATAAACAGCATTGTCCTCCTCCTTTCTCAGTCTTGAAAAACTCAGTTGTTCCATACAGGTTTCTAACTATTACTACTTGAATCACATACAGGTTTCTCAAGAGACAGTTAAGATGGTCTATTATCCCCATCTCTTTGAAAGCTTTCCATGGTTTAAGTCACATAGTCAAAGGTTTTAGCATAGTAAACGAAACAGAGATAGATGTTTTTCCTGGAATTTCCTTTATTTCTCTATGACCTACTAAATGTTGTAAATTTGATCTCTGGTTTCTCTGCCTTTTCTAAACCCAGCTTGAACATCTGGGTGTTCCCGGTTCATGTAATGCTGAAGTCTAGCTTGAAGGATTTTGAGCATGATCTAACTAACATGGACAATGAGTGTAATTGTCTGTTGGTTTGAATATTCCTGAGTACTACTCTTCTTGGGAGTTGGGATGAGGATTGACCTTTACCAGTCTTGTGGCCACTGCTAGGTTTTCCAAATATGCTGACATACTGACTGCTGCACTTTAACAGCATCATCTTTTAAAATTTTAAATATTTCAGCTGGGATTAAATAATATCCACTAACTTTGTTCATAGTAATGCTTGTTAAGTGTCATTTGACTTCACACTTCAGAATGTCTGGCTCTAAGTGAGAGACAGCACCATCATGGTTGTCTGGATCATTAAGATCTTTTTTTGTACAGTTCTGTACATTCCCGCCACTTCTTCTTGATCTCTTCTCTTCTATTGAAGTGAAAGTTACTTAGTCATACCTGACTTTTTGCAACCCCATGGACTATACAGTCCATGGGATTCTCCAGGCCAGAATACTGGAGTATTTTGCCCTTCCCTTCTCCAGGGAATCTTTCCAAACCAGGGACTGAACCCAGGTCTCCTGAATTGCAGGAAGATTCTTTACCAGCTGAGACACAAAGTAAGCCTTGTTTCTATTAGGTCTTTACCATTTCTCTCCTCTATTGTGCCCATCTTTGGATGAAATGCTCCTTTGATATTTCCAATTTTCTTGAAGAGATCTCTATTCTTGCCCTTTTTGGTCTTCTCTCTTTCTTTGCATTGTTCATTGAAGAAGGCCTTCTTGTCTCACCTTGGTATTCTCTGGAACTCTGCATTTAATTGGGTGTATCTTTCCCTTTTTCTCTTGTTTCTCACTTCTCTTCTTTCCTCAGCTATTTGTATAGCATCCTCAGACAACCATTTTGTTTTCTTGCATTTCTTTTTTTTTTTTTTCCTTTTGAATGGTTTTGTTTCTGCTTCCTGTACAATATTACAGACCTCTGTCCATAATTCTCCAGGCACTCTCTTTACTAGATCTAATCTCTTGAAACTATTCATCACCTCCACTGAATATTCATAGAGGATTTGATTTAAGTCATATCTGACTGGCCTAGTTGTTTCCCCCACTTTAATTTAGGCCTGAATTTTGCTACTCAAAAGGCCAAATTTGTCTTTTGTATGCCAATACCCTATAGTGAATAGGACTTTTTTTTTTTTTTCTTTCCTTTTGGTGTTCATTCTTGGAGGTCTTCTTTGTCTTTGTAGAACTAACTTCAACTTCTTCGTCATCAGTGGTTGGGGCATATACTTGGATTAGTGTTGCTGAATGGTTTGCCTTGGATATGAACCAAGATCATTCTGTCCTTTTTGAGTTTCCACCCAAGAATTGTATTTTGGACTCTTGTTGACTATAAGGGCTACTTCTCATAAGGGATTTTTACCCACAGTAGTAGATATAATGGTCATTTGAATTAAATTCACTCATTCTCATCCATTTAATCCACTGATTCCTAAGCTGTCGATGTTCACACTTGCCATCTCCTGCTTGACCACATATAATTTACCTTGATTCACGCACCTAACATTCCAGGTTCATATGCAATACTGTTCTTTACAGCACCAGGTTTTACTTTTATTACCAGACACATCCACAACTGAGCATTGTTTCTGCTTTGATCCAGCTGCTTCATTCTTTCTGGAGCTATTAGTAGTTGCTCTCTCCTCTTCCTCAAGTAGCATATTGCCCATGTACTGACGGAGGGTTCATCTTTTAGTGTCATACCTTTTTGCCTTTTAATAGAGTTCATGGGGTTCTCACAACTAGTGTTCTGGAGCGAGTTGTCATTTTCTCCTCCAGTGGGCCACGTTTTGTCAGACGTTTCCACTATGACCTGGGTGGCCCTAGATGGTCGTATATATTTTTCTATATTCTTGAATGTATAAGTATTCAGTATTTTTTAGTCAGTTATATTATTACATTATCCAACATACATAATGTTTACAATGTAATGGCAATGACTCCAGTATTCTTGCCTGGAAAATTCTATAGAGAGAGAAGCCTGGCAGGCTACAGTCCATGGGGTAACAAAGAGTCGGACACGACTGGTGTCACTTATTATACATTATATATATGTGTATAAACCATCTTGTCTTAAAATATCATCAACTCCAAGTCCAGAACTAGCTTCCTAAAACCAGAGTTATACACTGAACTATCTATTTTATAACAGGACTTGGATATCTAACAGAAATCTCAAACCCAGTCGGTTGAACATTGAACTCATATCCCTACCTCTTTCTCCAGCCAGAGAACTGTATTCTTGCTATCACTCAATTTAAAATATTTTCCTCAACTTTGCCACCCTAAAATCCTTCAGGAAATCTGTCTCCAATTATGAAAATGTATCTAGAGGCAACACTTACCACCATTTCTTCAATTAGCAGATTGCCCTTTGTTTTCATCGTCTCTCANGGAGCGAGTTGTCATTTTCTCCTCCAGTGGGCCACGTTTTGTCAGACGTTTCCACTATGACCTGGGTGGCCCTAGATGGTCGTATATATTTTTCTATATTCTTGAATGTATAAGTATTCAGTATTTTTTAGTCAGTTATATTATTACATTATCCAACATACATAATGTTTACAATGTAATGGCAATGACTCCAGTATTCTTGCCTGGAAAATTCTATAGAGAGAGAAGCCTGGCAGGCTACAGTCCATGGGGTAACAAAGAGTCGGACACGACTGGTGTCACTTATTATACATTATATATATGTGTATAAACCATCTTGTCTTAAAATATCATCAACTCCAAGTCCAGAACTAGCTTCCTAAAACCAGAGTTATACACTGAACTATCTATTTTATAACAGGACTTGGATATCTAACAGAAATCTCAAACCCAGTCGGTTGAACATTGAACTCATATCCCTACCTCTTTCTCCAGCCAGAGAACTGTATTCTTGCTATCACTCAATTTAAAATATTTTCCTCAACTTTGCCACCCTAAAATCCTTCAGGAAATCTGTCTCCAATTATGAAAGTGTATCTAGAGGCAACACTTACCACCATTTCTTCAATTAGCAGATTGCCCTTTGTTTTCATCGTCTCTCTTCCAAATTACTGTATTAGCCCCCAAATTAGTTAATCTATTCAGATTCCATCACTTCTTCCACTGATACCCTCTGTACAACAGCTAGACTGATCCTTTTAAAATCTATCTATGTCCATTTTATAACCAAACTCTTTCAATGACTCATTATTTCACTCTGAACACAAACCAGGTCTTCAGAGTGGTTTACAAGTCTATGTATGATCTGGAACCTGTCCCGTTCACAGCTCACTGTCATTTTTCTTTAATCCCATGTTGTGTTTTGTTTTTTTCCTGTTTTACTCTANTAACCAAACTCTTTCAATGACTCATTATTTCACTCTGAACACAAACCAGGTCTTCAGAGTGGTTTACAAGTCTATGTATGATCTGGAGCCTGTCCCGTTCACAGCTCACTGTCATTTTTCTTTAATCCCATGTTGTGTTTTTTTTTTTTTTTTTTTTTCCTGTTTTACCCTAACCATCTTGACTGGTATACAATTCCTGGAAAATGTTAGATGAATTCTCATCTTTAGTACCTTCATATCATACAGTCTCTCCTCTACTTGGAATATTTTTTTAGTCACATGGCTAATATCCCTATTTCCTTTGTTCAAACATTAGCTTTTTAAACGGCTTATCTTGATGGCTGATTTAAGTTACAACACTCTTAAATACATTCTATTTCCTCTTAGAGTATTCTAATTTTTCATTGCATTTATAATCCAGTAATATAATACAAATTGTACTATTAACTTTGCTGAACTNTTAGCTTTTTAAACGGCTTATCTTGATGGCTGATTTAAGTTACAACACTCTCAAATGCATTCCATTTCCTCTTAGAGTATTCTAATTTTTCATTGCATTTATAATCCAGTAATATAATACAAATTGTATTATTAACTTTGCTGAACTTTGCCGAAAACTAGAGTATAAGGACCATGAAGGCAAAGCTCATTGTTTGTTTTGATTTCCAATGTATTCCAGATGTCAATTTTAGTGTCTAGCACAATATTCAAAACATAATATTCAAATTAAATGAATAAACACAAATGCACTAAGTACTGATCTGTGGCTATTTTACAATGAGTATTATTTATGCAAAAACATTTCAACATCATATGTATTTTTATTTTATGTGATTTCTGCTTTAAGATTATTAAATATCTTTTGCAAACAAAAATAATATATTTGAAAACAATTGCTCCTCTTAACAACATGCTCTTTTAAATGTACAGATAAAAAGTTAACACCACTTTAAAAATGTCTTTACCAGTCAAGCTACCAGCTAAGCCCAAAATATTAAAATTAAATATTAAAACAAAGAAATATATCTAAAAACAATTGTTGCTTCTAATGACATCCTCTTTTAAATATATAGATAAAAAGTTAACACCACTTTAGAAATNTTTTGAATATACTATCAGATGTGTATAAGAGACAGGTCTTTACCAGTCAAGCTACCAGCTAAGCCCAAAATATTAAAATTAAATATTAAAACAAAGAAATATATCTAAAAACAATTGTTGCTTCTAATGACATCCTCTTTTAAATATATAGATAAAAAGTTAACACCACTTTAGAAATAAATATTTTATAAGACTTTAATGTGCTTTATGTGTTAGAATCTTTATTAGTTTAACATATATCTGTAGCAAAATATTTTTATGTATATAATAATGTAATATGTATATTATAACCAATATATCATCAAATTTCTTGAATCTCAGTTAAT
>SJYW01036257.1:61534-84207 GCA_006410735.1 Raphicerus campestris | reverse complement strand
AATGAAATCATAGACACTCTTCATGTTCCCATATATCACACTTCTGCCCAGCGGGCTAGCCCCCTAATCAACCTCTCTTGTGGGGGCATTCCCAGCATTTAATGGTAGTCAGTTGTGGGGACAAATTTCACCCTGGCCTTGGCTAGCCTGGCCTATGTTCTCAATGCTGGAACCCACTGATCTTTTCTCCAAGGGCATCCCAAGGTGGGACAGATCCCCATCTACCCTTGCCAAGGAATGGTGGAATCACCTCAACTGCTTGGGTCTCCTGTCATGGCAGCAGGAAAAATCCCAGACTCCTGGCCTGTGCTCAAGGGGGATATAGTCCAGATCACCGAGGGCCTGGGAAGAGGGTGCGCTGCAACTCTCACTTCGGTTGCTCTGTGACCCTCTGAACCACTCTGGCAGGAACAGCGCCTCTTTACAACTCGGCCCCCTTCAGTTGTAAAGTGGGAGTGTTACTGCAAGCCTCCTCCTGTGGGTGAGCTTCAGAAACACAGGGAAAAGCTGGAAAAATTCCTTTAACCAAAAGATGCCAAGATTTTCAGAGCAGCCTGAATTTCAGGCCTGAAATGTACGCTATCTTAAGAGGTGAGCCCTCCTGGTTACACCATTGGACTTCTCTGGTCCAACCAGCCTTTCCTAAAAGCCCCATGGAAGGGGGACCCATGGAAAAGTGTAACGGCTACTTTACGAAACCCCATGTCCAATTTTAAAGTTCATTCAAAGTAAGTTTCCCCCCATCTACTTTAGCTAGGAAAGATGGTTCCAACTCGGTGGTTTGGAAGGAGAGGTAACTGGGTGATGTCAGCGAATGCTGTCAGTGTAGGGCCCTGCCCATCTGAGATGTCCCCAGTCACATGAAGAAGCTGTCTACCCTCAGTGTTTCTGATTCCACTTTCACCTATTACATTTAACTCTGTATCTGTAACAGTCTCAATCCATCTAGGGAGGCCTCTTGCTCAGGAAGGTTTTCCATCTAAGTTTTCACCCTCAAGGCCAGCTACCTTCGTTAACAGTGAAATTATTTTGTATCTTTGGCTACAGAAGGACAGTATTTCTTGCCCATAGAAAACCACTTAGGGGATCTATGATGACAGTTTCTCAGGTATGGGCAGGCAGTGACTGTGGAAGCTCTTCTCTCTGTACCTGGAAGAGTAAGTACACCCCAATGAGTCAGACCCTTCCTGGGGGCTCCTCTAGGCTTCCCATCTGGTAAAAGCTGCCTGGGTGCAGAGGGTACCCCTTCACCCCCCAGGACCAGGAGTGCGTCACACACACTCGGCTAGGGAGGGTGCTCCTGCACCTGACCTTCCCAATGGTCCTTTGACCCCAGGGACCCCATGGTATAATGTCCATGGCTTCTTATCCTGGACTATTACTCAGGAAATTTCCACTGCTCAAGTCAGGGCTCACTGAAATCATCCCCCCATGCATGTCGCTTAGTTGTTTTTTTCCCCATTAGGTGAGAGGATCTTTTCCCAAACAGGTCCATCCAGTCTTCCCCCAAACTTCCGAGTCTTTCAGGGCAAAGATCTCAATTCTTCTCAGTTAAGGCCCCACAAGACCTTATGCTACTGTGACCTTACCCAGGCCAATAATAACCCTTAAGAACCCTGAAGGACATTCTCCTTGACTGGCCAAGATACCCATGGCCACCACCTATGCGGGAGAGACTCTTCTGTCACCTGGAGCTTCTCAATCACTGTTCTAACCACAGGACCCAGTGGACTACCCTTGAGGGTAAAGGAGATGAAGAGATAGATAATGGGGATCCCAACCATCAGGTTTTGCCATCACTGCTAGTTTTGGTTTTCCTAAGAGCGGGAAGCCATGGGCCCTTGGTCACCTAGTCTAAGCAGGTGTGAACATGGCTGTGTTGTTTGAGGTTTAACCCTTGCTCCCTACAGTGTGGTCATATGACTCACACACATATATCCCATAATTTATCATGGTTGTGCCATAGCATCACCTCAGAGAAGCATCACCATAGCAACATTTACAAGTCACCGTGGCAACAAAGCACCCTCACCATTGTTGAGCCATGCCCAGTGAGGCCTAAACAAGGTGGGAGGGTTCTGAGATGTCAGAGGGCTCCCCACAATTGAAATCTCCTTCTCTACAGCTTAAGTATAGCACCGCCAGTAAAGGCTAACCTTGTTAAAACTTATACCCTCTACAGAGGGAGCCTAGGGAATCTCTGTTTCAAATTAAAGTAGTTTACATGTGCAGATGCTCATATGGAAGAGAAGCTCCCTGGGCTAAGAAGTTACATGAAGCCCCTTGACTGAGGTTTCCTCCAGTTTCTGGCCCGGCACTGCTATCGAGCAGGTCTTAGATCTGTCCCGGCCAAGTGGTTGGCAAAGGAGACGGTCATTTCAAGTTCGAGAACGAAGGGGCCAATGCCTCCTTGTCCCACCCCATTTTCAAATGACACTGAGGGTTCCTAGTAATAATGAACTTCCCAGTTTGAGGAACCTCCAAACTCATTTGGGGAACTTCCAAAATAAAACTGAACTCAGCCACCCCTGCAATCATAAAGAACAGTGATCATAATAAATGAAAATCCTGGCCACTGTATTTTCAAGTTAATTTACTTTTTTTCGGAACAAGCCACTTGCAAGCCCCACCATCTTAGAAGCACTTGGTCACTCGTGGGGGAGGCTACCTCAGGAGGGGGAAGGCAGACAGAGATGTCTGGACCTCGCATGACCCCAGCCCATCCCAGCTCCCACATGCTCACTCTGCAGCTCTCAACCACACTGACACCCATTAGAAGGACCCTCTGAGCCAGTATGGGCTCAAGATATGATGGTTCAAGGACAGGAAGGCCCATTAATTTCCAGTTGAATGGACTGAATACCTGCTGTGCTGTGGATTCGGAGGCGGCAGTAAGGACAATGGCTCCTTTAATTAGGTGAACCTTCTCAACCAACTACAAACCACAAGTCTCCAGAAGGCAAACGGAGCTCCTCACCTTCCCCAACCCTCCTCCTGCCCTCCCATGGTGGCAGTGATTCAATGACTCACTGGACCATGTCCTGGGTGCTCCAGGAAGAGACCCATGCCCTGAGCTCAGAGGGGGTAGTGGGGGGTGGGGGGTTGGTGAGGCGGCTTTCCAAATCAACTGGGGCTCAGGCCCTGCTCCCCACCAGCCTTGTCTTGAGGCTCAGCAGTCAAGGTGGGGAAGGACACATTAACTTCTCTGGGAAGAAGGCTGAAGTAAAGCCACTGAGATGTGAGGGGTAGTGGCCACCTTGGTTCTGGCCATGTTGCTGGAAAAAAGGGCAAGAAGACTCGAGGCCAGCTAACTTCCTGTTCCCTTCCTCCAGTTTCCCTCACCACCCCTCCAGAACAGGCAGACCCTGGGCCCCCTCCCTAGAGAAGCACCCTTCGAGACCATGCAGAACCAGCTGGTCCTGGTGTGGCTCACCCAGAGTCCTGGCCCGGAGATCCATGGCTGGCAAGGATGGCTAGACAGACCCGTTCTCTGAGTAGCTGCCACCCAGACATCGAGCCATCAGAAGCGTGTTGCTTCCTCTCAACTCCTTCAGCGCTGGGAGCTGAATCACCCTGTTCCCACCTACAACGTCCAAGGACCCAGACCTCCCACATGTGCCCACCATCCCCAACTGTCCTGTCTCAGGAGGATTCTGCACCCACCCTAACCTCTGTGTTCACCTCATGCCCTCATTCACCATCATTGGTGAGGTCTCTGGGGTCAGGAGTGGGCTGCAGACCCCAAGCATGCACGCTGAAGAAAACAGGCAAAGACCTCCACTGGCTGCCAACACACCTCCTGAGCTCAAGAAGTTGAGAACACATCCCAAAATCAACCTCAGTGGAGGAGCAGTGGTTGGGACAGCAGAGTGACTCAAGGCAAGCCCTAGTTTTCTCTCCAGTTCTGCCTCCATAACATAAGATACCCCCTGTCCAGTGGGGTGTGATAAACACCCGCCTTGTTTATCCCATGCCCTTGGAGTGTGCTGTCAACTCCTAAGGGCTGCAAACAAAGCTGCCACAGAAAATAACTATGCTCATCTTGCTGGTGCCTTCATCAGCCCTCGTTCCATTTTAGTGAAACTTCTGCTTTCGGAGGGAGAAGACGAGAACACTCCATTTCCTACTAGAGGAGACCATTGCTATGGAAGGTCTGGCTCTGGCTGCAAGTGTCATTCATTCCACTGCTACCAAAAACCCATACCCCTACCTGCTATAAAATATTTGCTGTGCTTGAGGTCTTGCATCGCCAATCCTCTGCTCTATTGTATTACATTGTTATTAACTATGGGACCAATGCTTCTCTGGAAAAGGAGACACATCCCAGGAAACAATGTCTCATACATGCCTCATGTATACAAACAACCAAATCGCCCTGTTCTCACCAACATGGTACCACACACAAGCCACTGGGGTTCACTTACATCTCTCACTGTCGTTCTGGTCGGCAATGGCCTCCTCCAGGGCGACCGACTTTGGCTTTTTGTCCTGACTTCCTTTCAACCTTTCCCAGTCAGTGGGGCTGAATTTGCACACCTCGGAGTCCTTGGTTGGGGGGTGGCCACCTTCTCGCTCTTTCATCTCCAACTCTGAGAAGCGCATCATTGCACGCTAGGAAGAGAATGGAGATGAAAACAAAACAAAACAAACACCTTACCATCAATGCTACTTCAATGGTCTTACCTTAAAGGAAAGCATTTTCCAAGAAAAGTTTGCCCAAAACCAACCACACTTTATGATACAACTGAGATACTTTAAAAGTTAATGATACAAATATAAGAGTGTCTATATGTTAAGCAGTGACACACTCTTTATTCATAAAGCCATATGTGTGTAGAGATATATGCGGTGTGTATGTATAGCCATACATACACTGTGGCATAGAGACAGACATTCTCTTTCGAAGGTAAATAAAACAAAACAGAAACACAACGCAAAGAAAGCAAAACAAAAAAACACAACAGAAAAGAAAACAAATGCACAATGAATAAAGACGACCATGGCCCACAAACTTCCCTTTGTATATTTGCAAATGAAATTTAACTCAAAAAGTTTATGTAAGATTCTAGTAATAAAAATTTGAAGAACTGACCTCACAGTAAGCAGCGGGTAGACATAAAATACTGTCCTCTTGTAATCCTTCCATCTATGTAATTAAAATGGGCACTCAATGGATCATTTAGATAACTTCATCCATTTTTATAAGCATAAACCAATTTTTTTCTTAACATTGCAAAACAATTTGGCTTTATTTAGCTTTTAATTAAAAGTAAAATATCTTAAGGAAATTCCTAGACAACATCTATCATTCACTAACTAGCAAGTTAAATACANCCCCAAGCATGCACGCTGAAGAAAACAGGCAAAGACCTCCACTGGCTGCCAACACACCTCCTGAGCTCAAGAAGTTGAGAACACATCCCAAAATCAACCTCAGTGGAGGAGCAGTGGTTGGGACAGCAGAGTGACTCAAGGCAAGCCCTAGTTTTCTCTCCAGTTCTGCCTCCATAACATAAGATACCCCCTGTCCAGTGGGGTGTGATAAACACCCGCCTTGTTTATCCCATGCCCTTGGAGTGTGCTGTCAACTCCTAAGGGCTGCAAACAAAGCTGCCACAGAAAATAACTATGCTCATCTTGCTGGTGCCTTCATCAGCCCTCGTTCCATTTTAGTGAAACTTCTGCTTTCGGAGGGAGAAGACGAGAACACTCCATTTCCTACTAGAGGAGACCATTGCTATGGAAGGTCTGGCTCTGGCTGCAAGTGTCATTCATTCCACTGCTACCAAAAACCCATACCCCTACCTGCTATAAAATATTTGCTGTGCTTGAGGTCTTGCATCGCCAATCCTCTGCTCTATTGTATTACATTGTTATTAACTATGGGACCAATGCTTCTCTGGAAAAGGAGACACATCCCAGGAAACAATGTCTCATACATGCCTCATGTATACAAACAACCAAATCGCCCTGTTCTCACCAACATGGTACCACACACAAGCCACTGGGGTTCACTTACATCTCTCACTGTCGTTCTGGTCGGCAATGGCCTCCTCCAGGGCGACCGACTTTGGCTTTTTGTCCTGACTTCCTTTCAACCTTTCCCAGTCAGTGGGGCTGAATTTGCACACCTCGGAGTCCTTGGTTGGGGGGTGGCCACCTTCTCGCTCTTTCATCTCCAACTCTGAGAAGCGCATCATTGCACGCTAGGAAGAGAATGGAGATGAAAACAAAACAAAACAAACACCTTACCATCAATGCTACTTCAATGGTCTTACCTTAAAGGAAAGCATTTTCCAAGAAAAGTTTGCCCAAAACCAACCACACTTTATGATACAACTGAGATACTTTAAAAGTTAATGATACAAATATAAGAGTGTCTATATGTTAAGCAGTGACACACTCTTTATTCATAAAGCCATATGTGTGTAGAGATATATGCGGTGTGTATGTATAGCCATACATACACTGTGGCATAGAGACAGACATTCTCTTTCGAAGGTAAATAAAACAAAACAGAAACACAACGCAAAGAAAGCAAAACAAAAAAACACAACAGAAAAGAAAACAAATGCACAATGAATAAAGACGACCATGGCCCACAAACTTCCCTTTGTATATTTGCAAATGAAATTTAACTCAAAAAGTTTATGTAAGATTCTAGTAATAAAAATTTGAAGAACTGACCTCACAGTAAGCAGCGGGTAGACATAAAATACTGTCCTCTTGTAATCCTTCCATCTATGTAATTAAAATGGGCACTCAATGGATCATTTAGATAACTTCATCCATTTTTATAAGCATAAACCAATTTTTTTCTTAACATTGCAAAACAATTTGGCTTTATTTAGCTTTTAATTAAAAGTAAAATATCTTAAGGAAATTCCTAGACAACATCTATCATTCACTAACTAGCAAGTTAAATACATACTCTATCCCTTTAATCGAGGTTTTTTTTGTTGTTGTTGTTGTTTTTTTTTGGTGAAAGAAAAACTGCACAAATCTCACAGACATGCGGCGGCTACACACCTCCACCAAGTATCACGTAAGGCATTCTAAGCAGTGCTATTAGGTTTATTTGTTAACGTACAGTAAAGTAACGGCAGAGAAATCAAAGCAATTGATACGTCAATGTCATACAGTATTTTAGACATCCTTTAAAAACTTCCGTTATCAGCATTCAAGTGGAGTTTGCTTAAAATCCACAAGAATCCACTTATGTTCCCTTATTGGATACATTTCAAAAAATTATATTATCATAAACTTCATTAATCAAATCTGCCTGGTGTCCTGCTCTCTAGTACCCCCGCCCCCTTCCTCTTCGAACATTTAAAAAAAATAAACAAAACAAAAAAACCCTGACAACTGGTCAGGCTCCTGCAATTTGGGTGGGGGGCTCACCTGCAATGCCCGCTGCTCCCGGCTGAGCTGGCTGGAATCGGCGTACAGTTCAGTAGTGACGCACTTGAACCGGTCACCCACGTAACCAGCAGAGTTGGCGATTCTCTTTGCCAGCTTAGATGGCTTTGGTTTCAGAACTTTGCCATCAGTTGATTCTGCCTCATCAGCTCCATCTTTGGTATAAGTGGGGGTGGCATCCACGCTCGGTGGGGCACCGCCCACGCAAAATGGTTTGGGTTCCTCTTGGGTTTTCCCAAAAGTGACCACGGGGCCATCGCTCCCCGGGGTCGGCTCCAGGAACTGAGTGGAGACCGGCATTGCCAGGTTCTCCTTGTTGGTTCCCGCTGGAACATTCTCCTTGCTTAAGTTGAAAACTGACTGGCCCGGGGCCTGTTTGAAAGCATAGGCATCGTGGAAGTCACTGATGCGCCCCAGCTCGTCTCTGAGGGTGACAAAATCCCGGTGAGGCTGCAGGGCCGGCTCAGCTGGGGGTTTGCTGGGCTCAGCGCTCTGGCCAACACTCTCAGCTGTGAAGCCGGGTTTGGACGTGTTGGCTTCAGTTTTCGCATCAGGCTCTTCCCGGAGGAGGTCTACATAGACAAGCTTGTCACTCTTGACTACGGTCTTCCCCTGATTCCAGCTAGGGCTGGGCTTGAGGTTCTTGTCCGTGGGGACTTCTGGATGTAACTTGGTGCCACTAGCTTCGAGTATCTCGGAAAACCGGTTTCGGAGGCTGGGGTCCTCGTAGCGGGCCCTCTCATGGGACCGGGACCTCCTCTCCGGCTTCTCCTCTTTAGTGATCTCGATGGGTGTGTGAGGTATCAACATGGGATGCACCATGCCCAACCCCAGCGCGTCCTGGTAGGTCACGAACTCTGGCCGGCCTGTGGGCAGCCCGTAGGGCAGTCCAGGCTTTGGGGCGAGGTGCCCAGGAAAGAGACTGCCGCTGGGCAGCAACACTGGGTGAGGGTAGACAGGGCCTTTGCCATGCAAGGAGAGGGGACTTATGGCAATGCCTTCGGGTGCTGGGTAAGGGAGGTAACTCCTTGGGTAGGGAATTGGCGGGGACCTGAATGCCTCATTTGGAGAGAGAAATATCGAGCTTGGTGGGAGGCCATTCTCATTTGCTTTGAAGCTTGGCTCTGGGTTGCTGGCTTTGGCGCCCTTGCCGCCGGTGCTGCCACTGTGCTTGGCAGGCGTGGTTGGGGGCTGGCCCACGTGCTGGATGACAGACGGCGTGGTATCCACAGAGCCCCTGCTGGTCTTGCTGCCATCAGCAGTGGCATTTGGGGCTGGAGATGCAGAGGCCGGGCGGCCAGCACTGGACACTGAGCCAGACACATTGGTAACCACAGTGTCAGTGGCGCCCATGCGGGGACACGAAGAACTGCGCTGCTGCGGGAGGGCCCAGTCCAAGGCCTTGTTCTTCAGCGGCAGGCCTTTGCCATTGTTCTCTTCATTAGGACTTGGCCCAGGCACCACCCAGGACGAGGGAGCAGTGCTAATGATCTCAGATCTATAGATAGCACAGCCATTTCCTGGAGGAGATAGTGTTTCTTTCGGAATCTCACTTCCGGAGAGCACTAGGCCACTTCCAGCTCTGCTGTGAACCAGGACCGTGGGTGCCATCTTCTTCATGTGGTCAGCTTTGGAAGTGTCTACATCCACCACTTTAGAAGACAAGTCTAGTGGCTTATCGGTGACGTCTTTGGTAACCGTCTGCTTCTCCAACAGAGGAGGTGAGCTGCCATCCTTTCTGTCCTGACCCGCTGTTTTCCGAGTGTGCCCAGGAACTGGCTGGGTGCTTTCGGCTCCCTCTGGAGCCTTTGGATACTTGCTGCTGCAGAGTCTGGCTGCGGGAAACTCGCTGCTGACCGTCATGTATGGCTTTGACAGGGTGACAGAGGGTGAGGTGGAGATCCGGGCATAGTGCTTGTGGAATTCAGAGTAGGTGTCCGCAGTAGGCTGGGAGGGAAGGTGGACTCGGGGTGAAGGCCGAGGCGAGGGGGGCAACAGGAGAGCTGTGTCTCCCGGCAGGCCGCTGGTGACCGCCTTGGCAGAGGGCATCCTGGGCTGTTTACTGTTCTGGATGTGGGGGTATGAGTGAGAATCGACTGGGTTACCAGGACTGACACCCATCTTCCAGGGCAGGCTTTTGTCTGTGCAGTGGACCAGAGGTGGGATGGCTGGAGAGGCGGAAGGCGTCGAGAGCCTCATGGGGGAAGCCAGGGACGATGGGATGTGGGGACTGACGTAGTGAGGTGGTGGCAGGTAGAGAAATCGCTCCCCGTTGGTGCAGACTGGCGAATATAGCGGCTGGGCCAGGCCGTACGACTGCTGAGGTAGCAAGGCCTTGTACATGTTCAGGGAATACTTATTTGGCGAGTCAAGGAAAGGGTAGATGGCTGGCGTGGCCCCCTCCATGTAGGGATTGACCCAGGGCAGCCGCAGATAACTAGCACCATTGATGTTGAGCGGGCTCTGTTTGTCACTGGCAGGCCTGTCTAAGCCCAGAGTTTCTGCCGTGGGGACAGCACTTTTTTGTATTCCTGGTGGTGTTTTGTATATAGCACTGAAGCCATTCGAGGGCTTTCCAGAGACAGCGGAGGCCTCCACCGTCTCGGGTGTATTCGGTTTGAACTGCATCTCTGGGTTTCTTTCGGAAGAAAACCCCAGACCACCTAGAGTGGTTGTGGCAGCCTCCCGCCCTTTCTCTGAGCCCAGTCCACACAAGCTAGAATAGACGATGTTTCCGGGGACACGCAATCCTTCCCGGATCAGGCCAGTGCGGTCCATGCTCAGTGCTGCCAGGCCATCGATCCGATGGGCCGTGGTTGCATCCACCTTCACACAAGAAGAACATGGGTGTTACTGAGGATGTGCCTCCAAAGCAGCCCATCCCAAAGAGAAACCGCAGACTAGCTCAGCAGGATATCAGCCTCAAGATCTGAGCGGAAAGGGTTAAAAAAGCAAGGCTTCACAAGGTCTGTGCCCCTCCCCCCTTATCCAGCACCCTCCTCTGCCTGCCTTCTCACCTTTGTCCGACTAGTATCCTGGAAGCACGTAAAATGATCCCTTTAGACTTGAGGCCCCTACATTAATTCAGTCATCTATTAACTCTGGAAAATCCACCTTCTCAGCAAAAATTCTTTGCTGCAACTGAGGTGGTACCAACTCCACTGCTCTCAGCATCGACTTTGTGGGGTACAGATCTCAGACTCACCCTCCCTAGGTCCGGTCAGGATGGGGTGGGGTGATGTTCACTGGGGCTTTCCCAGATGTGGGGAGGCATTATTTAACATAACAAAAAACCCCCAATCTTTCAGGGGGACAGCAAGGAACAGAAGACTTGAGCTGTCTCATTTCAAAATCAATGATCAATGAAGAGGCCATGGGTCAAACTGCAGTTGTGTCTTTCGACTTCTTCTCCCTGGTGTCTGAAGATGGCTCTGTTTCATATTTTACTGGGAAGGTAAATCCTCAGGGTCTACTTAGAGGCTAGAAATTTATCCAGCTGGGAGTGTCAGTGGGGCTCATAGCTTATCAAGGAAAAGGTGGTATGGACCCCACCAGTCACCAGGGTACGAGGACATAAATGACAAGTGCAGCCAAGAAAGCAAGCCAGAAGAAACTGGGTGAAGCCTTGTCCCACTGCCTAGGCTTTCTCCAGCAGCCCCCCAATAGGCCCTTTGAAGGTGAAGTCACTCAGTCGTGTCCGACTCTTTGTGACCCCGTGGACTGTAACCTACTAGGCTTCTCCATCCATGGGATTCTCCAGGCAAGAATACTGGAGTGGATTGCCATTTCCTTCTCCAGGGGATCTTCCCAACCCAGGTATTGAACCTGAGTCTCCTGCATTGGAGGCAGACGCTTTAACCTCTGAGCCACCAGGGAAGCCCCAAGGCCCTTTAACGGTATGCAAACGAATGCACGATTGATTACAGATCACTGATACTCTGATAGCACATCAACAGAAGCCATTAATCTCTTACCACGTTGTGGTTCAAGGGATTTTCTTCCCTTAGTTCCAGTCTGGCCTTTGAAGCGTCACCATCATTTACGGGAATTTTCCTATTTAAAAGGACATACCAACTTCGTGAAAACATTCCTCATTTAATCTATCTTTCATAGATTACCCCAGAACAGGCCAGTTTCTAAAAACTCTATTTTCCCAACTGCCCTTAAAAAAAAAAAATTCCTCCCCCATGGCTCATATTGAAAGTTATCCCCAAATGGTGATTCAATGGGACTGGGAAAAAACCAAAGCAAGGCAAGAGAACGGGGATGCAAAATCACAAATACGTCCCTGAGTTGGGTAAGGTAGAAATTCTGCACAACTATGTCTCCTTCACGATTGTTTCCCCACATAGGCTGGGCAGGGCTGTCTGGGCCCTGCAGTCCGAGCAGACCCTTATATAAACTCTACCTGAGGACAGGTGTGTGGGCACAACAGCCAAAGGCGCAGAGCTGGAGACTGAAGTCTATGGGCCAGCCATGGCAACCATTTCTGTGTTATCCAGGAGGACAGGCTCTCAAAACTGTTCCCCAAACAAAGTTAGGCACCACGTCCTAAGAAACTGGTTTCCATGGTGATAAAAAAGCCATATTTGACGGCCTTTATCAAAATGATGGGGGATACACACAAATATACAAATGTTAGCCGCTCCAGAGGAAGAGGCCACACATCTGTGCCAGGCTGTTGCGGCTGCCCTGAGACTTGTTATAGGAGAGTATCGATAAAGAAAGTGCTTGGTGCCAACTTCCAAATCCCCAGGATAAAACTGCTGACAAACGGCAGAGCAAAGTTTCATCATTACCCCGAAGAGCAGCTTCAATTATCTACTGCTTAGCTGCCTCTACCCAACACTCCCAAATTACTGATTAGGAAGCATAACAGAGCTGTTGGGTGACTGAAACCAGGAGCCAGCGGCCTCGCCAAATAGGCGGCAGAGGATCTGGAGAAACCCTGGGCTTCCATGAAGTGAAGGGTGGCTTTTGCCCCATTTATTACTGAGCAAACTATTTGTTTTAAAAGCACATCGAATGCCGATCCACCTGGGCCCACACTCCTGACATTTAGAGTTAAAGCAGCATATAGACTGGGATTAATTCTCCTTCATAAATATGAAATAATAAATTAAGGACGAAAGAGCACTGAAAGGCCGCTTTAGGGGCTAATCTCTTAAAGGGCGGCAATGCTTCGCTGAGCCGGGTTGCCTGTTAAAACTGTAAATCAAGGGCTGCCAGGTAGGCAGGAGATCTCTCCCCACCACCCCCCTTTGGGCCCACTCTGGCTGTGAGGAGGTGAAGGGGGGCTCTGCTTAGGAGCCCCAGGGAAGGACCCGCATGCTCCCCAGGCCTCAGCCAGATCCACGCATTCACCTGTCATCACTGATCCCACACATGCGGACCCTCTCGCTGTTCATCCAACTGTGAACGTTTCCATACAGGGGGGTTGCTGAAAGCATGTCGTCTTCTTGGATGGCAGCTTTTCTTCAAGCGTCTAGTCTGTTTAACAACAACAACAAAAATCCCAGGAGGTTGAATAAAAAAGAGCCAAACAGGGAATGAGAGAAACCCCCTTTCTAGGCAAATTCATACGGAGTGTGGAATGCACACTCGGGAAGTAGAGCCTGCTTGGATGTTCTACAGACAGCTAGGAGTGAAGGAGTATGCCTGACCCAGGGGTTCGAGGAAGGGGATGGAACTTCCCTGGCAGGAGGCGCTGGGGATGTGGAGGGCCCAGCAACTTGGGGCCCCATCAGTCAAGGTACAGCACACGGCACCCTGCACCTGCCATTCTCCCTTCCCCTTTCCCAGCCTTTGGAGAACACACTTGCATAGAAAGCAGCTGGTGGGGGATCCCGTGGAGCCCCACGCTGATTCTTCTTGGGGCTGAAAGGATGGGGGAGAGGGGGTCGGAGGTGGTGGGAGCAGAATAAAAGGCACAGTGGTCCAGTGCGGCAGCCCAAACTACGACTCATTTCCAGGGCTGTGGTGTGCACGACTTACAGGTGGAGGGTTAAAGTGTCAGTGGGCTGGCAAGCCACTCCACCGGAGCCCTAGATTAGATTAAGCCCCAAACCCAGGTGGTTTTGCCTGGGTGGTTTGCCCTGGGAGCTGCAGAGGGAGGCGGCTGAGTAATTCAATGACGCCTGCTCGCTGGGGACAAAAATCATTAGTGAGCGCAGAAGTCTTAGCAGCCCGGGCTGTTGGGCTCCGGCTGCGAGCTGCTGGCACTGGGGGAGCGGGCAAAAGCCACCCATTTCCCATCCACTGGGAAGGAGGGAGGGGGAGGCGGCACCTTTCCCCCTCCTTACCTTCTCTGCCCACCACCCCCACCCACATCACATTCTAGTTTGCTGCATGAGTGAAGGGTCAGGACAAGCTGCATTTTATTAACAGGATTATCACGGCGCGTGATTTATCCTCGTGCAGGATTTTAATTGCTCTTTGGAGGTTGAGCCGTTTCTTTTGACTGCGCTTCAGCCCATATCCTGCTGTTAAATGCTGGGTTAATAAGTAGGGGAGCCTTTAATGCCTGGGACCGATGGCCCTCGGCAATTCCCCCAGCTCACACGCTGCCTTGTCCAGGCACCCCCCCAGCCACAGCCTCTGTACACCGGGACCCAAACCTGAGTGTGAAATCCCTGGTGTGCAGCTCATGGGGGAACTTTTCTTTCTCCTCCCTCACACACCCACCCACAGTTTCCGAAAGCCCAAATGTTCCCTAAGTCGACACATTTCCTTTGTTAGCAGGAAAAAATATGCAAATGATTGCTTTTACACTTTAGCACAGGAAGCTGACTGCCAGGTCGGTTGGGTGGGAGCCACTAGGACCGGGGAGCACCTGGGAGACCCCAATCCCAAAGCCAGGCTATCCTTCTGCGTTTCTTTGTCCTAACTCGGGCTTTTGTCCACCAGCATCCCTCATCGGCCCCTATACATAGAACACCGTCTGTTAATCAAGAGCCACGCACGCAGACACACACTACGCATAGTTAGAGCTCAACAATAAAGCTGGGAGAGAGATAGCAATCTCCCCGTGTGTCCAGCCTGGTGGGATCCTGAAGAGGGTATTTGTCTAGAAAGTGTTCCTTTCTTCAGGCAGGCTGGGACATTTCCAGGGGGCTGGCTACAGCGCCCCCAAGACAGACTCAGTCGGATGCAGGCATTGAGGAAGGTTCTGTGGGGGTTCACAGGCCGTTCTTCTGTGTTCCGAACATGCACATCAAACTGGGGGTGGGCCACCACGAGATAAGGCTCACTCAACAGTGTGTCACCTCTCTAACCCCTGCCACCCGTTCTAACAAAAGGAAGACAGGTCTCAATCTAGAAGGTGGAGCAACATTCCTCTGTGCAAATGTCCTGGGCATATATGGCTGCCACAGGAGGGCCATGCCATGCTATTCCCTGGCTGCGTGTCATGATGAAATTTGGATCTTACACCAAAGGGTCCCTCTATCAAACCCTTAAGAAAAGGATGAGGGGAGTTACACCAGCTGCCTCCTAAGAGCTTCTGTTAGTTGTCACCTGGGGACAAGGACCTCTGAGCACCTGACTGAGGAAATATGAAGGCTGTTGCCACAATCACCCTACTGAGCCCTTCCCCCCACCCCCAGGGCCTGCAGCCCCTTTCCCTTGAAAGGGTTTCTTTGGAAAGGGCAGCCTGAATTTAGCGGGTGAAGTGGACGGAGTTTAGAAGAGACAACCTGGGATCACAGAGTGCTTTCAAAGCTTCTCCCCCGCTCCAGATCTCATCTGGTTTTCAGTATTAATACTGCACAGATAAATAAAACCCTGCGTCAGAATGAAGTGTTCTGACCAGCACAGAATCAGATGGAGGGCTGAGGCCCAGAGCATGGGCCAGGGTCACAGATGTGGGGCTGAGAGGGAGAAGGGTGAGGCCCAGTATTAGATCCTGCTGACTACACCTACACACACACCACTCTCTCTCTCTTATAATCTTTAGCTGCCCCATGAACTTTTTGTGAACTGTTTAAAAGTGGAGGTCTGTTGAACAAACAGCGGCGCCACTGCCAGCCATAATTTCATTGCAACGAGCTAAAGACTTTTAACTCTTCAGGTTCCTGGCCAAAGATGGAGCTGCGTAGAAAGGGCCAACGAGCCAGGGCCCTGCCCGGCGCAAGGCCCTTCTCCAGAGTGACAGCCCACATCCTGGGCAAAAGCCAGATTGCTTACAGCCCCCGACAATTAAGGACGCCCCCCTCATCTCTCTGGGATGGAGAAGCGACGAAGAGGATCTTGGGGTAAGGGACACACAGACAGGGCCAGACAGGCAGTCATGCTCACCCTACTCCACTTTTAGAAAGGGCTACTGAAATTGTTGGAGAGGTGGGGTCTTTCTTTTTAACTGAGGAAAAGTTCTTCAAATGTGACTTCCCTGACCCTTGGCTGTGGATCATGGTGAAGGGGGCAAACGATGTGATTTGGATGACAAACAGAGCAGAGGCTGTGCTGCTATATATAAGATATGCATTCACCCTTATTTCTCAATGACCACCCCACCCCACACCGGCCTGGTCTTCCACAGGCAGGCTATGCTTCTGGCAGTGCCAAAACGTGTGAAGTCAGTCATGAAAAGCACTTTACAGGTACCAACCTGTTTCCAGTGCAAGCTGCTAAGCTATACCTTGGCTCTGGGTTTTAACCCTTTTTTCCAGCAGAGGAGAGAAGGGGGCAAGGATGCCGGAGAGGGATAAAGAGGGAAGGTAGCCCAGAGAAGGGGTCAGCCCAGGAGACAAGCGTGTCTGGTTTCTGGAAGAAGAGACAGGAATTGTGGTGGCTGCCCATTGAATACCGAGCTCTTGGAGAGACAAAACAGCCGCCCCACGTGGAGGTCTCTGGCTTTGCGCCTGAGTGCAAGCACAGGAGAGCTTGAGTCTCCCTCGACAGACTTGGGCCCTCATCTGCTCCAGGAGTCAAGTTATGATTACCCCCAGCCTGGCCTGGACACTGGGGAAAAGCACCTGATTGCCAGAAAGAGGTCAGAGGGACTACGATTAGGAGCTGTAACCCCCACCTTGGCACCCTTGAGTGGAGGCACCTTGGCACTCTGTGAAAAGACACATGGGAGAACACGGGCCCTGAGCTGCACCCCACCAACAGTGGTCTGCCAAGTCCTGCCATGAAGATACCATTATGTACCAAGGAAAAGGAGAGAACTTTTTTTCCCCTTTAAGGCTGAGTTCCCCTGGTGCAAAGGAAGGAGCTGTGGTTGTTGAGAGGCCAGCCTGAGTGCAGGGAGGGGGGCAGCGCTGGGCCACTCTTGGCACCTCTTTCTCTCCACCCTGCTTCTCCTGGCACCGGGCCACTTTCCACTGCCTCTGCCCTCAAGGTGACGGATGGATTGGTTCAAGTCTGCACATCAAGCTTGTCAAGTGGCACCAACAAAATGCGAAGCAGCACCACCACACTGGCCCCACTCCATGCCACCACCTCCAGGGGCCCTTCCCAGGGCCTCGCTCACTAGGCACCCCTTAACCTATCAGTCAGTGGCCAAAGAGGCCTAGACAGGTTTGGGGGAGCACCTGGTCCAGAAGACTGAGTGGACATCAGGGATCCCAGGCAGCACCGTGCCAGGGTCATCTGTGGGCTGGGGACTTTTGTGGGACAGGGACTCCCTCAGTGTGTGGCCGGTTCTCCAAGGAGGATGCGTTGAGAGCAAAATCACCACTGCCTTCCCGCTCTCTCGTTCATAGCCTGTCTCTGGGCAGGTGGCTGAACCGGTGCCCTCATCTGTAAATATTTGGCACCATTTTCCAGAGGATTAAACTGCACTCAGGACTTGAGTTCTGCCTGGCAATAGCTGGTGCAGGCCCCGTCTAACGCCATTAAGCAGCATCTAACTCCACTAAACATACTATGTAACAAACAAACCCCCAGAATGGCTGCGTGGTTCCTTTGTGGCAGTGGGGAGACTGAGGAAGGGACACAGAGGGGCCAGGGAGGGGTGACCTTCAGCAGGCAAGGGGCTTTCATGGAAGCTCACAGAACAGGAGCCCCTCCTGAGGCTGCTCCAAGCCCAGACTGAGTCACCCACAGGCACTTACTTCTCTATGGGTGTCAAGGAAGGGAGGGGTGAACAAGTTCCTATTTTAGGATGGGGGGCTGCTTGGATGTGGGAGCTGAGAAAAAGTGGTCCAGGGTGTGAGGCGTTGGGGTGAGTCCTCCTGGGCTATTTTATTTTCCCCAGTGTGTATAACAGTGGGGAGAGGGGAACTCCAAGGATGCCTCCCAGGTCAGGGGAAGGTTGCAGGTTTCCAGGGGTATGGTGGAAGGAGATAGCTGGCTGGGTCCTCCAGCCTGTACAGGGGTGCTGAAGTTGGGCTGAGGGGGAATGGGAGGAGTGATCTGCCCGCCAAGGTGTTATCTCTCCATGCACCCTGCAAGCCTCCGGGGGCATCCCCACTCCTGCCCCAGGTTTTGCATTTGTAACAGACAGCACTGCTGAGTGCTAGCAATGGGGAGTAGGGGGTGGGGAGAAAGAGAAACTCACGGCAGGCCCTGACCCGCAGCACCCAGCACCTTCCCCGCCTTCCCCCAGGGCACCAGGGATAGAGCCACTCGGGGCAGTGAGGAGTGAACTTGGCCAGCAGCAGCGGCCGCCGGTGGTGGGGGAGGGGCGCCCCCTCCCACGTCTTGCCCTGAACGATTGGCAACAAAGGGATTTTCTCTCCTACTGTGCACACACACCCTGTGCGGCTGTGGGCTCCTTGCAGCTCCTCTGCCAGATACCCGTGCAGGGAAGTGGCCAGCACACATCCCCGCCCGACCTTCCAGGAGCTCCACCTCTCTCCACTAGCCCTCCGAGACCCCGCTTCACACCTCACCTGTGTGCATCTCTGGGCTCTCCATTTCCCAGGCTCCTGCCACTGAATCCCGACAAAAAGCAACTTTGGGTGGGCACACGGAGAACCCAGAATGTGCGGTGGAGCTCACCAGGGAACTGGGCACTGGAGACCCCTGCGGCCATCGTCCTGGGCTCCCTTTGGCCAGTCTGGAGTGTTACACTCCATGGATGCTTCCCCCCCATCTCTCCTGATTGAAAGATGCAAGCCAAGTGTAGCCAACTGTAAGAGGGGGCTGCGGGCTTGAGGAGGCGGGAGGGCACCAGCAAGGATCAACCTGGAGAGCTGCTGCCAAACCAGGAGTGCTGCCCGCCACAAACTCCCTTTCCCACACAGCAGAGCCATGCCACCCTGCCGCCACCCCCCCCCACCTTTGGCTTGCGGAACTTCCCCTTCTCCCCTGACGCCATGCCTTGGCTTTTTGTCCCTTTCACTTTCTTTCACAGTGGTGCCACATACAACAACCATGTGTGTATGCAAGGGGGGGACCCACTTGGAAGCGGGTGTCCCCCAACAGAAGGCAGCAGCCCAGGACAGGAAACCTAGGTTGAACGCAATCAATCATCCTTATTCCTCTCCTTCTGCCAACCCACACCCCTCCCTCCGCCCCACACTCCCTCAGGTGGGGTCCCTACAGGGCTGGGTTCCCAGCTGGAGTCTCCCCCAACCTGGAGGCAAATGCAGAAGAACCGATCCATAAGGCTATTAACAGCAGCTATCATTAGTACACACAGGAAGCACAAAGGAACTTTTTACGAATAAAAGATGCAGAAAACACAGGGTCCTGCAGTCTGCACCCGGATTCCCTGCTGATTGTGTGCCGCCTGGGAGTCCTGGAAGACTGGGGATGAGGGTCAGGGGAGGACAGGGTCTCCCACTTTCTTAACAAGGAACAATAGGAACCCCATGTCTGCTACTCAATCTTGGAACCAGAACACCCCAAACAAAGCTGTGGGAAAACTGCAGTAGACGTGGGGGCCCGTGAATTTTTGTAGCTGTTCAGAGCTTAATTACTCCTCCTTGATCCGTGGGACTAGACACGACACCGCCAAGGTTAAAATGCCCCGAACAGCGCCGAGCAGATGTGAGCGAGCTGGCAGACGCGCAAATGAGGCCTGCCTCGGAGCACGATAACAAGTGACTAATACATTGCATATCGTTGAAAGAAAATTATTTTTCTCTAATTTGCATTTGCTTGGGGGGAAAAAAAAAAGCCAACCAGAGT
This sequence comes from Raphicerus campestris, assembly GCA_006410735.1. NCBI lineage: Eukaryota > Metazoa > Chordata > Mammalia > Artiodactyla > Bovidae > Raphicerus > Raphicerus campestris. The sequence goes on along the minus strand of SJYW01036257.1, from coordinate 64,710 downwards.
CCCTCCTCACAAGCACGAGTCTAATCCTGGAAATACAGCCCGGCTGCTTTAAGAGAGCTGGAAGGAGGGAAAGACTGCCAGTGTTTTGGCGTTGCAGGCTTGTTTATCTTTCCGCCTTTCCTCCAAGGCGAAACTCGTTTTGCAAGCAACATTCCTACAGAAAATGGCACACGTCATAAAAAGAGACCAATTTATAGAACTGGCACTGAAGTTCATGTATCATTCCAGAAGTATCTCCCAGCTCCCCACTAGGTAACCCAACTAGATGTAGAAGTCCACATTATAACTCCAGGCAGGGGGTGTGGGGGGGTAAGGTTTGAGGTGGGAGAGGGGATGAAATCATCATTTGCAGATATCCTGAAAGCTGTACACCCAGGGGGCCAAGTCACACAGAAGGTCAGGATATAGAATTAAGTCAGCTCTGAATGATCCTCCAGAGAGCCCCGAAGGCTTCAAACTTGAGGCTGAAGTGGGGGGGAGTGGTTTTTACACTCAGCTGGCCCTAGGACAGCCAGGGGCAGGCCCAGCCTCCTGACCATCCATGCCCCTTGCCAGCTTGGGCTCCAGGACTGGCCCCTGGCGGTGGTGGGGGGGGAGTGCCGGGGCTGGGGGAGATGGCCGCCACCCACCAACTGTTCTGCCTCCCACCCTGGCGCCTCCCTGCACTGCCTGGCAGAGGACCAGGAACTCAGAAAAGGCCTGTGGCTGTGGGCATCTATCTAGTTGAATAAGTCACAGAGTGGGTGGCACTGTGGACTGACCTGAAGACAGTGGCGTCCTACAACTTAGAGGCAAGTGCACTCAAAAAAAACACGGGAAGGCAAAGGGATGTGGGTAATCCAAAGCTCTGGGTCCTGAACCTACACACTGGTGTTGCCAATCCAGGAAACAGGGCCCAGTGCATAGAACACAGCAGCCGCCTGTCTCTCAAACTTGTCTGAATAACAGGGCCATTTCAGAGGAAGAACAACGGCCTTCAGAGCCTCTGCAATTTCCAGAAAGCCTTCAGTTAATAATACATTCTTTCCAACAGGCTTGCTTTAGGGTGGAAAGTTATTTTCCCAAATCTTAACAACCCAGTCACAAGCTGCCCAGGCCCCAGGCCCCAGGCCACCCCTCCAGACAGCTGACACTCATGACCCTTCGGCCTTCTCCTGCCACCTCTGCCTAACAAGTTCCCTAAACCACAAAACACCAACCAGTGCGTCCACCCAGGTCCCAGGAGCCAGAGGGCCATGTGTCCGCGGGGTGGGCAAGGGGCGCCGCTGCCAAGGGTTGTCTCGCCTTGCGTCCGAGGACACCCCGGCCAGCAAGTGGCGGCCACCTCTGCGGCTTTCCGTGGGCCTGCATAGTGCGCGCTTTGTGTGAGCGCCGGGGAGGCACAGCGCTGCCCGTGCACCAACAGCTGTCACATTATTTGCACTCGCTGTAAACAGCCTTCACATTCCCCCCTTACCACATAGTTAAAGCCAGACTAACAATCCACAGTTAGAGATCAAACCAACAACAGCAGTATTGTGTCTGCCTTCGCTGCCTTCGCACCAAGCCCAGCAGCTGGCAGGTTTCTCCGGAACAAGGGACCCCCCCCCTCCCCCCAACCCCTCCGGGCTCCAGCCCAGGCTGGCCAAGGCAGTGCTGCGTGTGTCGCTGCTGATTGTTAAAGCAAGAGAACACAGCCATTTCGAGCAGAGTTCGGTGGGGTTCACCACCTCTCTCTCGAGTTTCCTCCTCCAGCTAGTGGCTCGGGGCAGCCACCCCCCCATTTCTTCCGCAGGGAATAAAGGTTGTTCAGACTCCCAGACTCTGTTCAGCAAAGCGTGGGCCAGCCTGGGGTCCTGCAGCCCTCTCTACTGTGTCCCAGAGGAAACGCAGCTTGGCCCTGTCTGCAGCTCACAGCCCCCTTGTGTTTCTGGAAAACTGTCCAAGCCCCTGAATCCTCACTGGTCGCCCCACTGATCAGACTGTCTCCTTTATGATTTTTGGTTAAGTCGAACATTTCCATAATCGTCATTATTAGCGCAAATTACACGCCTAATCGGTCCTTAAATAGATTTTAATTAAATAATCATACAAGGCTCATTTTATGACTTAAGAAAGGCATTACTTTTCGTTATAAACTTTCTACCAGGATATAGAATAAGGATAGCATACAAATACTTAGTCTCTGAAAAGCACCAATAACTGATGGGCAGCGTACTGGGAGGGCAGACCCGGCCTCACACCTGGAATTGAAGTGCAGACTAGACACACCACATCTGCCCAACTTTCCTCCTCCAAAGCATGACTTTGTCTTCTCTTTGGGGCCAGACAAAAGGAACCCCAAATGCTCCTTTTGTCCCTGCCCGTCTAGAGCCCACTCCTCACCACCCTCATCTGTTTTCCACCCCTCAGTCCGCTGAGAGCCGCGGTGGAAAGCAGGCAGGCTGTGCTTGTTAAATGCTGTGTAAAATGCTGTTAATAAAATAATAAATACAAAGGATGGAGGCTGCTGGTTCCATGGGTGTTTTGACTGGAAATGCCTTGGCACTTGTCATGTGTTTATGGGAGGGCAGACAACTCTAGGATTTACATAGTTTGGACATTTCTGTACTTCATTTATTCTTTCTTAAATGACGTAGGCCTAGAGCTATTTCAAGTTTGCCTTTGTACAGAACTGTTAAATGCCTAAGACTTTCTCCAATTAAACCAAGTTTTAAATCAGACCCAAGGCTGGAACGGACTGACTCGCCCCACTCCACCCCTCAGCCCGAGGCTGGAGAAAACAAACAGACCCTCCACAACAATCCCCTGGCCTTGCTCTCCCCACCTTCACCACCTACCCCCTCCATGGGGCAGGGTGGTGGTGGTGGGGGGGGGGGCGCAACGGCACACCAAGGGTAAAGGTTAAGGTGTCTTCAGAATTACAGGCAAGGTCCTGGCTACACACTCTGGAAAGAACTGCAGTTGGGCACATCCTGGCCATACTCTAACCTCCAAAATAGTGAGCTAAGATGGGGGGAAAACTGCTGGCCTGGTAAAACCCACTGTTCGCAAAACAATGTCAGCAAAGGCTGGGAGGCATTCTTTAGAGGGACCAGGGATTCGTGTCTACTGAAGCTCTTTCAGCACAAAGGCTTTTAGGGGAAGAAGGGAAAAGGGGGGTGGGGGTGGGGCAGAGAAAGGGAGGGCTCCTGTTT
>SJYW01036257.1:30186-48850 GCA_006410735.1 Raphicerus campestris | reverse complement strand
ATGCGTGCCCCCCTCCCACCCCCGCATCCCAGGGTCTCCAGTACTGTGGCCACCGCACAGCCCCCGGCCGCGAGTGCGGGGGGTTGGAGGGGGTGCTGGGTGGTTTGTGTTGCGAGGCCTGACAGAACCTTCTGTGTGTGGCGCTCGGAGGAGGCTAATGCATAATGCACAGCGCCTGGAAGCCCGGCCATTAGCGGCCTGTCGGTGACACAGACAAACGACTGAGAGGGAGGAGATCTAGCTCGCTCTGGAGTTTAAATATACCAGCGTGGAGGGGAAACGCCATGATTTAAAAGTGTGTGTTTGCAGACACTCGCATATATTTTAATGATTTCCAGCAGGCCATGCGTCCCAGCCTTGCCTCCCCCTCCCCCAAACGGGGATGTGTGCGGGGTGGAGGGGAGGAAAAGGCAGGGGGGGAAAGAAGGCAGAATGAGAGGCTTCAACCGGAGACCCACCACTAGCTTTTGAGAGATGAAGGGAAGGTGAGGTTGGTAACGCAGGGAGGAGAAAGCGAGGCCTAGGAAAGCCACACGACCCAAGGCCATACCCAGATTTAAAAAAAAAAAAATCTGGCCATCGAGACTTCTACCCCGGACTGGACCTTTTCTGCGTTGTACTAGAAAGGCCTGGGGGAAAGAATAAACCCTGCTACCCTGGCTTCCCCCAAAGTGTCCACATTTTTGAATCTTCCCTTTCCACTGACAATCCTGAGACCTCCTTCCTCCCCGTTTAACACACCAGTGTTTTTTAGCAATTAAGGCGAGAAGGGGGTGGGGATAAAGATAAGCCAATTTTTTTTCCGCCATGCAAGTGTGAAAGATAAGATAAGGCTAAGCTGAGGCAAAGCGGCTGCTTACAACCTCCCCTCAGCGATTTTGATCGGTCACTTCTTATCTCGCAAAAATGCTCCTTTCGAAAACTGCATCAAAAAAAGAAAAAGGCTGAAGGAAAGCATTTTCATTTGGAAGTGACATTTAAAACCCACCTCCTCTACACCAGCAACCCTCTCCTCATCCGCCGGACTCCCCAGGAAAAGTCGCACCTCGACTACAGGGTTTCAGGCTTTCTCGTAGGGGGGAAGATTACTAGTGTAATTAGGTTGAATAAAATCAGGGATGCGTGATCAGGAATTATCCTGCCTCCAACCCCAACCTCGCAGCCGGGTTTTCCTTCTCTGAGTTCCTGATCGGTGTTTGTGTTTCATCGTCTCGCTGGTATGTTGAAACTAAACAGATAGTTATATTTGGGAAGGTCATATAACTATGTCAACACGAAGCGGTTGTTAATGCGAAATAATAAGAAACTCTGCTAATTTTTACAGGCCCCTGTAAAGGAAGGAAAAGGTGTGATGAGCCCCGGAACCTGAGAACCCTCAGCCGAACTGGACTCTCGAGGAGCCTTATAAAATCCTTTTCTTGCACAAAAATCTCACCAAGGGGTTTCCGGAAGACTTTGTTGAGGGAGGTTTCGGTATTGAACTCTAGGCCTGCAGAGCGGCCTGTAAATTTCCCCCAGCCCAGCCGCTGGCCAGATCGCAAACATCAAGGCAGGCACCCCAGGCCGAGTTGATGAGCCTCTGCGCCCACCTCCGGCTTAGAGCTCCCGAGATCCCACCTCTTCACCCCTCATCCCCGGTTCGCACCTCGGCGCCGGGCGCAACCTAAAGCCCAGGGCTAGCCGCGGCCGGATAGTCCCCGGGGAGTCGAAACCGCCGGGCGGGGAAACCCCTCCTCTTGTCCTTCCCCGAAAAGCCTGGCCGCGACGTAGGCGCCGAGCGAGCGGGCATCCGCTGACAGCCGGGCCTCACGTAAGGCCCACACGCGTCCCATTAGTCAGCCTGAGTTCCCCTCGGGCGAGCCGTCTGGCGCGGCCCCAANGGATCTTAGCAACCTCAGTGTATGACTTTTTCTTTTTCCCTATTAAGAACTTTCACCTTTTCAGTTAAATGAAGCACTTTCCGGCTTGGCTTTGACACATCCAAATTGCCAGGATCACTACTCTTATACTTTAGGGCCATTATTAAGTTAAAAAAAAAAAAAAAGGGTGACCTGGATACAAGCACTGAGATATCTAGACAGTTGATCTGATAACTGAGACAGCCGCTGAGTGACTGGGCAGGTGGGATATGCCAGTCAAAAGGATGGTTCTCATCCCACGTGGGACAGGTGAGGACGGCATGAGATTTCATCTCACTACTTAGAATGACGTTCAGCTTAAATCTCAGGACTCGTTTATTTCTGAAATTTTCCATTTAGTATTTTCAGACTGTATCGATCATGGGTAACTGAAATCTCAGAAAGCAAAGCTGCAATTAAGNATGAGATTTCATCTCACTACTTAGAATGATGTTCAGCTTAAATCTCAGGACTCGTTTATTTCTGAAATTTTCCATTTAGTATTTTCAGACTGTATCGATCATGGGTAACTGAAATCTCAGAAAGCAAAGCTGCAATTAAGGGGGGGCTACTGTATGTTAGAGGTTTTGTTCCATATAGATCATTACAAATAGATCTGCTTCATTCTGTTTAATAGCTGTGCAACATTCTACTGTATGGACACTCTATATTTTATCATTCCCCTAAAAGTGGTTTTTTTAAATGTGGATTCCATTATGGGCTAATTGCAAACAATGGTGCAGTGAGTGAGTGACCTGCCTTGTATCTTTATGTACATGTGTAAAAATGTTAGTGAGACAGAGTCCTAGAAGGGGGATTGTTGGATAAAATGGCACACACATTTTTTATTTTCATAAATATGAAAAACTTCTCTAAAATAATTACCAATTTCCTTTATCATCAGTGGTCTTTGAAAGTGCTAATTTCCCTAATACTTGCGGCTAAGGTGGCTTCAGTCATGTCCAACTCTGTGCGACCCCATAGACGGCAGCCCACAGGCTCCTCTTTCCCTGGGATTCTTCAGGCAAGGATACTGGAGTGGGTTGCCATTTTTTTCTCCAATGCATGCATGCATGCATGCTAAATCACTTCAGTCGTGTTTGACTCTGTGCAACCCCATGGACAGCAGCCCACCAGGCTCCTCTGTCCATGGAATTCTTCAGGCAAAAGTACTGGAGTGGGTTGCCATTTCTTTCTCCACTGCAATACTTATACCACCCCAAACATTATCAAGCTTTAAAATTTCTACCTACCTTTAGATGGCAAATAATTTGTGCTATTATTAGTAGTGCGGAGAAGGCAGTGGCACCCCACTCCAGCACTCTTGCCTGGAAAATCCCCTGGATGGAGGAGCCTGGTGGGCTGCAGTCCATGGAGTCGCTAAGAGTTGGGCACGACTGAGCGACTTTCACTCTTCACTTTCATGCATTGGAGAAGGAAATGGCAACCCACTCCAGTATTCTTGCCTGGAGAATCCCAGAGACAGAGGAGCCTAGTGGGCTGCTGTCTGTGGGGTCGCACAGAGTCGGACATGGCTGAAGCGACTTAATTAGCAGCATGATTAGTAGTGAAATTAAATGCCTTTTTGCATGTTTACCAGTGTAAGCATCTTTAATAATCATGAATTTAAATCTTATGTTTAAAATCTAAGATAATTCTTACATTGAAACTATTTACTATTAAATTCATTTGGATTAATGGATGGGCTAGTTAAATTTTTGAGGAAAAGGTAAATGAATGGTAGTGGAGGAAAGAACATTTGCCTTCCAAAATATTCAGTATACCCCCCAGTAAACAGTATGAGAATCATCAGATAACACAGTGGTACAATTGCAAGGGCTTTAAAAGATCCAGTAGGTAAAATAATTTATTATATGATAAAAATGATATCAAAATCAATGAAGAATCAAATTATTTCTCAAAAATGATATTAAAATCATAATAAAACTAGAAGAAAACATAGCTTAGTATGCATGTGATTTGGGACTTGGGAAAGTGTCCTAACTATGCAAAAGAGAAAATGTTGAAGTAAAAGACATATTTTAATGTCTTAAAGTTAAACATTTCTGAAATCATATTCAGAATCAAATGCCTCTGAAAACTGGGGGAAAATTTTGCAACAAATATGACAGACCTAGAGTTAGTATCATCAATACTTAAAGGAGTTTCCTAAATTCATAAGAAAAAAGAAACCCTAACACCTCAATAGAAAAATGAGCAAAGAACATGAATAAATAAAATGTAAATTATCCCCTGCTAAGGCTGTTCCTAGGAAGAGCAAACAGCTGATGGAAATTGGGTGTTTTAAAGTAAGTTGACAGATGAGATCTTTTATGTAAAGATACTCTTGTTTGTCTTGACAGCAATGGAAAATATTCTTGTTTTAAAGGATATAAGGAGGTATTGTACAGTTTTACAATTAAATAACTTATATATTCTATTAAGAAAAGAAAATAGCTTGAAAGTGCTTTATTATAAGAGCATTGTGTAATCAGAGATACAATCCTATCACATAGCGTAATGAAGCTAGTGGCCCAAATTTTGGCAATAGGTAAATAGAAAGATACTTACATATAGATATTGTGTTCCTAGTTTTACTTTTCTATTTGTTTTGTTTTATAATTTTGTTTATTTTTGACGGCACTGGATTCTTTTTGCTGTGCATGAACTTTCTCTAGTTGTGACAGGGGCTACTCTCCAGTTGGTGTGGCTTCTCTTGATGCAGAACACAGGCTCTAAAGTAGATCTTACAGTTGCAGCACATGGAGTCAGTGGCTTTACCATGTGGGCTCAGTTGCCCTCCCCCCACCCACCAGCATGTGACATCTTCCAGGGTTGGGGATTAAACGTGTGTTCCCTGCATTGGCAGGCAAATTCTTAACCTCTGGACCACCAGGGCAGTCACCGATTTTGTNCCTTCCCTAATCCGCCTCTGCGGGCAGCCTGGGGACGCGGCCGACTTGGCGGCGCTGGCAGGGAGCCACTGCGCGCGGGGCGGGCTGCCCGGCCAGTACCAGCCCCGCTGCGCCCGAGCCGGCGCGGGTCCCGGGGTGCGGGCTTGGCATTCCCTCCCCGTTTCACAGCCCCCAGGCTGGGGCGACGACGCCCCTCCTCTCGCCCCACTCCGGGGCCTGCGAGATCTATTTGTGTGGTGTCATTTGCATAAAAATAGGACAAGTGTTTCAGTGCGTTCGAACGCAGGAGGCGAAATCCTTATTGATGTGTCTGTGTGGAGCCCTCGGTTGTCGGAGCGGTTTGATTTAGGGTGTTTGTGTTGCCTTCTGCAAGAAATGAGAGGAAATCCTGCGCAACGCCTTCGGCGGCCCAGGCCCCCCAGAACATCCCCCTCTGCGCGCCTAGAACGGTCCACCGCCTGGACCCCGGCGCCCCGAGTCCACAGCGAGCAGGTTGAGGGCCAGGCGGGGGACCCATTATGACTCATAAAACCGGGCGGCCTAATCACCAGCTGCCAACCCGTTTACGTGTAGAGCCTGTCTCTTATACACATCTAGATGTGTATAAGAGACAGCCTCCCGCCTCGCACTTCCTCCCGCCCGCGCGGCTTTTGCAGTTCTAATGCTCTGCTGTCCGCCCGGCACCATTACGCTAGCAGCCGCTTCTCGGCCGCCCCGCGCGTCTCTTTCCCCTTTGTTTTCGGGGTCTATAGAAAACGTTTGCTTTTGTCCCGAGTTCTCGTTAAACCAAACTTGTGGTGGCAACGGAAGGCGGTGCGGGCAGGGAGGGGCCCGGGGATTTTGGCAGCAGCCGACCAGAGCGTGGTGGAAACTTCTCTCGCTGGGTTCCCCACCACCCCGCCTTCCACCCTCCCCTCTCACACACAGGCCGGTCTGCCTGCCGATGCTTACCCCCTTCTCCCCCGAGAGGCCTCAGCGCTCCAGGAAGGACGTCTGGCGTAATGACCAGGCGTGAAGATCCTAGGGTGCATGTCTGTGGGCCCTGAGTTTGGGGCACTCAGTGACCTCGCTCTTTGAAGCCCTGACTTGCCTCTCCCTCCCTTTGGTCATTCGGGGCTTTGTATCAGCCGGTGGAGAAGGAAGAGGAGGGAAGAGAAGAAAGTGTTTCACGTGTGTGGTTTTTATATTAAGGGTTTGTTGGAATCTCTCATCTCCAACTGTATAGCCTTTTATAGGATCTATGGTGAGAAAGGGGAACGTGGGGGCCCATGGGGGAAAGGGCCAGAAACCTAGGCCTGGGAGCTGGATCTTACTTCACTGGTCGGCTCAGCTACAGTCGGTCCGCAAGCAGGGTGGGGGTGGGGAGACCCTGCAGAATGGGGGAAGGACGGGAGGGTCAGATCCCTCGATCCAGGAGACGCCAAACCTCCCTCCCAGGAGCTAGCGCGCAGGTCCCCCCGGCGCGCTCCCCAGCCCAGAGCGCACGCCATGGCTCCGCACCGGAGCTGCTCAGGCGGCAATTTTTTAAGCCTGCAATTAAGCGAGGCGTCGCCGTGTCCTCTGCTAGTGTCGATCCTGTCAGTCGCACATGGCCTTGGTGCTCCGGTCCGAGGCCTCGCGATTAGTCACAGGCTCGCTTCGCTCCTTCCCTAATCCGCCTCTGCGGGCAGCCTGGGGACGCGGCCGACTTGGCGGCGCTGGCAGGGAGCCACTGCGCGCGGGGCGGGCTGCCCGGCCAGTACCAGCCCCGCTGCGCCCGAGCCGGCGCGGGTCCCGGGGTGCGGGCTTGGCATTCCCTCCCCGTTTCACAGCCCCCAGGCTGGGGCGACGACGCCCCTCCTCTCGCCCCACTCCGGGGCCTGCGAGATCTATTTGTGTGGTGTCATTTGCATAAAAATAGGACAAGTGTTTCAGTGCGTTCGAACGCAGGAGGCGAAATCCTTATTGATGTGTCTGTGTGGAGCCCTCGGTTGTCGGAGCGGTTTGATTTAGGGTGTTTGTGTTGCCTTCTGCAAGAAATGAGAGGAAATCCTGCGCAACGCCTTCGGCGGCCCAGGCCCCCCAGAACATCCCCCTCTGCGCGCCTAGAACGGTCCACCGCCTGGACCCCGGCGCCCCGAGTCCACAGCGAGCAGGTTGAGGGCCAGGCGGGGGACCCATTATGACTCATAAAACCGGGCGGCCTAATCACCAGCTGCCAACCCGTTTACGTGTAGAGCCTGTCTCTTATACACATCTAGATGTGTATAAGAGACAGCCTCCCGCCTCGCACTTCCTCCCGCCCGCGCGGCTTTTGCAGTTCTAATGCTCTGCTGTCCGCCCGGCACCATTACGCTAGCAGCCGCTTCTCGGCCGCCCCGCGCGTCTCTTTCCCCTTTGTTTTCGGGGTCTATAGAAAACGTTTGCTTTTGTCCCGAGTTCTCGTTAAACCAAACTTGTGGTGGCAACGGAAGGCGGTGCGGGCAGGGAGGGGCCCGGGGATTTTGGCAGCAGCCGACCAGAGCGTGGTGGAAACTTCTCTCGCTGGGTTCCCCACCACCCCGCCTTCCACCCTCCCCTCTCACACACAGGCCGGTCTGCCTGCCGATGCTTACCCCCTTCTCCCCCGAGAGGCCTCAGCGCTCCAGGAAGGACGTCTGGCGTAATGACCAGGCGTGAAGATCCTAGGGTGCATGTCTGTGGGCCCTGAGTTTGGGGCACTCAGTGACCTCGCTCTTTGAAGCCCTGACTTGCCTCTCCCTCCCTTTGGTCATTCGGGGCTTTGTATCAGCCGGTGGAGAAGGAAGAGGAGGGAAGAGAAGAAAGTGTTTCACGTGTGTGGTTTTTATATTAAGGGTTTGTTGGAATCTCTCATCTCCAACTGTATAGCCTTTTATAGGATCTATGGTGAGAAAGGGGAACGTGGGGGCCCATGGGGGAAAGGGCCAGAAACCTAGGCCTGGGAGCTGGATCTTACTTCACTGGTCGGCTCAGCTACAGTCGGTCCGCAAGCAGGGTGGGGGTGGGGAGACCCTGCAGAATGGGGGAAGGACGGGAGGGTCAGATCCCTCGATCCAGGAGACGCCAAACCTCCCTCCCAGGAGCTAGCGCGCAGGTCCCCCCGGCGCGCTCCCCAGCCCAGAGCGCACGCCATGGCTCCGCACCGGAGCTGCTCAGGCGGCAATTTTTTAAGCCTGCAATTAAGCGAGGCGTCGCCGTGTCCTCTGCTAGTGTCGATCCTGTCAGTCGCACATGGCCTTGGTGCTCCGGTCCGAGGCCTCGCGATTAGTCACAGGCTCGCTTCGCTCCTTCCCTAATCCGCCTCTGCGGGCAGCCTGGGGACGCGGCCGACTTGGCGGCGCTGGCAGGGAGCCACTGCGCGCGGGGCGGGCTGCCCGGCCAGTACCAGCCCCGCTGCGCCCGAGCCGGCGCGGGTCCCGGGGTGCGGGCTTGGCATTCCCTCCCCGTTTCACAGCCCCCAGGCTGGGGCGACGACGCCCCTCCTCTCGCCCCACTCCGGGGCCTGCGAGATCTATTTGTGTGGTGTCATTTGCATAAAAATAGGACAAGTGTTTCAGTGCGTTCGAACGCAGGAGGCGAAATCCTTATTGATGTGTCTGTGTGGAGCCCTCGGTTGTCGGAGCGGTTTGATTTAGGGTGTTTGTGTTGCCTTCTGCAAGAAATGAGAGGAAATCCTGCGCAACGCCTTCGGCGGCCCAGGCCCCCCAGAACATCCCCCTCTGCGCGCCTAGAACGGTCCACCGCCTGGACCCCGGCGCCCCGAGTCCACAGCGAGCAGGTTGAGGGCCAGGCGGGGGACCCATTATGACTCATAAAACCGGGCGGCCTAATCACCAGCTGCCAACCCGTTTACGTGTAGAGCCTGTCTCTTATACACATCTAGATGTGTATAAGAGACAGCCTCCCGCCTCGCACTTCCTCCCGCCCGCGCGGCTTTTGCAGTTCTAATGCTCTGCTGTCCGCCCGGCACCATTACGCTAGCAGCCGCTTCTCGGCCGCCCCGCGCGTCTCTTTCCCCTTTGTTTTCGGGGTCTATAGAAAACGTTTGCTTTTGTCCCGAGTTCTCGTTAAACCAAACTTGTGGTGGCAACGGAAGGCGGTGCGGGCAGGGAGGGGCCCGGGGATTTTGGCAGCAGCCGACCAGAGCGTGGTGGAAACTTCTCTCGCTGGGTTCCCCACCACCCCGCCTTCCACCCTCCCCTCTCACACACAGGCCGGTCTGCCTGCCGATGCTTACCCCCTTCTCCCCCGAGAGGCCTCAGCGCTCCAGGAAGGACGTCTGGCGTAATGACCAGGCGTGAAGATCCTAGGGTGCATGTCTGTGGGCCCTGAGTTTGGGGCACTCAGTGACCTCGCTCTTTGAAGCCCTGACTTGCCTCTCCCTCCCTTTGGTCATTCGGGGCTTTGTATCAGCCGGTGGAGAAGGAAGAGGAGGGAAGAGAAGAAAGTGTTTCACGTGTGTGGTTTTTATATTAAGGGTTTGTTGGAATCTCTCATCTCCAACTGTATAGCCTTTTATAGGATCTATGGTGAGAAAGGGGAACGTGGGGGCCCATGGGGGAAAGGGCCAGAAACCTAGGCCTGGGAGCTGGATCTTACTTCACTGGTCGGCTCAGCTACAGTCGGTCCGCAAGCAGGGTGGGGGTGGGGAGACCCTGCAGAATGGGGGAAGGACGGGAGGGTCAGATCCCTCGATCCAGGAGACGCCAAACCTCCCTCCCAGGAGCTAGCGCGCAGGTCCCCCCGGCGCGCTCCCCAGCCCAGAGCGCACGCCATGGCTCCGCACCGGAGCTGCTCAGGCGGCAATTTTTTAAGCCTGCAATTAAGCGAGGCGTCGCCGTGTCCTCTGCTAGTGTCGATCCTGTCAGTCGCACATGGCCTTGGTGCTCCGGTCCGAGGCCTCGCGATTAGTCACAGGCTCGCTTCGCTCCTTCCCTAATCCGCCTCTGCGGGCAGCCTGGGGACGCGGCCGACTTGGCGGCGCTGGCAGGGAGCCACTGCGCGCGGGGCGGGCTGCCCGGCCAGTACCAGCCCCGCTGCGCCCGAGCCGGCGCGGGTCCCGGGGTGCGGGCTTGGCATTCCCTCCCCGTTTCACAGCCCCCAGGCTGGGGCGACGACGCCCCTCCTCTCGCCCCACTCCGGGGCCTGCGAGATCTATTTGTGTGGTGTCATTTGCATAAAAATAGGACAAGTGTTTCAGTGCGTTCGAACGCAGGAGGCGAAATCCTTATTGATGTGTCTGTGTGGAGCCCTCGGTTGTCGGAGCGGTTTGATTTAGGGTGTTTGTGTTGCCTTCTGCAAGAAATGAGAGGAAATCCTGCGCAACGCCTTCGGCGGCCCAGGCCCCCCAGAACATCCCCCTCTGCGCGCCTAGAACGGTCCACCGCCTGGACCCCGGCGCCCCGAGTCCACAGCGAGCAGGTTGAGGGCCAGGCGGGGGACCCATTATGACTCATAAAACCGGGCGGCCTAATCACCAGCTGCCAACCCGTTTACGTGTAGAGCTTCCCAATGCTCCCTTAGTCCGGCCTGGGCCTCCAGCAGGTTCGCCCCGGACACGGCTAGAGCCACTCAGTGGGGGCTGATCAAGTGATTGCTCATTCCCGTCGGTAGCGCGGCTTCCCTTCCTGGGCGACCCCCGCGCTCCCAGCTGCTCGCCAGCAACTCCTCAGCTTGGACAAATAGCTGGGAGGGCGCCGGCCGCGCGGAGCCAGTAAATCAATCATTAACTCCCCGGCGAGGCCTGGCCAGGGGAGGGAGTGGCGGCCAGAGCCTAGTCCGCGGGGCCAGAAGGAGGCCTCCACCCCGGGTTGGGAGCCGTCCACGCGCCAGCGGGCAGGGTGCGTGAAAGTGGGTCCCCCCGGGGACTCCCGATCCCCTCCAGAAGCCTCTGCCTGCCAGGCCTTTCAAGCCCGCACCTGGCCTCGCCGGGCAGGTCGGGTTACTGTGCGGATCCCGAGCGGGCTGAAACATTAACGAACCGCCCCGGGCCTCGCGGCCTGCTCTCCCCTGGAGAGCCTGCCGTGCTTGGGCAAGCTCCTCGGATCCGGTCGCGCTCCTCCAGACACCGGCTTGCCAAACCAAACCGATCGCCCCCGTGTCGACTAGTCTCCCTGCGGCTCCCTCCCCACGGAGCCCACCGTGGGGCGGCACGCAGGGGGTTAAAAGCTCCGGTTCGCCCTGGCTCCTCGGCTGCGTTGAGGAAACGCACACGCACATTCGGGCCTGGGTCGAAGAAGGACGACTGGAGAGACTGCTCGGGAGCCGCCTGCCTCGGCCCGCTTTCTCAGACTCCCGGGAACGCGGCAGCGGCGGCCCGCGCGATTCTCTGCGGAGCTCGGCGCGGCGGGGCCGGGAGGCCGCCGAGGAAGGGAGGGAGGAACGAGGGGGCGGGAGGCGAGCCCGGGCTGCGCGCCAAGAGGCCCAGAGCCGCAGATTAGTCACCGCTCGGCTGGGCGCTCACGGGTGCGCCCGGGAACCGGGAGGGCAGGCGGCGGCCCCGCTCCGCCGGGCTCCCGGGGGCTCGGCGCCGCGGCGCGGGTGCCCCTGCCCCCGCCCTCGCGCGCCCCCGGCGCGACTGGATGGACTCTCGGGGCTCGCGCTGCGGAGATCCACTTGTCAGTTCAAGGGCAGGACAGAAACTCTGCAAGCGGAGTCTAGCGAACAGGAAATTTCTCATTGACAAGGTGCTGCCCCTCCCCCACGCCCGGCTTCAAAACAAAACAAAAACCCAGCGCGAGCGGCCAACGCACCCAGCCCGGGCCCGCCGTGGCCTGCGCTCCCTCAGCCGCCTGGGCGACCCCTGCGGCTCGGCCCCGGTCCGGGGTCCGGAGAGCTCGCCGAGCCCCGGGACCCGAGCGCAGGCGGCCGCCAACAAACAGGCCCGGCGGGCAGGTTGGGCTCGGGTCCCGCCCGGGGCGTCCAGCAGTCACGCTCCGAGGCCCCGGCAGGCTCCGTGCCTTCTCGGGTTATGAACCCGGCGGAACGGCTTCGCAGAGCTAGAGGCTGCCGGGTCAGCGGCTCCCCGGAGGCGTGGGGGGCGGGGAGGCCGCGCGGCGCCGCCGACTCGGTGAATCCCGCTGCGGGGACCCGGGAGGGCGGCGAGCTCGGCCTGGCAAAGTTCCTGTAGAAACTCCATGTTTAGAAACTCCAGCGGCGTCGCGGGAGGAGGGGGCGAAGAGGGCGCGCGGGGCACGCGGGGGCAACTGACACTCGACTTGCACTCTCGGGGAGGTTCCGGCGCCCCCCGGCCTCAGGCGAAGTCTGGAAGGCAGGGACGGCCGGGTCCCCGGGCCCGTTCTTTTGTGTCTGCCCCTCTCTTTCCTTTACTCTCTAAAGGAGATGTCTAAACCCGT
The DNA here is from genome assembly GCA_006410735.1 of Raphicerus campestris. NCBI lineage: Eukaryota > Metazoa > Chordata > Mammalia > Artiodactyla > Bovidae > Raphicerus > Raphicerus campestris. The sequence continues at coordinate 36,682 of SJYW01036257.1, read as the reverse complement.
TTCATTTACTGAATTCAGCCAGGAGAGCAAGGCTGCCTTTTTAGGGACCCTGATTTCAGGGTAATTTCGTATTTGACACATGTAAATACTTAGTACTCTCAGGTAAGGTCAAATTATTTATCATCTTAATTTATATTTCAATAGGCCTACAATTTAGAGGCGCGAAATGCCTCCTTATGAATCATTATGGTCTATTAGGGGAAGTAATGTATAAACAGCACTATTTGGGAGGGAATCACTTATGTTGACATTTAAATGGCTCTTCAATAGTTAAAAAAAAGAGACATTCGAGTGCCTTTGATTAAATATACAATTTACACGACCATCAGCAAAGCCATCAGGAATATAAATTCTTCTTGGGATTTTATTTATTTATTTCCTTTTTTTTTTTTTTTCCTTTTTAAGCCTTCCAGGGTGTGCATGTCATTTAATCCCTATGGGAAAATATAATGGTTTTTCAGAAACCCAGGGAAATCACTGGAAGTGTGAGCAATCTCCACCAGCAGGCACCCAGTGGGATGTTTGTAGATCTTTGTACCTCAGTAACAAAATCAACCACTTTCTAACAATATTGCAACTGATTTTGAAACATCCATAGCTTCCCTGCTGGACTGGAACCTTCCTGAAGGCCTGTTTAGGAACCTGCTGTTCTCACAGCTCTCAGCACAGGGCCTCATACCATTTTAAGTTATACTACACCTGCTAAAATATCACTGGGGAGGCTCTTCCTGGCTGCCTCCCTCCCCCACCTCCGTGCACTCTTTACTGAATTACAGTTGCATTCATTCCCTTGCAGCATCTTCCATCTTTAGAATCTTCCTTAACCCCAGTCACTGGCTCCCTATTTATCTGTTCCCCTGCACAGCTGTACTTCTCAAGAGGTGTTTCTGTCCATATAGTATTTCCATTTCCTTACCTTGTGTGCACTCTCAGAGTCAGCTAGTTTCAAAGTCTAAGATATTGGGATACATTGTAGCTTTGAAACAGCATAAGACCAGAAACAATGTCCAGGAATGACACAGAAGGTACATGTATACAAGGTAATATTCTGCAGCTATTTTAAAAAATCTACTCTGTAGTACTGATAGGGAATGACCCCTAAGGTCTATTGTTAGGGGAAAAACAGAATGTTCAGAAAAGAGGTATATAGCATATTACAATTTGCGAACTGTTTACACCTTGTACAAAAAAACAATGTGGAAGGATAGACACCTGTTTGTTTGAAAGGTAAACATCTTCAACACTGCTGGGGTAGCACCACCCCCCCACCCCCAGCACCACTTTCTTTTTAGAAATGGGAACACACTGCACAAGCTGTTCTGTACCTCAACTATGAAACTTTCTGCTACATCTTACAGATCATTTTCTATATCAGCACTTGGAGATGGGCTTTGTTTGTGCCAAGGCTTGTGGAATTTCACTGTATAGATGCATCATTTATCACCTTCTTCAATCCACACTCTTCAATCTCCAGTCTCCCTAGCTATTCTGCAGAAAGGGCTCAAGATCACCTGTCACTTCCTTTTTCTGCTGGGAGGTGGGGTGCGGGGGATGGGGTTCAGGCCTTCTTTGGCCTTAGAAGCACTCAGCACCCCTGCCCACTCCCCATCTTAGCTTCCCAGATGCCACACATACACCTGGTTTTCATCTTTTAGTCTCTTTCTGGACTCTTCTCTATGCTGTACTAGTTGCCTTGGGCCTGGGTCCTCCTCCCCTCTCCTAATATCATCTAGGCCCATGGCTTTAAATACCATCTACTTGTGATGGCCTTTTATACAGTTCATGAGGTTATCATGGCAAGCACACCGGGGTGGTTTGCCATTCCTTCCTGCAGTGGGTCACGTTTGGTCAGAACTCTCTGCTATGACCCATCTGTCTTGGATGGCCCTGCACGGCATGGCTCATAGCTTCAATGAGTTACACAAGCCCTTTCGCTACAAGGCAGTGATGCTGGACGGCATCAATGAACATGAACTTGGGAAAACTCTGGTAGATGGTGAGGGACAGGGAGGCGTGGTGTGCTACAGTCCATAAGGCTGCGAAGAGTCAGATACGACTGGGTGACTGAACAACTTTCTGATGACCCTTCAATTTGTTTTTCCAGTTCCAGACCCCCATACAAACTGCAGAACTGACATCTCAATCCAGCTACCTTCGACCAGCTTCATGATAATAGTGAACACCTGCAGAGTGCTGGCAACACTCCTCTAAGGACTTTCTAGAAATTAACGGCTAATCCTTACAACTACCCTCTGAGGCAGGTAGAATCATTATCCACATTTTATGAATAAGGAAACCAAGTTGGAGAGGTCATAGAACACTCCCAAAGTCACTCGGAAAATGGTGAAGCCATGACAGGGTGAGATGGTTGGATGGCATCACTGACTCAATGGACATGAGTTTGAGCAAATTCTGGGAGATGGTGAAGGATGAAGGAGGTTGGCGTGCTGCAGTCCATGGAGTCGCAAAGAGTTGGACATGACTGAGCAACTGAACAATAACAACAAAGATTCAAACCCAGGCAGTCACAGAGACCATGTTTTTTTCCCATTCTGCTTCATAGCATGCCTAAAACTGTATTCTTTTTTTTTTTTTAATCAATTAATCTACAGATATTTGGGGGATATTTACTAAATGCCACACCCTGTGACAGGTCCTGGGGAAAGAGTGGCAAGCAGGGCAAAATGTCCCTTAAAAAAGGGACCAGCTCTTCCCTTGGATCCTGCCCTTTGTCCCAACTCCCTTCCCTATCACAGAAAATTTCTCAGCCACTTAAGTGTTTAAAGCAGAATCCTAAAGGTGGGAGGGAAAGGGTCGTTCTAGACCTGTCTCCATCTCCCACCTCGCCTTGCGCTAGTCTGCTATCAAGGCTAACTAATTCTACTTCTGAATGTTTCTATCCAGTCAACCTCCTTCTTCCCATTCTCCCAAATCCACCCTCACCGAGGCACCATCTTGCCGGGATGAGCATGCAGGGTTTCTAGTCCTGCTGCCTTCTGTACTGTTACTGTCACCCACCTCCAACCCAGGCTCCACATGGCAGCTACAAAGGTCTTAAAAAAAAAGTCACATGTCACTACCCCACTAATTCCTACTGCATTTGGAATAAAACCCAAACTCCTGAACAAGGCTTCCAATCCCTGCCACCTCGTGGCTTGCCACTGTCTGACTTACTCTCTGAGGGCCAGCATACAGGGGCCTGTTGTTAATAGGCTCTGAGCATTTCTCCCTGGGCGGTTGTCTCCCCAGCGAGACTGTATACTCTGTAAGGACAGGGTGCATCCTAACTGTACAGTGACTTTGTACCAATATCCAGCAATGAATATGTATAAACATAACATTCTCATAATGTTGTTTGTAGCATATTTGTGGCACATACAGATGCTAAAAATTTTTTCTTTCATTTTTTGTTGCAACTCACAGCATGCAGGATTTTATTTCCTAGACCAGGGCTAGAACCCACTCCCCTTGCAGTGGAAGTACGGAATCCTAACCACTGGACTGCCAGGGAATTCCTCCTAAAATACTTGATGAACAGTATATGAAACACTGAATACTTCATACATTTTGCTAACTCTAATCAATATTCTCTATCATGGCCAGAGAAGAAACCAAATCCAAGAGAGCAAGACAGTTGTGGGCATGCACACCAGGAAAAGCAGAGTGTCTGGGCTTGTGGTGGGTAGCTCTGTAGTTCGGGTGAGGATCGAGAACACAGAAATTAGGAAAGTCAAGCATGAGGCTGGAGGCACTGTTACAACCAGGAAAGGCTCATGGGAGTGTGGGACACAGGTATACAGGTCTTTGCCAGAGTTCCTGGGTGTGCACACAGGGGGCAGGCCTATCCTTACTAAATACCACTGAGTATAAGCCCCCCAGAGATGAGAGAGGGACCTCCTAGCCCAAGAGCAAGACAAAGCCCAAACCAGAACCTCTTTAGTATATTCTGCCTGTTACCAACCATTGGGTCCTTTCTTGATGGCAAAAGCTTGAGACCACCTTTCTGTTCCAGACCCTGGGGAACCAGAAGAGTGGCTTCTGGTCACAGGTAAGCCTGGGCAGTCGGGAATTTTTCTCTCAACGCCATGACATTCGACTTTGAACATTAACCGTGTCGTTATGATGCATTTGCTAGCAAAGCGAGTCTTTTTAAAGGATGAATAAATTCCTCCATGATAAAAATAGCTACTGTTTATTGATAGCCTTCACTCTTTTCAGTTACTTTATTAGGTACATTCCCAAGTTACCTCATGGAAGCCCCCAAAATAACCCTATGGCTTAGATATGATGATTCGCATTTTAGAACTGAGGAAACTGAAGCTCACGATTCCCCTCCCCAAATACACAGCTAGTCTAACTGAGGCTGGTGACGGGGATTTTATCTGACTCTAAAGCTGAGCTCTTTCCAGTAGAGTAATTGTTTGTCTACCACGCATATGTACCATTCCCCCAAACCTTAAACTATTTCTGGGATCAGATCCGTCATAGTTTCTCCAATCCTGTCCTTCTGGGGTCGTCTTGACAACTCGCCAACTGCAGTAAATATCACAAAAAGTTTGTTTCTTTCTGGGATCAGCAGGTCTTGGCTGATCTGTTGTGTTCACCATGGGAACCTAAGAATTTATCATCTGCATGAAGGCTTGCCTTCCTCCCAGGTAAGCTTTAAAAAAGTGTGGGGCCAAGTTCAAGGAAAGGACTTCCTCCCCAGCACAAGTAGATTGTCTAGCTCTGTTTGGAAAGTTTCTGCACCTCCACCAATACTAAATTATGGCTGTTTGGCGAGACTATAAACCACCTTGCCCTTTCAGACTTCCGGGCAATGTTTTTCCTGGCTTTGGGCTTTGATAAAGTTACTCTGCTCTCACCATTGAGAGAGCTAAAGCAGGGAAGAGAGGATATCGGAAAGACCCAGTATACAGCCTTTCTGAAGCCTTTGAATTTGGGGAAGAAAAGGGCCACTAGCCTTTTTCAGCTCTTAGAAGAACAATCACTAGGATTTATAAAGGGCTCACTATCCACCAGGCACAGTTCTAAACATTTTATAGGCATTACTAATCTCATTTCATATAGAAAACTACCCTATTATAAAGCTACTATTAGTATCCCCATTTCACAGATGAGGAAACTGAGGCTTAGAGGATAATTAACTTGCCTGCTTGCCTGGACACTCATCGCCGGGTTCCTAGAGCCTCCAGTCTGAACCATGCAGTCTTTCTGATTCTCCAGTCAGCGTCATTATTCAGCCACTTTCTCAGGTACTTCGTCACTGGGTACTTTCTTTGGATCTAAAGGAAATGGCCTTCACTGCATCCTGGCGTGTCATTGATGTCCCCTGAGGACATGACAGCAGTGAATTTGTCCCAAAGGTCCCTCTGAGATGCCTCTTGCATGCTGTCACTTTCCAAGACACAGCCCGTTGAGAGCGGACGAAGCTCTGCGATGATGCCCGTGACAGAGTGTGGTCATCCCTGCCCTGGGCAGTTGGCGGGTGCCCTCGCCAGTTCAATGCCAGTGGCTGCGCCAGGACCTTCCTGACCTACTTGCTTGCATAGGGACCGTGGAGGAGGGAAGATCAATCTCCAAGATAATTTAGGTTCTGTCTTTCTTCAAACTAGCCTCTGTCCTCTGCTCTAGGTCTGCCGACGATGATTAATGCGCCACCGACTATTTCCTCTCTTCAGCTTGTCCCTGGCTTTGGGCTTTATTTTACAGCCGTTGCCAGAGTTTCTCCTCAGCAGAGAGTAAATACTCAGAGATTGGAGCACAGCCCTTGGTGTTACTCAGAAAGTGTCCCAGGCGGCAGGTGGCACAGGGCCATCCCTGGAGTAGGTGATGCCACTGTTTAGGGTTCTGTGCTAAACCACCACCTCCACCAATGAATGCCTAATCTTTTAATTATTCTGAAAATACCCAAACTAAGCATTGCAGGGAAGGAAATTAATAGGATTCGTACGGTGTAGTCCTCATTTGTAATTATATATTATTATTTTTCCCCTTACTTTGTTCCAATAATGATTTAAGGCTGGTTCCAAAGATACACAAAACCCAGCAAAGATAAATAGAAGAAGTGGGACATGAATTATACTGTCATGCCTGCTCACAACCTCCGTGCCCCATCCCACATAATAGAACTGAATTCATAACGCCTTTCAAAAATGAGGTAATTCTGCTCTTTTGGTGGCAACACTAGGCTCTTTGTAAAGCAAGGGGGTGGTACAAAGTAATGAAAGGACCGGGGAGGGCCCAGGAGATTCCGTTTCTAATGCTGGTGCCCTTGCTGTGTGACCTTGGGCAAGTCATTCACCCTCTCTGGATTTGGGATTCTGAAATCCTCAAACGTCTGTCTCCATCTCTGAGGTCCCTTCCTCCACCATCCCCTGCCCTCACTATCACCATCACATGGGCAGAAGCCAGCACTGCCCATCTGGCACGAGTTCTCCTAGGAATTACTGTCAGAGAAATGGGTTCCCAGGAATACCTCTCTCTCTTCCCGCCC
>SJYW01036257.1:0-19020 GCA_006410735.1 Raphicerus campestris | reverse complement strand
ATGACCAACCTAGATAGTATATTCAAAAGCAGAGACGTTACTTTGCCGACTAAGGTCCATCTGGTCAAGGCTATGGTTTTTCCAGTGGTCATGTATGGATGTGAGAGTTGGACTGTGAAGAAGGCTGAGCGCCGAAGAATTGATGCTTTTGAACTGTGGTGTTGGAGAAGACTCTTGAGAGTCCCTTGGACTGCAAGGAGATCCAACCAGTCCATTCTGAAGGAGATCAACCCTGGGATTTCTTTGGAAGGAATGATGCTAAAGCTGAAACTCCAGTACTTTGGCCACCTCATGTGAAGAGTTGACTCATCGGAAAAGACTCTGATGCTGGGAGGGATTGGGGGCAGGAGAAGGGGACGACCGAGGATGAGATGGCTGGATGGCATCACGGACTCAATGGACGTGAGTCTGAGTGAACTCCGAGAAATGGTAACGAACAGGGAGGCCTGGCGTGCTGTGATTCATGGGGTCGCAAAGAGTCGGACATGACTGAGCGACTGAACTGAACTGAAATCCACATTCCTAAGCCCTAGTAGTTCAGAATGTGACTGTATTTGGTGTCAGGATCTTGAAAGAGGTAATTAAGTTAAAAATGCGGTCATTCAAAATGAGGTCACATTGGGACTTCCATGGTGGTTAAGAATCTGCCTTGCAATGCAGGGGACATGGGTTCCATCCCTGGTTGGGGAACTAAGATCCCACATGCCTTGGAGCAACTAAGCCCGAGCCAACTACTGAGCCATGCACCACAACTAGAGAGTCTATGGGCCGCAATCAGAGATCCTGCATGATAACAATGAAGATTCCACGTGCTGTCAGCTAAGACTCACTGCAGCCAAATACATAAATAGATAAATGTTAAAAAGAAAAAGAACCAAAATGAGATCACATAGATGAGCCTCCCCCCCACCAATCCAGTCTGACTGGTTCCTTACAAGAAGAGAAATGGCCACTGAGACACATAGAGGGAAGACCATATGAGGCGCTGGAAGAATATGGCTCTCTGTAAGCCAGAGAGACCTCAGAAGAAACCAACCCTTCCCACACCTTGATCTTGGACTTCCAGCCTCTAGAACGGTGAGGCAGTACATTTTGGTGGTTTCAGGCACCCAGTCTGCAGTATTCTGCTATGGCAGCCTGAGCTGATGAATACAGAGTGGAGTCTATGTCCCCTCCCCTAGAAGCTGGGCTGGCCTGGTGACACGCCCCGACAGAATGCAGCATAAGTGCTACTGTGTGACTTCTGAGGCAAGGCCTTAGAAGACCTTGCAGCAACCTGCTTTACCCTTTCGGGAAGTTCTGAAAATGCCACGTAAGGAAACCAGTATTGCGTATTAAAGCAGGGGTCCCCAATCCCGGGCCTCCTAGGAAGCTGACCACACAGTAGGAGGCGAGCAGCAGGCAAGTGAACAAAGCCTCATCTGCTGCTCCCCATCGCTCAACATTACCACCTGAATTATGCCCCCCTCCCCCGCCCTCACTGCCATCTATAGAAAAACTGTCTGGCACAAAATTGGTCCCTAGTGCCAAAATAGTTGGAGACTGGTATATTAGAGGATTTACGGTAACAGGTTGGCGAGCCACCATTCACCCAGACTGTGCATGAGGTCATCTTGGACCTTNAATGGACGTGAGTCTGAGTGAACTCCGAGAAATGGTAACGAACAGGGAGGCCTGGCGTGCTGTGATTCATGGGGTCGCAAAGAGTCGGACATGACTGAGCGACTGAACTGAACTGAAATCCACATTCCTAAGCCCTAGTAGTTCAGAATGTGACTGTATTTGGTGTCAGGATCTTGAAAGAGGTAATTAAGTTAAAAATGCGGTCATTCAAAATGAGGTCACATTGGGACTTCCATGGTGGTTAAGAATCTGCCTTGCAATGCAGGGGACATGGGTTCCATCCCTGGTTGGGGAACTAAGATCCCACATGCCTTGGAGCAACTAAGCCCGAGCCAACTACTGAGCCATGCACCACAACTAGAGAGTCTATGGGCCGCAATCAGAGATCCTGCATGATAACAATGAAGATTCCACGTGCTGTCAGCTAAGACTCACTGCAGCCAAATACATAAATAGATAAATGTTAAAAAGAAAAAGAACCAAAATGAGATCACATAGATGAGCCTCCCCCCCACCAATCCAGTCTGACTGGTTCCTTACAAGAAGAGAAATGGCCACTGAGACACATAGAGGGAAGACCATATGAGGCGCTGGAAGAATATGGCTCTCTGTAAGCCAGAGAGACCTCAGAAGAAACCAACCCTTCCCACACCTTGATCTTGGACTTCCAGCCTCTAGAACGGTGAGGCAGTACATTTTGGTGGTTTCAGGCACCCAGTCTGCAGTATTCTGCTATGGCAGCCTGAGCTGATGAATACAGAGTGGAGTCTATGTCCCCTCCCCTAGAAGCTGGGCTGGCCTGGTGACACGCCCCGACAGAATGCAGCATAAGTGCTACTGTGTGACTTCTGAGGCAAGGCCTTAGAAGACCTTGCAGCAACCTGCTTTACCCTTTCGGGAAGTTCTGAAAATGCCACGTAAGGAAACCAGTATTGCGTATTAAAGCAGGGGTCCCCAATCCCGGGCCTCCTAGGAAGCTGACCACACAGTAGGAGGCGAGCAGCAGGCAAGTGAACAAAGCCTCATCTGCTGCTCCCCATCGCTCAACATTACCACCTGAATTATGCCCCCCTCCCCCGCCCTCACTGCCATCTATAGAAAAACTGTCTGGCACAAAATTGGTCCCTAGTGCCAAAATAGTTGGAGACTGGTATATTAGAGGATTTACGGTAACAGGTTGGCGAGCCACCATTCACCCAGACTGTGCATGAGGTCATCTTGGACCTTCTCTGAGGTGAGCTGCAGGAATGAGGGTGGCTGACCTGCCCAACGGTGAGGAAGAAATTGTTGTGTTAAACCACTGCATTATAGAGCTGTTTGTTACACAGCAATAACAAACTAATACATCTCATGGAAACATACTGTAGAAAGGGTTTCATCCCAGAGTTTTAGAAGAAAGTTATGTTCTGACTGTTGGACAAAGCCCTCCATTAAATGAGAAAACCCTTTATCTAGAACTCTTTCTTCCCTCAGCTACCTCTGGCTTGACCCCACCTTGTGTCTGTCTGCTGTTTCCAGTTCTGGGCCACAGCAAGGGGTGCCTCTCAGGAGGAAAAGAGGGCAGGGAGAGCTTTCCCTGAATCAAGAGAGAAGACTGCCATTTCTTTATCTGTCAACAACAAGCGGCTGCCTAAGCCAGTCAAATCCCCAGATGTTGTCTAACCAAACACCTTTGGGATACACAGCTGTAGAATCACTATGGACATAGCAACCATTTATTAAACACCTACTAAATACCAATTCCAGTATTGTTGCCTGGAGAATCCCATGGACAGAAGAGCCTGGTGGGTTGTAGTCCATGGGGTTCGCAGAGTCAGACAAGACTGAAGTGACTGAGCATGCACACACCAGTACTGTGTATCTAATGCATTCGCTTACTTAATTCTCATAAAAGTACAAGCAAAACAAGTCATTAGTCACATTACCCTCTTGTTGGTGAGGAAACTGAGACTCAAGGTCACAGAGCTAGTGGGCCTGGACTTACAGATGGTCTTACCTCTCCCCCAAGGTTTGATGCTTAAGGAGAATGGGCATTGCTCGCCTCTCCCCCCTCCTCCCACCCTGCATACCACCCAGTGCATAGAAATAGGAAGAGTTGGTCTATAAGGAGAAGCCAGGCCAGGTTTGCAAGGGAGAACCAGGATGGAGCCACAGGGAGCAAGTGAACGCATTCTGAAGGTGACTGCAGTCTGAAGCAGGGAGGTAGTTGCTGAGAGGCTTTGGGAAGGTGGGGGTGGGATGCCCACTGGCTTCTCCTTCTGAATGGCTCTGCCCTCCCAGGCAACTCTCCAGGCTCCCTTCCCTCCTTCTTATGCAAATCCCTAACCAGTGAAGACCAGCTCTATTAAGGGCTGACTGTGAGCCCTAGTTCCCTGCCAAGTGCTTATCTACATCCCCTCACGCCATCCTCATGAGGCTGCTTCAAGGTGGACATCTCGTTACGTCCACTTTACAGATGGGGCAACTGAGGCACAGAGCATGAGCCGATGTGCAGCCTGCAGTATGGCCTAGCCTAGTTAGTCCTCTCCTGGCCTCCCCAGTCCTCTGAGAACCACCCAGACATGGATTCTTGAGGTGCTTATACACATGTATTATTCACTTGGGCACACAGGGTGTGTTCATCAATTTGTTCTCCTTGGCCAGCATTACGGGCTCTGTGGACCATTTCTTGCCCTCACCCTGGTATTGGGCACATAGAAGGAGCCCAGTAAGGTGAGCTCTGGGGCTGAAGTGTTGCAAGGCTGTGTGGTTCTGAGTTTCTCCCCGCCCTGCTCTGAACAACACAGTTGCCCAACGTGAGGCTAGTGGTGACGATGGAGGATGGGAGGAAGCCCTAGAAGGAAAACCAGTAGGACCAGAGGGAGCAACGTCTCCAGACTGCCAAGCACAGGCCCCATTGCCTTTTCCGAGAACCAAAGTATGAGCGAGAGGGGTCCATGGGCCCCCACCTCAGAGACAGCGCTCGACCACCTTCCCGAAGGACAGTTCATTGGAGCAGATGCTTAAGGGCTCTTCCCTCTTCTGTCCTGCCTTCCCTGTGGGGCAAATCATATCCACCCTGGCACCAACTGGAACTCAGCCTCCCTTTTAATGCTGCCATGGCTCAGTGGTAAAGAATCTGTCTGCAGTGCAGGAGACCCAAGTTTGAGCCCCAGAGCTCACCTTACTGGTGAAGAGCTCCTGGAAGAGGGCATGGCAACCCACTCCAGTATTCTTGCCTGGAGAATCCCATGGACAGAGGAGCCTGGCAGGCTATAGTTCACGGGGTCACAAAGAATCATACACGACTGAAGCGACTTTCACTTTTACCCAGAAGCACCCTTGAATGTCGCTATGGAAGGCAAGCCACCCTCACCTTCCCCTGGCAGCCTGGGTGCTGGCCAAAATGATTTCCCTTTGACGTCTCCTCAGCCGCCCAATGGAGAAGGCGATGGCACCCCACTCCAGTCCTCTTGCCTGGAAAATCCCATGGACGGAGGAGCCTGGTAGGCTGCAGTCCATGGGGTCACGAAGAGTTGGACATGACTGAGCGACTTCACTTTCACTTTTCACTTTCATGCATTGGAGAAGGCAATGGAAACCCACTTCAGTGTTCTTGCAGGGAGAATCCCAGGGACGGGGGAGCCTGGTGGAGCTGCCATCTATGGGGTTGCACAGAGTCGGACATGACTGAAGCAACTTAGCAGCAGCAGCTGCAGCCCCCAACTCTCTTCTGACCTGGGGTGAAGAAAGCAAGGGCAGAGACAGGACCCACTCTTGGACAAGAGGAGGAAGAACCACACCCACAAGAATCACTCTCTGATTGCTTTCTATTCAGCTACCACTCAGTTCCGCATTCCAACACATGTGAGCCTCCAGAAGATACTACACCAGGGCATCTGTCCTGGAGACATCATGTCCTCAGTCGAGTGTTCCCACTTGGAGCCCGAGAAGGTTCCAGTTGAGCCCAGGTACTTGTTCAGGGCTGATATGGGGTCTCAGATCATGGAAGACCTTGTGTACCCAAAACCCCATCAGGGAGTCAGAAAGTATGCCACTGCTGCCCTGAACTATCCCAAGGGACTAGAAATGACTAGAAACTGATAAAGAAGGAATTCCTTGGTGGCTCGCTGGTTAGGACTTGGCCCTTTCACTGCTGGGGCCCAGGGTCAGTCCCTGGTTGGAGAAGATGCTGCCCCCCAAAAGAAACTGAGAAAGATCGTTCCTTCAGCCCATCCTTCCAGCCCAGCAGACATGAACAAAAGCAACTGGAAACCTGGCACCCGGCACTGACTTTGCCCTGGGAGCTCCTAGACCTCAAACAAGAAGAAGAGGAATTCACATTTGTCCAGCACTTCAAAGACATCCTCTAACTTAATCCTCATCACAACCCCATCAGATACTGCGGCAGTTTTAAACAAGTGTGTGGGTCATTTGACACACTTTCCCCTGAGAGGTGGGTTTCCTCCATGGCTCAGTGGTAAGGAACCCTCCTGCAATGCAGGAGTCACAGGTTTGACTCCTGTGTCAGGAAGATCCCCTGGAGGAGGAAATGGCAACCCACTCCAGTATCCTTGCCTGGAGAATCCCATGGACAGAGGAGCCTGGTGGGCTACAGTAAAACATAGGGTTGCAAAGAGTCGGGCACGACTGAAGCAACTGAGCATGCATGAATGCACAGTTGAAAGGTGGGGGTGATGCTCCCACTCTGAGAAATCTGGGTAAGTTCATGACTGCTCTGAATGCGACAGAAGATGCTGTGACACTTCTAAGGCTAAATCAGAAGAGACCATGCAGCTTCCTCCTGGCTCCCTGGGGCACCCATTCTGGGACAAGTCAAAAAGAAGTCATGGCCATGCTGGGGAGTCACAGGTAGATGCCCCAGCTGACACCCCAGCTGAGCTCCCAGACAACGGCCAGTAGCAACTGAGAAGTCCTTTCCAGCCCCACACAACTGAGACAAAACATAATAGTTGTGCATGCGATCAATAAGCATGTGTGGGCAACTTGTATGTGAGAACACCTTTCTGGACAATGTGGTCCCTCCAAGAACTTCCAACTGAGCTGAGGAGATAAGGTATAACTGAGCAACCAAATGATAAGCTTTGTGGCTGTGATGATAAGCACAAAGGCACCTGAGAGATTTCAACTCAAAGGTAGTCTAGGAGGGCTCTGTGGAGGAGGTGTGCCTGGAGCTGGGTGTCATGGTGAGCAAGGAGATCATTCCACGTGGGGAACCCAGGAGCTGAGTCTCCCTCAGGGGGAAGAGCAGGCAAGAGAGCGTGGGTGGGCAGTAGGAAGTCTGGGGCTGTCTGGCAGGTGTGTTTGTGGAGTATGGAAACCAGTGTAGAGAATGGAAACCAGATTGGTGGTGGTCAGGGTGGGGAGGGGGAGTGGTGAGGGATTTGTGGCTAGATCCAGATTTTTATTTTTTCACTTTCCAAAAGCTACTGTCATTAAAGATAAAGGACCACATTTCAGCTTTTCCAGAAAAGTAAAAAAAAACTATGTGCTTTTATTTCCCAGGGCATCAGCTAACATTTTCCCCAGGATGGTTTTATAGGATACACTTGGGAGACTTTTCATGGAAGACAAATACTTTTGTTAGCGCCCTTTAGAAGCCTGGACTCTTATAAGGTCCACCAGAATGCCTAAAAAGAGAGAAAATTCTAAGTGCCAGCAAGGAGAATTCTTCTCTTCAGCTATGGGAATATAAATTGATGCAACCACTTTGGAAAACTTTTTAGTACCAACCATTACAGCTGAACACAGGTCCAGAGACTCATCATGTGAGTATACAGATACCAGCAGAAATGCATCCATCTGTCCATCTATTCGGGCTTCTCTGGTGGCTCAGTGGTCAAGAATCTGCCTGCCAATGCAGGAGACATGGGTTGGATCCCTGGAGAAGGAAAGATTGGGAAGATCCACTGAAGAAGGAAAGGGCCACACACTCCAGTATTCTCGCCTGGGAAATCCTATGGACAGAAGAGCCTGGTGGGCTATAGTCCATAGGGTTGCAAAGAGTCAATGACGACTTAGCAACCAAACAAGAATATCCATCTATTCACAAGAAGGCATGTATGTGTGTTCATAGTGGCACTATTAGGAATGGTCCCAAAGCAAAGCTGCCCAAGTGCCCATCAACAGGAGAAATAGTTGAGAAATAAAATGTGGTGTATTCACACTGTGGAATGTGAGTGCTGCGTGTGTGTGTGTGTGTGTGTGTGTGTGTGTGTGTGTGTGTATGCGTGCGCTAAGTTGCTCAGTAGTGTGCAACTAACTCTTTGTGACTCTATGGACTGTAACCTACCAGCCTCCTCTGTCCATGGAATTCTCCAGGCAAGAATACTGGAGTGGGTTGCCATGCCCTCCTCCAAGGGATCTTTCCAGGGATCAAACCCACATCTCTTGTCTCCTGCATTAGCAGTCGAGTTCTTTACCACTAGCGCCACTGCGGCATGGTACACAGCAAGGAGAATGCATGAACCATAATGCACACAGTATGAATGGATTTTACCAGCATAGTGTGTGAAGCAAGAGGAGCCAGACACACAAAAAGCTCATATTGTAGATTCCGTTTCTATAAAGTACCAAACCAGGCAATGCTAATCATGCCAAGTTAGGTTAGCAGTTATCTCTGGGGCCACAGTACTTGGAAGGGGGGAAGAGGTGATTTCTGGGGTGCTGGTGGTTTCCTGATCTGGGTACTGGTTATATGGGTGTGTTCATCAAGTCCAGCACAAATGATCTGTGCGAGTTTCTGTATAGCTATTTTGTGTCAATAAAAAGCAAATCATTACCATTGTCATCATTATCACCTTCTAATGTGGAATGAAGGCAGAAGTCACGAAGAGATTTACACAGAGAGTGACAAAGAAACATAGTTGAGGGACATGCCGACAAGGATAAGTTTAAGATGGACCCAGTTTAGTCAAGCAAAGTTGTCAGTGAAATCAGAAAGCAAATTGCAGTTTCAAGAGTACGCGCCCTGCTCCTTAATGGGTGGCTAGTCTAAGAAGCAACTACACCCAACCAGTCCCCTTTCCAGATCTAGGCTGGGATTAGTTACAGAAGATGGATCACCTCTCACAGCTTTGGAGGCAGGAGGCAGAATTCCCCCCAAATAAAAGATGCTTTGAATCCTCAAGGGGCCCCACCATTAAACATCTACCCCAACGCTTGATTCTCTCTGCTTACAGGATGTAAATCTTGATGATGCCACTCTAAATTTTTGTACCCTGGATTCCTTTGATTGGAATCACTTTGGGCAAAGGTGATTAGACTCCATTAGCCATGGGAATCAATTGAACAGTGAGCTTTCCTTCCTAAAGGGAAGGGCCAGGTTCCAGTACTTGGCTTACTGCAGAGCCCTGGAGGAATTCATTGAAGGGAGGCCTGATTTTAAACATCATCACTTTTGGAAGAGACATTAGGCATCCCTCCCACATTATTCAAGGATGAAATGAGAAAGGCAGGGCAGGACTGGGGGAAGGAGCCATAAGAAGGAGCTGGAACCTTCAATTTACTCCCTAAAACCATCAATGCGTGAAGCCATGTCCTAGACAGCCAGTGAGAAGAGCTGAATGTCCACTTGGTAGTAGAGTGAACTCCAGTGGTGACACTTCCTGGGTATTATTAGTCCAGGTGTGTGTTGCTCTAAGACGTGCTCAGAGGCTAGCAAGGACACTTGTTAGGTCTTGGGTCTCCTCCGGTCTTTCCCACCTATACCCCATCATTACATAGGAAACCTCGGCAGGAAGAAAGGTCTCCATCATGGTCTCCTTCTCTCTAGGCCTTGAGATGGCCTCTGATCCATCTTCTCAGGTTTCCTGAGGCTGGTGGCCATGATCCAGAAGCCTCTGGTCCCATGATAAACCACCTCAGGGATGTTAATGTGTAATTATTGCATGGATTTATGTAATCTAAAACAGAAAACGCCAGCAAAGGCAGTTATATGATTTCATATGTGTGTTTATATATATATATCATAGCTAGAGCTATATAGTCTGGGTTTGAGCCATCTGTTTCAGATTGCATTGCTGTTAAATCTCCACCCTGCCCTGTTTCCATGCCCTTTGCCATGCGACTTTACAATTCATCCCTCTAGAGGTGGAGTGGATCTCCGGCTCCATCGCTGTCAGGTCACAAATGTCCTTTGACCAATGGAATGTAAGCAAAAGTAACAGTGCACAAGCTCTGAGTCTAGGACTCGAGTCACTGCATTTCTACTTTACCCTCTTGCAGTTCAGATATTGCCAGGAAACTATGTCTCAGGTAGCCTGCTTGTCCTTGGAGGACAAGAGACCCATGGAACAGACTGGACCCAACCCTACTCAAGCCCAGCTGGCGCAGTCTAGATCATCTAACAACAGGTAATCCACAGACACAGATATGAGAAATAAATGCTTCCTGATGTCAATTACTAAGTGTGGGAATTGTATTTTGTTATATAGCATAATTGTGGCAAGACCTGACTGATACACGCTAAGCACTTTATTCCATCAATGCACAATGTAATGTCTAAAAGAATGTCTCATCTCTCTCCCCTCTATATTTTTCCTTGACCACACTGTGGGATCCCCCTGACCAGGGAGCAAATCCACGCCCTTGCTAGTGAAAGCTGCAGAGTCCTAACCATTGGACAACCAGAGAATTCCCCTCCTCCCTGCCCTCCCCCGCCCCCCGCTCTGTTGCGTGGCATGTGAGATCTTAGTTCCCTGACCAGGGATTGAACCCATGTCCCCTGCATGGGGCTGCCAGGGAAGTCCCTCTCCTTACCCTTCTTAATTCTTCATAGATTTATCACAACCTGAAATGCTATATATATATATATTTACATATGCATACATATATATAACGTAGTTGTTTCTCAAGTGAAATAATGTTTTT
The DNA here is from genome assembly GCA_006410735.1 of Raphicerus campestris. Lineage (NCBI taxonomy): Eukaryota > Metazoa > Chordata > Mammalia > Artiodactyla > Bovidae > Raphicerus > Raphicerus campestris. The sequence goes on along the minus strand of SJYW01036257.1, from coordinate 8,526 downwards.
TGATGGCTAAGATACTGTTTTGTTCCCCGCCGCTATAAACACCCAAAGCCCTAGTAGGTGCGCATGAAGTGAAAGTCACTTAGTCGTGTCCAACTCTGTGACCCCATGGGCTATACTGTCCATCGAATTTTCCAGGCCAGAATGCTGGAGTGGGTTCTCTTCTCCAGGGGATCTTCCCAACCCAGGGATCAAACCCAGGGATCGAATCCAGGTCTCCCACATTGCAGGCAGATTCTTTACCAGCTGAGCCACCACGGAAGCCCCAAGTAAGCATGTGGTAGGTGTTAAATAATTATGTGTAGAATGGATGGATAGCCCTTTTGGTCTTCAGTTAATATGTCTCCCGTCTAATTTATGTTCCTCTGTGTAGCTCAACGACTTGGTGATAGGCTAAGTTGAGGAAAAAGAAAACATTTTGTGGAGAAAAATAATCTGTGAGCAGATCTCTGGGTGTTGTCTCTGGTAAGGGCTGAGGGGTTCCTTCTCAGGGAGCGAGTCCCGATGGTCAGGGTCCTCAGAAACCACAGCAGCCCTCCAGGACCTTGACAAGTCAGCAGGTGGCCTATTCCAGCACAGCTAAATTTCTGTAGCCCATCTCAGAGGCTGTCCTCAGCCTTAGGAGGTTTCTGTGTGTCAGTTCACTGGGGGGAACTTGAAAGGGACTGACGTGGCTCCCGAGAGCCGCCAGAATGTTTGACTCTCTGGCATTGTGCCAGCATCACACATTAATTAAATTATATGGCAGAAACACCACAATGTCAAGGTCAGATATTACAGCCGTCAAAGCCTAACATTAGGCTCAGTATTTTATAGTGCAGAGCAAAGTATACCTTTAAACAAATTTCCTTATCTTGCCCGTGTCGACTCTAGCGTCCAGCTCATCAGACATCTGCCATTCGACACTGCCCATGTGAACAGCATCCGGGACAACTTNGATACACGCTAAGCACTTTATTCCATCAATGCACAATGTAATGTCTAAAAGAATGTCTCATCTCTCTCCCCTCTATATTTTTCCTTGACCACACTGTGGGATCCCCCTGACCAGGGAGCAAATCCACGCCCTTGCTAGTGAAAGCTGCAGAGTCCTAACCATTGGACAACCAGAGAATTCCCCTCCTCCCTGCCCTCCCCCGCCCCCCGCTCTGTTGCGTGGCATGTGAGATCTTAGTTCCCTGACCAGGGATTGAACCCATGTCCCCTGCATGGGGCTGCCAGGGAAGTCCCTCTCCTTACCCTTCTTAATTCTTCATAGATTTATCACAACCTGAAATGCTATATATATATATATTTACATATGCATACATATATATAACGTAGTTGTTTCTCAAGTGAAATAATGTTTTTTGATGGCTAAGATACTGTTTTGTTCCCCGCCGCTATAAACACCCAAAGCCCTAGTAGGTGCGCATGAAGTGAAAGTCACTTAGTCGTGTCCAACTCTGTGACCCCATGGGCTATACTGTCCATCGAATTTTCCAGGCCAGAATGCTGGAGTGGGTTCTCTTCTCCAGGGGATCTTCCCAACCCAGGGATCAAACCCAGGGATCGAATCCAGGTCTCCCACATTGCAGGCAGATTCTTTACCAGCTGAGCCACCACGGAAGCCCCAAGTAAGCATGTGGTAGGTGTTAAATAATTATGTGTAGAATGGATGGATAGCCCTTTTGGTCTTCAGTTAATATGTCTCCCGTCTAATTTATGTTCCTCTGTGTAGCTCAACGACTTGGTGATAGGCTAAGTTGAGGAAAAAGAAAACATTTTGTGGAGAAAAATAATCTGTGAGCAGATCTCTGGGTGTTGTCTCTGGTAAGGGCTGAGGGGTTCCTTCTCAGGGAGCGAGTCCCGATGGTCAGGGTCCTCAGAAACCACAGCAGCCCTCCAGGACCTTGACAAGTCAGCAGGTGGCCTATTCCAGCACAGCTAAATTTCTGTAGCCCATCTCAGAGGCTGTCCTCAGCCTTAGGAGGTTTCTGTGTGTCAGTTCACTGGGGGGAACTTGAAAGGGACTGACGTGGCTCCCGAGAGCCGCCAGAATGTTTGACTCTCTGGCATTGTGCCAGCATCACACATTAATTAAATTATATGGCAGAAACACCACAATGTCAAGGTCAGATATTACAGCCGTCAAAGCCTAACATTAGGCTCAGTATTTTATAGTGCAGAGCAAAGTATACCTTTAAACAAATTTCCTTATCTTGCCCGTGTCGACTCTAGCGTCCAGCTCATCAGACATCTGCCATTCGACACTGCCCATGTGAACAGCATCCGGGACAACTTTGTCTGAGGGTCCATAAGACTCTCTCTGGCTTGTCAGACAGCGTGGGTGGGGGGGACCGAGGAGGGGGTATTCCTGCGATCACACTCACTTGCTCCATCTGACCCTCGAATTGAGGCCAAAACAGGCCTTTGTGAACCTGGAACTCCCTGAGGGTGAAGGATGTATTCTTCCTGGCTTTGTCCCGAAAGTAAAGGCTAGTTCTTTCTTTGAAGATGGTTCTATCAGCAGGGCAGCAACTAGCCAGGCTAGAAAATGGGAATAAAAAGAAAAAAAGAAAAAGACTTTCCTTCCAAATGTCTTTTTAATAAGCACGGCTAGAAGCTTTCCGTGAGTGTGGAAACTGTCCACAGGAAGCCCCTGGCTCTGAGCAGAGCTGAGAGAGGGCAATTCTTTCAGGCAGGGAAGGACTATTAAGCCACATTCTGGGTTTCCTCCGGCCTCACTCACGGTTATGGATGAAAACTGGGAGGGCCATGAACTCGGGCCCAATGACTCTCAGCTTATCACCAAAGCAAAGCGGATACCAAATGCATTAGTCTCGTCTCCTCAATACCTATTAAGTACCTTCTATATGCCAGGCACTATTTTATGTGCTTTATCTCCAACTAACTTAGTTCTCCCAACATAATAAAATTTGTCATTTTTGTCGCCCCCTCCTCTATTTTACAACCGGGCAAAGTGAGGCCAAGTGAGACATCGAGAGTAAACACCTTAGGCTACACAAATAGTCAAGTGGCTGAGCCAGGTTTGAAAGGAACCAAGGCAGCCTGCCTGTACCCTACCTGCTACTGTGCAGTCTTGGCTATTGAATCCTAGAAACCTCCCATGAGCCAGGCGCCCTGATAAGGTGCTGGGGGTTCTGGGGGGAGGACCCTGTATAAGCAATGTACTCACAAGGGCCAAGTATTTCTAAGTAACATTGTAAAATAAAGTTAAACTAATTCATATCTTTGAAGGGGTTTTGAATTCTCTCCAAGGGTAGGAGTGTTGAATAAATATAGTGCTTTGGAAAACCTGCCTTTCTATATGGGTGTTCACTGTACTTGATCTTTACATTTTACTGTGGGTTTGGAATTTTTTTCAAAATAAAATTTAATTCTTCTATTTTTTTTTTAAAGAATTGGCTTTAATAGACTACCTTTGGGAGGGTTAGCAAGAAACTGGGAGTGGTGATTGCCTGCGAACCGGCGCCCTGGGTGACTGAGGAACACGACTAGGAGGGGATGGACGAGCACCCCCTTGATATCCTCAGAATTTTGTGCCATGAATGTGACATTGGGTGGAAGCTTGGGAAAGAAAGCACAGAACTCCAGGTCCCCGAGTCCACCCCACTCATAGTATGGAGGGTCTTTGGTCACCCAGCCGCAAGTGGAAAGTGGGCAGACACTCCTACCCACTCTCTGGCCTAAAAAATATAAGCTGAGGAGGAAAATCAAGAGGAGCTCATTCTCTCGGCTTTAGGTAGTGTGAACAGAGGGAAGCTGTCAGCCATGTGGGGCTCAAGCCTCTCAGGGAGACTGTAAGTTCTCTAAGGAGGGGCCTGGGGTCTCCCCCAGCCACTCTCAGCAGCCGCAAGAACAGTGCCCAAGAGACAGATGGGCTCTATGGAGTGCTCATGGAATGAATGAGCTGTGCTCACCTTCCATCAAAGGTCACCTGGCCTGATGGTCTCCCCAGGATATGTGTGGGGACCTCTTAGAGCCTAGATGTCACACTTACCTCGAGTTACCAGTGCTTCTCAACCTTAACACATATAGAACGTGATGATGTTTTTACGACACACAAGAATAAACACTGACCAAGTGTTCACAAGGGCCCCACTTGGCTGCTCTAGGCCTGAAGCTACCAGTCAGGGGAGTTGTCTACCCAGTNTATTTCTAAGTAACATTGTAAAATAAAGTTAAACTAATTCATATCTTTGAAGGGGTTTTGAATTCTCTCCAAGGGTAGGAGTGTTGAATAAATATAGTGCTTTGGAAAACCTGCCTTTCTATATGGGTGTTCACTGTACTTGATCTTTACATTTTACTGTGGGTTTGGAATTTTTTTCAAAATAAAATTTAATTCTTCTATTTTTTTTTTAAAGAATTGGCTTTAATAGACTACCTTTGGGAGGGTTAGCAAGAAACTGGGAGTGGTGATTGCCTGCGAACCGGCGCCCTGGGTGACTGAGGAACACGACTAGGAGGGGATGGACGAGCACCCCCTTGATATCCTCAGAATTTTGTGCCATGAATGTGACATTGGGTGGAAGCTTGGGAAAGAAAGCACAGAACTCCAGGTCCCCGAGTCCACCCCACTCATAGTATGGAGGGTCTTTGGTCACCCAGCCGCAAGTGGAAAGTGGGCAGACACTCCTACCCACTCTCTGGCCTAAAAAATATAAGCTGAGGAGGAAAATCAAGAGGAGCTCATTCTCTCGGCTTTAGGTAGTGTGAACAGAGGGAAGCTGTCAGCCATGTGGGGCTCAAGCCTCTCAGGGAGACTGTAAGTTCTCTAAGGAGGGGCCTGGGGTCTCCCCCAGCCACTCTCAGCAGCCGCAAGAACAGTGCCCAAGAGACAGATGGGCTCTATGGAGTGCTCATGGAATGAATGAGCTGTGCTCACCTTCCATCAAAGGTCACCTGGCCTGATGGTCTCCCCAGGATATGTGTGGGGACCTCTTAGAGCCTAGATGTCACACTTACCTCGAGTTACCAGTGCTTCTCAACCTTAACACATATAGAACGTGATGATGTTTTTACGACACACAAGAATAAACACTGACCAAGTGTTCACAAGGGCCCCACTTGGCTGCTCTAGGCCTGAAGCTACCAGTCAGGGGAGTTGTCTACCCAGTCCCCACCCCTGCCAGACCCAGGCTACCCCGAGGGGCTGGCCCAAAGACAACACCCTCAATCTTGGCAAGCTCTGGGTTGACAGCTACAGGGGCTGTTCACTGGCTGTCTGGAGCTAGTCACCTAAATGAGGAGAGGGTGGGCTGAGGGGGCTGTGGAGGGGCAGCTGGGTTTCCTGGGATTCAGACTGGGTGCGAGGGTGTGTCCCGGGCTGGGGGGCGACGCGGGCCTGAGTGGTGGGCTGGGACGGGGCTGACTGCCAGCTCCGGCTGGCCCACAGCCAGGAAGTCTGACTGAACTTGGGCCAGCCCTGTTGGCCCACAGACTCTGTAAGCTGAACTGCTCCAGCACTCCTGGGCCTTTGTTTTCGCTTCCCCACCGCTCTCCCTTAGTGTTTAGGAATGTGCTTTGAAGGGTCCAGCCTGTTTCGCCTCTGCTTAGGGAAACCAAGAGCACAGGCTGGGCCAAGGCCAGATGGCTGCAGGGAGGGCACCTGTCATCACACTGCAAGCGCCCCAAGGGGCAGGTGGAACCCAGGGGGGCACGGGGGCGGGGGCGCCGCTTAAGCCAGCCCCCTTTCTCTGCTGGGAGACTCTGTTTCCAGTGCTAAACCTTGGAGAGTCTCGGGTTTGTTTTGTTAAGCGAGGCGGTATTCCCTTAGCAGCTCCCCCAGAGAGCCTCCTTTTGTCCAGGAGCTTTTGCGGGGTGAGTTACGTGCTTGTTTTTGTCCAGGGCAAGAGAGAGAGCTGCAAGTAGTGCTCAAGCTAGGAGGAGTTGCCTCTTCCATTCGCCCCTGGCTCAATTTCCCTGCCTGCCTTGGGACACGCTGGCAGGCCCTCAGATGACAGTCAAGTGAAGGGCCCTGGTCCAAAGGGCCTGGCCTCTCTTGCACCCGCCGCCCCTGGGGAGAGTGGTCTCACATCCAGGCGGCCCTCCTGTAAACTTTGCTGTAGTACTTTGAGTGGCAGGCTTCTTTCTTCCACAGCCCCCTCACCCACCGTCCTTCATGGCCTGTGTTACACCCTAACTCACGTGCTTGGGCCTTTGAGGGCTCTGAGCACTGTGGCCTCATAGGCCCAGCACTGTGCTTTGCTAACAGCAAGCACTTGATCGATCTATATAAGAATACCAGAGCTCTTCAGTGACCCTCGGCAGCCAGGACTGGTCTCTAACCAAAAGTCCCCTTTCTCCTCTGATACCCAAAGCAGGGCGCTTTGGGTTCTGGCGTTACTTTGGTCACTGATGTGTCCCCTTGAGCTGGCATTGTCACCCTCTGAACCCACTTCCTCATCTGGACTAATTGGGGGCCCAACCAAAGCTCTGGCTGCCATACTCGGTTTTCCTGGCTATCGCTTTAAACCCAGGTCGGCCCGCCTCAACTCAAGTCTTAATGGGGTTCCTGGCCTTTCACTGAGGATACCTCCTCTGCTTTTCCATGGTCTGTTTAGCTTGACAACAGACACCTGGTCCTTAGGCTCCTGGCACGTGTGTGCCTTTCTGTCCCCACAGCCATTTATACAGCTCCGGCTCCCACGTGCGACGGGGCCGTGGCACATGAGCAATAACTCCAGTGCCACAAGGGCACCTGAGTCATTTTTCTGCAGCTAGTGTTGTCTGTTTCAAGCCACGCAAGACCTCTCTCCTGCCTGGTGGTGACACAGGCCCTGTTTAGTTATGTGTGGGGTCTGGATTTTTTTCCCCCTTTCTCATTTCCATTTCTCCTTGATTCCAGCATGAGTTAAATGTGCACTCAGAGGCTCTGCTGAGGATAAACAGAGAATGTGATCAGTGGCATCCCTTTCCTGTCTCTGCTCAGGTAATGACTGCCTCCCTTCCTCACCCCCGAGTTTCCTCTCAGTCTTCGTAGACTTGGTGCATGTTGCCCTGGATAGAGTTTAATTAGGCACCAATACACCCAGGGGCAAGGACCCCAGGACCCATCCTGGGTTGAGCAAATGGGGCCCAGCACCCAGTGCAGGAACCTGCAGACTGCCTCCCCTTCCCTCCCCCCATGGCTGGTAAGTGATGGGCTGCCAGCAGGTAGGGGAGGCTGTCCGTTATCAACTAATGATCGCCTTAGGCGCCAAGTGATGGAAAATCCAGGCGGGCTGGTGAGCTGCAGGGCGTGGCCAGGGACAATTGTATGGACCAGTTTTAACAGGGGAGGGCACATGGATGGCAGAAGGAGTGTTCCGTATGAGTGTGTGTGTGTGTGTGTGTGTTTCCTGGTCTGTCTCTTCTCTCTCCTCCCTGCTGCCTTTCCCTCCTTCTTGCTCTCGCTTTCGGTTTTCTCTTCTGTTTCTAGCCCACGCGAGTTGAAATTAGAAAGGTCTCTGCATTCATTTATTTGTTTTTAATAAAGACAGCATTTTTAAGCGGCATATTTGCAGCAATTGAGTGCTAAACTAAACACCAAGCCGACTAAATGTGTTAAGGGGAAATGAAAAGTCAGTTTACAAGAAACATATAATTAACACGTTCTCTGACTTTCCCTAAGCCTTTGTCTGGCGGAGGACAAGACACAGGAACCATAATCAACTTTAATAAAATGAAAGATGGTATCGAGGCAAAAGGGGAACAAAAAAAGTTTAGAGTGGGAAACAGTCCTCAGGAGGGGATTCTTGAGTTAATAATAAATCTGTTTTTTTTTTAATGAATCTTTTGTTGCCTTATTTTTAGTCAACAGCCATTTTCTCCCTCTAACTACAAAGGCTCCAGAAGGTTCTAGTTTGTAGTGTACCTGTTAACAGCGCCTGAAGCTGAGACCTGGAGGGGGGAGGTGGGGAGGTGGTATAAGGAACCCACAGGAGATGCGCAGTAGTTCCCACAGGCTGATCTACCTAGGATAATGGAAATTACTATTGCACAACCCCAGAATCTTCACGTGGCCTGACTTCCCCTCCTCACCCCTTGGAGAAAGTGAAATAAGACATTAGACTTTCAATAATCTCATATGGTGATGATCAATCAAAACCCAGAGGAGAAGGCCAATTTATAGAAATTGTATCTGCTTCACTGGGCGGCTGGAAGAACAGAGCTAATAAGAACACTGTGCTCGCCTTTGATGTGTGAAGTTGCCCCAAAATGACAAATGCCAAAAAGAAAAACAAAAACATTGCCTGTACACATGAGGTCTTTTCAAAGGGAGAGGGTGCTCTGGAGAGGCCTGTGCTGAGGCAAATCACTGAAGGGAAGCACATGAATAGGCCACATAAAAACGACTTATTTTTATTATCTTTTGGCTATTTCAAGTTGGCATTTCCATCTTTCCTGTTTGTGTTATCACCAATGAAGTTTATTTGCTGAATTAACTTTTAATGGATCCTCTACTTTGTTCTTCAAAGTTGGATTCTGGGACTTATGCCTTTTTAGTCAGGACCCCTCTTGCCTTTGTGACCAGCTCTCACC
>SJYW01036255.1:9095-23697 GCA_006410735.1 Raphicerus campestris | reverse complement strand
CTGGTCAACCACTTGTAAAAGAATGAAACTAGATCACTTTCTAACTCCACACACAAAAATAAACTCAAAATGGATTAAAGATCTAAATGTAAGACCAGAAACTATAAAACTCCTAGAGGAGAACATAGGCAAAACACTCTCCGACATAAATCACAGCAGGATCCTCCCAGTACACTGGAAATAAAAGCAAAAATAAACAAATGGGATCTAATTAAAAGCTTCTGCACAACAAAGGAAACTTATAAGTAAGGTGAAAAGACAGCCTTCTGAATGGGAGAAAACGATAGCAAATGAAGCAACTGACAAACAACTCATCTCAAAAATATACAAGCAACTTACGCAGCCCAACTCCAGAAAAATAAACGATTCAATCAAAAAATGGGCCAAAGAACTAAACAGGCATTTCTCCAAAGAAGACATAAGGATGGCTAACAAACACATGAAAAGATGCTCAACATCACTCATTATCAGAGAAATGCAAATCAAGACCACAATGAGGTACCACTTCACACCAGTCATGACTGAGCAACTGAAAACACATACATATGTAAACAGACACAGTCTTCCCTCAAGTCTGCTGCGAGCAACCATCCTGTACTTTCCTTCACTATATCCTGGAAATTCCTTGGCCTGATTCCATTAACATTATTATCTATTTGCTTTATGCCAATGAAATAGGGAGTTTCAAAGTATCTGTGCCAGAATAATAACTAACAATAAGCCACAGAATGAAATACAAATTTTATTTTTCTGTTTATATAACAATACAGTTAATGTTGTGATTTAAAATCAGCTGAAAAAATCGTTTACTATTATCAACCAGATTAAGTTAGACACCTGTCGATTATATTCCTTTTTTCAGAGGTGGCATTTTGGGGGGGGGGCGGAAGCTCATACTTCAGTTTTTATATAACACATTTATATTGTTTCAAAAATCAATACTGCAATATAAGTTACATTGACATGGATCTGGTTTCATCCCTATCCCTTTCCTATATCCTCTTGCCTCCATCAGTAGCCATTTTTAGTTTATTATTTCTTTTAAAAATATATTTTCTTTTTTTCTTCTCACTTATTTATCTTTCCCTCTCCCCCACTTATTTCTTTGAAAAAAATTATTTGTTAAAACAACAACAAAAAGTGTGCCTTACTTACAGCACACAACTTGCAGCATGTGGGATCTAATTCCCTGATTGGGATAGAACCTGGGCCCCTGCATCAGGAGTGTGGAGTCTTAGCCACTGGACTACCAGAAGTCCCTCTCTTGCTTATTTCTTACTGTTACTGAGATACTGTTTTTAGGCCACCACAGTGGACAGAAGAAAGAAACACACAGTAACACATCTCACTGTATTTCTTGGATGTCAGCATGACACATTCTTCAGCATCTTGCCACTTTCCACTGGACAATACACCCTGGAATTCACTCCACAGGAAACTTCCTCACTCCTTTTCTACATCTGCACAATGATAGGGTATTCCACTAGTTATCTACTGCTAGTCACTCTCCATTTTTTCACTATTGCAAACACTACTGCAACAATTCTGCACATACCTAATTTCATACTTTTGCAATTCTACCTTTGGGATATATTCCTAAAAGTGAATATTGCTAAGGTCAATGAGAAAACGCATTTCCCATTTTGCTAGATGTTGTTAAAGTCTGTACCACAGGAGCTCTACGATTTTCACATTCCCATCAGCAATACTGCTGAGTATCTTTCTCCAGGTTCATCCAAAAAGTATAACGTGGCTTTTTTGTTTGGCCATTTTATTCAGTGAAAACATGGTGTTTCACTATAGTTTTAATTTGTATTGCTACTATTATGAACATATTGTCATGCTTACATGTATTACTTCTACTTCTCTGTTACCTAAAACCCCCTCTTAATTAAATCTTTCCTTCTGCATTCTTTTCCTTTGGTGTCTTTCTACCTTTTGAGTATTCACTATTTGTCATTTTCACCGATGTAAACATTTTATGCTAAGAAATTTCTACTTATAATAGCTTTTGCTATAACCCAGATGTTCATGAGCCATATCCAGTCTGTCACCTGTTTGTATAAATAAAGTTTTGTTGGAACAGCCAGATAAACTTATTTATATATCATCTTATGACTACTTTCACACTACAATGGAAAAGTCTGAAAGTTGCAAAACACACCATATTACCGAGTACCAGCCCCGGTTGGATCCACGGTATCTGAAGCGTGGACAGCGTAGGTGATGAGAGATTTATTTATTTAGAGATATAGAAGGACATAAGAATTTATTTAGCCCACCAGGCTCCTCTGTCCATGGAATTCTCCAGGCAAGAATACTGGAGTGGGTTGCCATTTCCTTCTCCAGGGGATTTTCCTGACTCGGAATCGAACCCGGGTCTCCTGCATTGCAGGCAGATTCTTTATTGAATGAGCTACGAGGGAAGCCCCATTTAAAGATATACAGAGAGATAAAGAAAGAATGTTGCAGTTAAGAAAATAGAGGAGAGGAAGAGGCTGATATTCCTTGGTTTATGTAGAAAGCCAATAAAGCCTCAAACAAGAGACTTGCTCTGTTCACATAGGCCACAGTTGCCTTCTTGAACAGTGGAAGATGCCCCGCCTTGGGCTCCCTCTTGTGTGGGTCTTAAAAGCCCGGGCAGGAAAGTGAACTCAGAGGGCCTCTATGCCCCAGGGAGTCAGCCTGAGAAGAAGATAAAGAAAGTAACAAAGAAAGACATGGGGAGACCAAGCTTCAGTTAGCGAGGCCCCCAAACTTTATTTTTCCAGGGAGCTTATATACCTTAAGCTGTACATAGAGAATAATGGAAAATACAAAGTCATGCAGGGTCAGCAGCCCTGGCCCTTATCGAGACCAGGCTTTCTGCATACCTATCTGTATACACAGGTCTTAGGTGATTTACATCATTTTCTGGCCAGGAGGCCTGTTAGCACTTTATGGCCCTTTTCTGATAAGGGTCCATCAACCAGAAAACTTATTTGCCCTAAAAGCGTTGTTCTTTCCAAAGTTTGGTGCCACTCTCAGAAAGCACTAAATAAAGTTACATTCTTACATAGCAAAGATACAACGGTTTATAACAAAGAGGAGTACAGTGATTTATAACAAAAAAGAAAATTCATTAACTCAAAAGTCTAGTATTGCTAACATCAAAACTACTATATTCCTATTTCTGCATCCCAATTACATTAATATCCTCCCAGGTGCCTAAAAGATAAAGGATATGGAGGCCTGGCGGCAATTAACTCAACAATGAAACCCTTCACCAATATAATTCTTAGTTATTTAAAAAGACTCTATATCTTTAAGATGTTTTAAGCTTCCCGTGCCTCCTGCCTCTCGAAGTTGGGAGGCTGTAAACAATCACATGCTTAGTTGTAAAAACCTGTCAGGCAAGTTAGACATCAGAGGGGTATGAGCTGAGATACTCCTTTTATATGCAGGAGACTAACTGGAGCTCTAAGCTAACTTTTTCCAGAGAAAGGCGGTTGGGGATAGCCCCTGTTAATGTCAGAGGAGTTGGTGAAAGTCATGAAATAATAAAACAGATTCTGGTTTTGGGGTAGTCCCTTGAGTCCCGACTCGCCCTGCCCCCCAGGTCTCTCCGCATGACCTTGTGATGGGTGGGATCTCCCGTGCTGACTCCCGGCACCATATGATCCACAAACTATTGTTTTTTGTTTGTTTGTTTTGTTTTTTTAAAAGTTTACAGACCCCCACTATAATGCCCTGATTCTGATGTATTATGTCAGGAAACTCAACAATTTTACTTGAATTTTCATTTTAAGCCAAGAGTTGTTTGGCAATATGTTTGTCAGTTTCCGGGTAGAAGGGTCTTTTCCAGTGTTCTGTACTGATTTTTAGTCCAAAAACGTGGTATCTATTTCGGGGATGTTTTTGGATTGTTTATACATCCATGAAAAAGAAAAAAATTATTTTCACCAATGCGTCACGTGCATTTCAAAGATGATACATTCTCCCATATGTAATACATAGACATGAGGTTCGCCTTTTGGTTGTGCTATTTAGGTCTTCAGTTTAGTTCAGTTGCTCAGTCATGTCCGACTCTTTGGAACCCCATGAATCGCAGCACACCAGGCCTCCCTGTCCACACCAACTCCTGGAGTTTACCCAAACTCATGTCCATCGAGTTGGTGATGCCATCCAATGATCTCATTCTGTCATCCTTTTCTCCTTCTGACCCTAATCCCTCCCAGCATCAGGGTCTTTTCCAATGAGTCAACTTCACATGAGGTGGCCAAAGTATTGGAGTTTCAGCTTTAGCATCAGTCCTTCCAATGAACACCCAGGACTGATCTCCTTTAGGACGGACTGGTTGGATCTCCTTGCAGTCCAAGGGACTATCAAGAGTCTTCTCCAACACCACAGTTCAAAAGCATCCATTCTTCGGCACTCAGTCTTCTTGACAGTCCAACTCTCACATCCATATATGACCACTGGAAAAACCATAGACTTGAATGGATAAACTTTTCTTGGCAAAGTAATGTCTCTGCTTTTCAATATGCTTATGCTATCTAGGTTGGTCATAACTTTCCTTCCAAGGAGTAAGCGTCTTTTAATTTCATGGCTGCAGTCACCATCTGCAGTGATTTTGGAGCCCCTCAAAATAAAGTCTGACACTGTTTTCACTGTTTCCCCATCTATTTCCCATTAAGTGATGGGACCAGATGCCATGATCTTTGTTTTCTGAATGTTGAGCTTTAAGCCAACTTTTTCACTCTCCTCTTTCACTTTCATCAAGAGGCTTTTTAGTTCCTAGTAATTGAATAACATTTCTGGTCACTTGGCCCATTTTCAACTGAGAGTTTTAAGTCTTCTTTTATTAATACACTCTAATTCTTACTTGTTGGGAGCCATGTTAGGCATTGCTGACAAAATGGAGGCATGGCCCCAACTTCCTCTCCTCATCCCGCAGGCAGGGTCCCAGGATGAAGGGGTTAGCTCTTGTGATTCTGACTTGTTTCTTCCTTTCTTCGGTTGAATTGGCTAGAAAGAACGTTAAGGTGCTTATTGTTAAGGAGCATGAGAAAGCACAATGCCTTCTGCAGTTGTGCCCAGAAAATAATCCATAAAGTTAACCACTGACATTTGTTTAAGGATCTTTACAAAGAATGTTCCAGGATGAGCAGCTGCAGCTTGAGGTCATGGGAAGGATTATTATCTGAGACCTGTTTGTGAGGGGAATGCTTATGGCAAAAGAAGTTTGCTGAGCTTAGGGTTACTTAAGAACAGCCAGAAGCCTTTTTAGGAGATAGTGAGCTTAGGATACTAGGGAAAACAGGATTTAGAAAGATAAGAAGAAATAAAATTTAAGAAATAAACTGAGGAATGTGGCATGAGTTACAATGTAATCACAAATTAAGTATAGGACACATAAGAGGAAGTAGATAATAGATAGTAAAGCTGATTCTGAGAGAATAGCTGAAGCAGGAACTCTGTTTGTAGGGCAACAATGATTTCTGGAGACAATAAATCTGTAGGGGGAAACTAAAAATGTCAAACCTCTGACCTAATGCTTTTGTCAAAGTATAAAAGAAAACCTGAAGCTTGAAATAAACATGTAGTCCCGTACTTTGAGTCAGAGGCTACAACATCCCCTGCCGACACTGCTCAGCCCTTCAGGCTGATTCCCTGGCTGCTAGAGCTGGACTCTGGCACTTACTGACTCCTGAAACTTTAAAAAAAAAAATCATCAAAATTGTCATTAATATCAAGCTGTCCAATAATATATTTTCATTAAGACTTGCAGCTTGTAACCTTATGTTACCTCTTCAGTGAATTTCTAGTCTGAGTTCTACTTTGCATATCAAAATAGTGACTTCTGTCTTCTTTGATTTGTCTGGCGTCTGGCGTATCTTTGTCTAACCTCTCATTCTTAACTTTTAGATTTGTCGTTATATCTTTTGTGTACATTACAGGGGTAGATTTTGTTATGTAAATTAACTTCAAAATATGTTTCTCTTAAGAAGCCAGTTAAGCTCATTTAACGATTTGCCTGATATGGTCTCAATTCTGTCATAGAGAAACAGACTAAATTATTTCACTGTGTTTATTTCTTTGGTTCTTTTTCCCCTTCCATACTTCTTTTGAGGCCTCTCAGGTGGTGCTACTCCAGTAATCTTGCCTGGAGAACCCCATGGATAGAGGAGTCTGGCAGACTATAGCCCATGGGGTTGCACAGATTCGGATACGACTGAAGTGAATTAGTATATTTCTTTTGGTATCTAAGGAACACTTTGGGTTTTTGTCCTAACGGTCCTTTTTATATAAATACTTTTATATAACTTAAGTCCTTTCATAAATACTGTCTATTGACTCCCTAGTATAAGTAATATAGAAATTAGCTCTTTTCCCCTCTCATATAATCTCTGCACTGAAACCCCCAGTATCTATTTAAAGTAATATTCTTTGATGCCCTGGTGAATTTCTATAAGGCAATCAATGAGCTGATAAAATCATTTCTTGGTTGCTTGAAATTTATTCTCTAATTCTGAAGATCAGCCCTGGGATTTCTTTGGCGGGAATGATGCTGAAGCTGAAACTCCAGTACTTTGGCCACCTCATGTGAAGGGTTGACTCATTGGAAAAGACTCTGATGCTGGGAGGAATTGGGGGCAGGAGGAGAAGGGGACGACAGAGGATGAGATGGCTGGATGGCATCACTGACGTGATGGACGTGAGTCTGAGTGAACTCCGGGAGTTGGTGATGGACAGGGAGGCCTGGCGTGCTGCGATTCATGAGATCACAGAGCCGGACACGACTGAGCGACTGAACTGAACTGAATAGCTTCCTCAAGACAGATTTACATGAACTATATTCTTTAAGTTCTTGAATAATTGTATTATGTCTACCTTGTTAGAGCATGTAACAAACAAGTACATACTACTTTGTCACCCCTTCTCCCTGTTATTAATATTAAATTTAGTTCTACAGTTAGACGTAAGAATTTCCTNGGTGCTAGTGGTAAAAAAAAAAACAAACCTGCCTGCCAATGCAGAAGACATAAGAGACAAAGTTTCGATCCCTGGGTTGGGAAGACACCTTGGAGAAAGAAATGGCAACCCACTCCAGTATTCTTGCCTGGAGAACCCCATGGATAGAGGAGTCTGGCAGACTATAGCCCATGGGGTTGCACAGATTCGGATACGACTGAAGTGAATTAGTATATTTCTTTTGGTATCTAAGGAACACTTTGGGTTTTTGTCCTAACGGTCCTTTTTATATAAATACTTTTATATAACTTAAGTCCTTTCATAAATACTGTCTATTGACTCCCTAGTATAAGTAATATAGAAATTAGCTCTTTTCCCCTCTCATATAATCTCTGCACTGAAACCCCCAGTATCTATTTAAAGTAATATTCTTTGATGCCCTGGTGAATTTCTATAAGGCAATCAATGAGCTGATAAAATCATTTCTTGGTTGCTTGAAATTTATTCTCTAATTCTGAAGATCAGCCCTGGGATTTCTTTGGCGGGAATGATGCTGAAGCTGAAACTCCAGTACTTTGGCCACCTCATGTGAAGGGTTGACTCATTGGAAAAGACTCTGATGCTGGGAGGAATTGGGGGCAGGAGGAGAAGGGGACGACAGAGGATGAGATGGCTGGATGGCATCACTGACGTGATGGACGTGAGTCTGAGTGAACTCCGGGAGTTGGTGATGGACAGGGAGGCCTGGCGTGCTGCGATTCATGAGATCACAGAGCCGGACACGACTGAGCGACTGAACTGAACTGAATAGCTTCCTCAAGACAGATTTACATGAACTATATTCTTTAAGTTCTTGAATAATTGTATTATGTCTACCTTGTTAGAGCATGTAACAAACAAGTACATACTACTTTGTCACCCCTTCTCCCTGTTATTAATATTAAATTTAGTTCTACAGTTAGACGTAAGAATTTCCTGCAGAACATCTTCCCTGTTGTTTTCTGGCATAAGATCTTTTGACAGTAATACACAGACTCAACAGCATAGTACTGGCATAAAAACAGACAAATAGATCAATGGAATAGAACAGAGAGGCCAGAAATAAACCCAGATATACATGGACCACTGACACCGGACAAGGGCAGTGCAGCACAAAAGAACAGCCTTTTCAACAGCAGTGGTGGAAAAATTAAAATATCCATATGTAAGATGAACTTAGATCTGTGCTTTATACCACATATCAACATTAACTGAAAATAGATCATTGACCTCAATGTAAAACATAAAAGAAACTTCAAGGAGAAAACACTGGTGGTAAGTAAAGATTTCTTAGATACAGTACAAAAGAAAATAAGATAAACTGTACTTCATCAAATACGGAATCAAGGATCCTTTGGGAAAGGCTGATATAGAAAAAGTATGAGGCAAAGTCAGAAAGTAAAGTTCAAAAATCAACAAGGCTGTGTCAAATAACAAGTCAACTTGAAGAGGTCTGTACTACCCAAATGGGAATGTTATCATTATTAAAATAAAAAAAAAAGAAATGGATTACAACATATTAGATAAAAAATTAGAGAAGCCCCTAATAATGATAAATAAAAAGGAAAATGTCACTGAAGCAGTAAAATGTCACTGAGTAATAAATTATCAACCAATAAGCATGGAATGATATTAAAAACCCCACCATTTTGCAACATCACATTAACAACTGATAAAAGCATGAGTTAGCAGTGCATGTCTATCTAAGGATTTGGGAAACTGAATATTCACAGATGCCCAAACTCATAGGAAGTATTAACAACAAAAGGGAGAAAAAACCAAAATCTTTTGGGTGAAGAAAAGCATTCATCACCTTAAAGAAGTGAGTAAACTTGTTTGACCAGAACTAATAATAATCAGAAGAGAAGCTAAAGGCAAAAGAAAAAAGAAAGATATAACCATTTGAATGCAGAGTTCCAAAGAATAGCAAGGAAAGCCTTCCTCAGTGATCACTGCAAAGAAACAGAGGAAAACAATATAATGGGAAAGACTAGAGATCTCTTTAAGAAAATTAGATACCAAGGGAATGTTTCATGCAAAGATGGGCCCAATAAAGGACAGAAATGGTCTGGACCTAACAGAAGCAGAAGATATTAAGAAGAGGTGACAAGAATACACAGAAGAGCTGTACAAAAAAGATCTTCATGACCCAGATAACCACGATGGTGTGATCACGATCACCTAGAGCCAAACATCCTGGAATGTGAAGTCAAGTGGGCCTTAGGAAACATCACTACAAACAAAGCTAGTGGAGGTGATGAAATTCCAGTTGAGCTATTTCAAATCCTAAAAGATGATGCTGTGAGAGTGCCAAACTCAATATGCCAGCAAATTTGGAAAACTCAGCAGTGGCCACAGGACTGGAAAAGGTCAGGTTTCATTCTAATCCCAAAGAAAGGCAATGCCAAAGAATGCTCAAACGACTGCACAGTTGCACTCATCTCACACGCTAGTAAAGTAATGCTCAAAATTCTCCAAGCCAGGCTTCAACAATACGTGAACCATGAACTTCCAGATGTTCAAGCTGGATTTAGAAAAGGCAGAGGAACCAGAGATCAAATTGCCAACATCTGTTGGATCACAGAAAAAGCAAGAGAATTCCATAAAAACATCTACTTCTGGTTTATTGACTACGCCAAAACCTTAGACTATGTGGATCACAACAAACTGTGGAAAATTCTTAGAGATGGGAATACTAGACCACCTGACCTGCCTCCTGAGAAATCTGGATACAGTTAGAACCAGACATGGTGAGAGACTTTATTTTGGGGGGGGCTCCAAAATCACTGTAGATGGTGACTACAACCATGAAATTAAAAGACGTTTGCTCCTTGGAAGAAAAGCTATGACCGAGCTAGACAGCATATTTAAAAGCAGAGACATTACTTTGATGCCAAAGGTCCGTCTAGTCAAAGCTATGGTTTTTCCAGTAGTCATGTATGGATGTGAGAGTTGGACTATAGAGAAAGCTGAGCACCAAAGAATTGATGCTTTTGAACTGTAGTGTTGGAGAAGACTCTTGAGAGTCCCTTGGACTGCAAGGAGATCCAACCAGTCCATCCTAAAGGAGATCAGTCCTGGGTATTCACTGGAAGGACTGATGCTGAAACTCCAATGCTTTGGAGTCAGAAGAACTGACTCCTTTGATTCTGACTCCTTTGAAAAGACCCTGGTGCCGGGAAAGATTAAAGGCAGAAGGGGACGACAGAGGATGAGATGGTTGGATGACAGCACCAACTCAATGGGCATGAGTTTGAGCAAGCTCTAGGAGTTGGTGATGGATAGGGATGCCTTGTGTGCTGCAGTGCACGGGGTTTCAAAGAGTTGGACATGACTGACTAACTGGACTGAACTGATACTAACATGAGAAATAAAGAAAATACAGCAAAATCCGGTATCCTTAGTAAAGGGATGTAAGGACAATACTCACTAAGTTCTTACATGTAGCCTTTACGCTTGAAAATCAGTTGGTTGGATATAGTCTCTACATTGGCAGGCAGATTTCTTTAACGCTGAGTCACCTTGGATATCATTTTTCTCACCTTTTCTTCCTGTGAAAATCTCAAAATCTTTACAGTCTTCTGGACTCTAATGTTGACGCTGGAGTCCAATGATAATCTGACACTCTTTGCATTATAAGTCATGTAGTTTTTTTTGTACAGATGTCCAAAATGTTTTCTTTAAAACCCTGGAACATGTTTCAGTGGTGGCTGTAGGTACATGGAAAGCCCTTTCAATATAGATGTTTATCATACTTTCAGCGACATTTTCTTGGAAAGTATTTTTTTTTCCCCCTGTTCCTTTATTTCAGTACTCTTCAGGTCCATGGGGTTGCAAAGAGCTGGATATGACTCAGCAACTGAACAACCATAAATGTTCATATATTTATGCGTATGAGAATAGAAGATCTTGTCTTTTTCTCTATGAATTTCTTTGATCTCATTCTCTACTTGTTTGATTTGTTTTCATCTTTTTCTACCCTTTACTTCTTTTATGGTAGTTCCTAGTGTGTCTTGGCTTCCCAGGTGGCTCAGTGGTAAAGAATTCACCTGCCCATGAAGGAGATGCAGGAGACGTGGGTTTGATCCCTGGGTAGGGAAAATCCCCTGGGGAGGAAATGGAAACCCACTCCAGTATGCTTTTCTGGAGAATTTCACGGACAGAGGAGCCTGGTGCACTATAGTCCATGGGGTCTCAAAGAGTCAGACTCAACTGTGGGACTGAGCATGAGGACAAGAGTGTCTATTCAAGAACTTTGTTTTAATTTCTGAAATACTTCTAATTTTATTCCTTAACTCTCAGTTTTTCTTTTCATGACTTCTGTATCACAGTCATCTCATTTCTAAATTTTGTAATTCTGGTTTTTTTACATAACATTGTTTTATTTGTAGAAATAGGTTTCATTATATCTCTAAGACTAAGGTACAATGCTATCTCCATTTCTTTAGATCTGTTATTCAGAGAGATGTTGTCTTTTTTTCTTATATCTTTGAAAGGTGTAAAAACCACAGTAGATTCCATAATTCATATTATGCTGTTTTCCTATATTTATAAGAGAAGTTTCCTATGCATGAGTTGTAAATAGGCTAATCTTTTGTACTGAAGTTATCTCAGGATGTATGCCTTGGGAAAGGGTCTGGTGCAACTTTTACAACCCTGAGGTATTCTTTTTATCTATTTTTAGCAGCCAACTGAAAAGTATATAATGTTCTGCTCAAGTTAACAAAGTGGGTACTCTCTCTGTCCCCTTCTGATATCTATGTCAAAAGTCTCTGCTCCTTTTCAAAAAACTTCCTTGCTGCAAGCCTCAACTGGTCTCTATTATCTGCTCAACTCAGTAAAGGAATTTTTTTTCCTTACAAGAGCTGTGAGCTCAGGTACAGACTACACTCCGTGGCTACATCACATCAGAACCGGCTTCAGTATCACTATAATTTTGATCTTTAGCAGCAAACATGATCTATAATCATAATAATACATTTTACTGGGAGGCACCATCCACTTTGAGGACACACAGAGAAACCTTCTATATTTATGCCTTTTCTTGCCTTCTCTCCTGTTCACAATAAAGAAAATGTTTCTTCTCCTATCTAGTCACCAATGTCTCCACCTATGCCTTGGATCAATCCTACTCTGCCTTCTCAGAGGCCTCATACAGTCACACATCTCTTTTGTATGTTCAGTAGCTCACTTGAGTGTATCCCCAAATAGATCTACAATATGGCCCAGCAAACCCACTCCTAGTATGTATCTGAAAAAAACAAAAATGCTAATTCAAAAAAGATATATGCACTCCAATGTTCACAGCAGCAGTATTTATAATTGCCAAGATACAGAAGCAACCTAAGTGCCCATCAACAGATAACTAGATAAAGACGATGTATGTGTGTACACGCACGCACACACACAGGAAAAGTACTCAGCCATATAAAAACAAAATTCTGTCATTTGCACCACCATGGATGGACTTGGAAGGCGTTAGGCTAAGTGAAATAAGTCAGAGAAAGACAAATACTGCATGATATCACTTACCTATGTGGAATCTAAAAAAAACAACAACAATAAACTAGTGCAGGGGGGAAAAAAACAACACCACCACCAGGTTCACAGATACAAAGAACAAACTAGGGTTACCAGTATATGTGTGTGTGTGCGGAGGGGCGGGGGAGCTGTCAATATTAGGATACGGGGGAAGAGGTACAGACTGCTGGGTGTATGATAGTATTGCACAACACAGGAACTATAGCCAGTGTTTTGTAATAATTGTAAAATGAAGAGTAATCTTTACATATTGTATGAACAATAAACAAACATGATCAAGTCTTTCCGACTTACAAAAAGAACAAATATTCCTCAATTCCGTTTTTCTTCCCGGGTATTGCCTGCCTTATCCCTTTCCTCTCTCACCCAGAAGTAAACTTTTTTCTTTTTATAAACTCTGTAATTTTCCATCTATGTCTCTTTGCCTCCTACTCACTCTAACATGGTTTTCCCTTTTACCTCTCTACCAAAACATACTTTTGCAAGACCTCTACGTTTCTAACCCTAAAATCCTCTTGGCCTCTCTTACTATCCCTTGCAGGAGCTTGTCACTATGAACCACTGCTGCCTTTGTTAATGCTTTCTTTCTTTCACTTTGATGATACTATATTTTTCTGGTTTTCTCCTACTTCTGTCTCCTTTGAGGGTTCATCCTTATCTAGTAGACATTCAGTTCAGTACTCAGTAATTACCAACTCTTTACGACCCCATGGACAGTAGCATGCCAGGCCTCCCTGTCCATCACCAACTACTGGAGTTTACCCAAACTCATGTCCAATGAGTCAGTGATGCCATCCAACCATCTCATCCTCTGTCATCCCCTTCTCCTCCTGCTTTCAGTCTTTCCCAGCATCAGAGTCTTTTCAAATGAGTCAGGTGACCAAAGTACTGGCCCCTTGGTGGCCAAAGTATTGGAGTTTCAGCTTCAACGTCAGTCCTTCCAATTAACATTCTGAACTGATCTCCTTCAGGATGAAACGGTTGAAACTGCTTGCAGTTCTCCAACACCACAATTCAAAAGCATCAACTTAGCTCAGCTTTCTTTACTGTCCAATTCTCACATCCATAAATGACTACTAGAAAAACCATTGCTTTGACTAGATGGACCATTTTTGGCAAAGAATGCCTCTGCTTTTTAATATGCTCTCTAGATTGGTCATTGGAGAAGGCACTGGCGACCCACTCCAGTACCCTTGCTTGGAAAATCTGATGGATGGAGGAGACTGGTAGGCTGCAGTCCATGAGGTCGCAAAGAGTTGGACACAACTGAGCAACTTCACTTTTTCACTTTCATGCATTGGAGAAGGAAATGGCAACCCACTCCAGTGTTCTTGCCTGGAGAATCCCAGGGACGGGGGAGCCTGGCGGGCTGTCATCTGTGGGGTTACACAGAGTCGGACATGACGGAAGTGACTTAGCAGATTGGTCATAACTTTTCTTCCAAGCAGCAAGTGTCTTTCAATTTCATGGCTTCAGTCACCATCTACAGTGATTTTGGAGCCCCCAAAATAAATTCAGCCTCTGTTTCCACTGTTTCCCAGTCTATCTGCCATGAAGTGACGTGACTGGATGCCATGATCTTTGTTTTCTGAATGTTGAGCTTTAAGCTAACTTTTTCACTCTTCTCTTTCACTTTCATCAAGAGGCTTTTTAGTTCCTCTTCCCTTTCTGCCATAAGGGTGGTATCATCAGCATGTCTGAGGTTATTGATAGTTCTCCCAGCAATCTTGATTCCAGCTTGTGTTTCTTCCAGTCCAGCGTTTCTCATGATGTACTCTGCATAGAAGTTAAATAAGCAGGGTGACAATATACAGCCTTGACGTACTCCTTTTCCTATTTGGAACCAGTCTGTTGTTCCATGTCCAGTTCTAACTGTTGCTTCCTGACCTGCATACAGATTTCTCAAGAGGCAGGTCAGGTGGTCTGGTATTCCCATCTCTCTCAGAATTTTCCAGTTTATTGTGATCCACATAGTCAAAGGCTTTAGCATAGTCAATAAAGCAGAAATAGATGTTTTTCTGGAACTCTCTTGCTTTTTCCATGACCCAGCAGATGTTGGCAATTTGAT
>SJYW01036251.1:0-20799 GCA_006410735.1 Raphicerus campestris | reverse complement strand
GGGCATCTCATGGACATGGGTCCCCTCCCAGAGGCTGTGCCTCCCAAGGCCATCATCTTGAGTGTCAGGGTTTGCTTTGTTGCTTGGATTTGGTTGTCCTCTGCCGCACTGTGCAGCTTGTGGGATCATCGTTCCCCTGCTGCGGATTGAACTCAGGCCAAGACAGTGAAATCACGGAGTCCCAGTCACTGGACTGCCAGGGGAGACCATCGGGTGTCAGGTTTTCAACGTGTGACTGTGGGGACACGACCACTCGGACCACGGCATCAGGCATTGCCAAAGAGCCTCAGGGCGGGGTGGGCAGAAAACCCCTGCCCCTCACCTTGAGGATCCATCATCCTACTTGACCTTGATGGTGGCTGTCACACATGGTTGTGAATTCTTTGATGCTCTGCCGATGAACAGATGAGGTCTCTGCCCACTCCTCTTGCACGCGGGAGGGCATGGTGCTGCTTCAGCCTATCAAGCATGGTGGAAATAGCGCTACAGAATTTCCCAGGCTGGCTCTTTGGGGAGGGGGTGCAGGCAACTTCTCCTGCTCCCAGGAAAGTCAGGCTGCTGTGGGCAGAAGCAGCTGGACTAGATGAGCACCGGCCACTGTGGATGCCCCAGGCTGTTGCAGGCACCTGTGAAGGGGCAGACAGGCAGTGGCTGAGCCTTTCGGGAAGCCAGATGGAGTAGAATCCAGGTCACCTTTGAGGTGGGACCAGTGACAAAGCCCACCCAGCCCCAGGTGGTCTCGTAAACTCTGCAGGAGGTGAGGACTCCCTTCCCAGGGGAAGAGGTTCCTGAGCTTGTGTGTGCACGGACCCTGCAGCACGCGTGAATGCATGTGTGTGCGTGTCTAATGGGGCAGCAGAATGCGGGACTGAGTCTTCTACCTCCTGGGCTCTGAGGTCTCCTCCAGTCCCGGGGGTCACTGAGAATACCACGTGGGGACAGTAAGCCATTGGAAAACCTTCGCAGCGGTGCGGGAGGTTGGCGACCTTCCCCACGAAGGCCGGCGCTTCCAACCCTTCGCGCTTCCTTTCCGCTCTTTGCTGCTGGCCGTGGGTGCTGGGAGCGGGTGGCTCTCCCCGCCTCCTGGCCAGGGTCACCTGCATCCTGTTGGGATGGCTCCTCTGTCGCCCTGCAGCTGAAGGTGTTTCTTGGGGGGTTGTTTCCACCTCAGCACTAGCCGCCCCCCGCAGCCTCGGAAAGCCCCCTGGGTTTGCCCTGAAAGACCGGAGGGAGGTCAAGGTCTTTCCCTGGGTCTGGCAGCCACGCGGCCCATGGTCTGGGCTCTGCCAGAGGGCACGGCTTCCCTGGCCCCTTCTCTCCACTGGGAGTCAGGGGGAGCTGACCAGGCCAGGCACAGGAGCATCCGTGAAGCCACCGGATGGCGTCTCCGCAAGGAAACAATTGGGTGCTGACAATCAGAGGAAGGTGGAGGATCTTGTCTCAGTTCTTCCTGTTTTTGTGCGAGGTCGACCCAGATGGGCACTGATAATCGGGCCGGGAGATGGTCCCCCAGTGGGCTTGCAGCTGGAGGCGCCGCAGCTCCATGCCCAGCCTCATCTCCCGCTTCTGCCCTCGCCTGGCAGGAGCCAGCCAGCAAAGCCGCACTAGGAGGGAGGTGGTCCATCTTCATGAAACTGCAGACCTGGCCAGCACTTGTTCCTTCTGGCACTCTGGAGTCGGGGGTGGGGGCAGGGGCCTCCCTCCTTTGCCCTGGGACCACCCATCAGGGTCTCATACACACACACACACACACACACACACACACACACACGCAGGGTGATGGTGACAGCTGAGCAGTTATGCTCTCCACGACAGCCTCATTCCAGTGTCCTAGGACTTGAGGGTCCCAGTCTTCTCCGCGGAGTGGGAAACTCCTGGCTGATATCCCATCAGGTTCACCCAGCCTCTGTTTGGCGCTCAGAGTGGAAGGGGAGATGTCAGGGACCCTCCTTGAGATGTCCTGATCTGCCCTCCCCCACTGCCCACCATCTCAGAAAGCTCACATACTGCCCGGGGCCACCCATCGTCCCAGAAACCCTGAGGCCACTCAACTCTGCACCAGTGTCCTTCAGTGGATAAAGAACTTCCTCCACAGGCCGCCCAAACAGAAGTGATGCTGAAAGTCTGCCTGCGGGCTTCCCGAGTGGCTCAGCTGGTAAAGAATCCGCCTGCAAGACGGGAGACCTGGGTTTTACCCCTGAGTTGGGAAGACCCCCCGGAGAAGGGAAAGGCTACCCACTCCAGTGTTCTGGCCTGGAGAACTCCATGGGCTGTGTGCATAGTCCCAGCTTTGTTCAAATTTCCCCACGGACTTCCCCAGCAATGTACCACCGCTGCAGGGGGCGTGGGTTCAGTTCCTGGTCAGCGAACTAATACCTCTTGCATAAATACCTCTCAGCCAAAAAATTAAAAATAAGTAAAATGCAAGTGGTCTTATAAAAAAAAAAAAAAAAAGACAAATTTGCCCCAGACTGACAGCCACCAGGCAGTCTTTCAGTAGGTAAGTGGATAAGCTGTGGTCCATCCAGGCAAAGGAGTACTAGTCAGCCCTAAAAGCGATAATCCATCACGCCATGGAAACCTGTGGAGGAAAAGCAAATATATGTTGTTGAACGGAAGAAGCTAATCTGAAAAGGCCTCACACTGTGTGATTCCAACTATCCTGGAAAAGGCAAAACTCTGGAGACAGTGAAGTTTACCCACAGGGGTGGGCCGAGGGAGGGATAAGCAGACAGAGCAAAGATTTTTACGGCCGTGAAATGACTCTGTGTGAGACAGCAGCTGCGGAATCATGGTGTTGTGCATTAACAAAACCCACAGACTGTACCATATCAAGTGGAACTTAACACAGACCCTGGACTTGGGGTAATGATAATTCAGCGGGGCTTCCCCAGCAGTGCAGGGGCTGGGATTGCTTGATTCCGGGGCAGGCTGTGAGGGTTTCGTGGCTGGTTGGGGGACTAAGATTCTGCAGGCTTTGTCTCTTGGCCCAAAAAGAAAACAAAAAGTATTTAAACAGATATTAACGCATAATACATCAATATGGGCTCATTACTTGTAGCCAGTGTACAGCAATAATGGGAGATATTAACAAAAGGGTGGGGAGGCAGTTCTTTGCAAACCTAAAACCTCTCTAAGGAATAAAGTCTCTTCATTAAAAGAAGTGAACCTGAGCATGTCACATGCCTTGATAACTCTCGTTGCCAATAGCAGTCTCAAGACCCTTGAGAAAAGAGGACTCACATGGGTTACTGGGTGTTTGCTAGTGTGAAAGTATTGTTCGCTCAGTCATGTCCACCTCTTTGCGACCCCATGGACTGTAGACTGCCAGGTTCCTCTGTCCACAGAAATCTGTAGGCAAGAATACTGGAGTCGGCGGCCATTCCCTTCTCCAGGGGATCCGCCTGACCCAGGGATCAAACCCAGGTCTCCAGCATTGCAGGTGGATTCTTTACCGTCTGAGAAACCAGGGATTTGCTTAAAATCTGTTTTATTCTGTTACAGAAACAGAGCGAGCATCAAATTAGGATGAGCTCCCATGCTTACAGCTCTAACACAGCCCTTCCCCCAAAACAAGCTGGCAAACCACGCCCAGAGCTGCGGAGAGCGAGGCAGTTCCTGCCGACATAAAGATGTGGCCAGTGACGCTCTGGGATCTGAAATGGGGCCTGTAAGGAGAGAGGAGCTGCCCACTCCTTGAGGGGTGCGTCCTTTGCCTTGACACTCTCTACTTCACGGCTGGAGGTGCTTCACCCACAGCAAGCTGCGGGACCATAGCCCTCCTGGTGTGGGCATGGCATGTGCCCATCTGTTCCCATCTCCACTCACGGCCCACCAGGACCAAGGAGGCGGTCCTGACATGAATGTGAGGATCACTAAGTCACCCTCAGCCCTCATGTTCGTCTCCATGGCTGCCGTCACCAAGGACCACAGTCGCAGTGGCTTAAACACACATTTATTCCTGCACAGCCTGGAGGTCAGGAGTCTGATGTGGGTCTCACTGGAGGAAGTGCATGGCAGCCTTCTCTCTGGAGGCTCATGGGGAATCTGTTCCTTGCCCTTTTCCAGCTTCTAAAGGCTCCTGCATCCCTTGGCTTGCAGCCCCTTCCCTTCAAAGCCAGCAACGCATCACCCTAATCTCTGCCCCTGGCCCCCTTGCCTTTTTCTTCCTCTCCAGACAATGCAGGACAACCTCCCCATCACAAGATCCTTAACTTAATCACCCCTGCAAAGTCCTCTTAGCCTGAGGTTCCAGGGATCAGATGGTGGCATTTGGTGGGGCCATGATTCTGCAGCCCTCAGCTCCCTCTTTCTTCCACACACCCCATCAATCAGGAGATCCTGCTGGCTCCACCCTCTGCATGTATCAGGCTCCAAGTACCTCCCACTGCCAACTTTCAGCGATGCCTAGCCGTGTCTCCCAAGCATGATCTTGACTTCTCTCATTTCCTTTTCCCAATCTGTTCTAAACTCCGCAGATAGGCTGATCTGGGAAGGTGTGAGACCAACTCCTCTAACAGTTCTGGTCTCATGCAGCATAAAATCAAAGTCCTTTCGACAGCGGACAAGCCCCAGCTCCGTCTCCCCTTTCTCATGCTTCCTCTGGTCCTGCCCCGGGGTGCAGGGCCTCCTTGCTCTAATGCACCAGATGCCCTCCTGCCTCAGGGCTGTTGCACCGCCTCTGCCCTCCTCCTGGGCACCCTCTCCCAGCGACCTCTGCCCGAAATCACCGTCCCCAAAGCTCTGGGTCTCTCCAGCTCTGCCCCCTTCATCCTGCATCACTTCTAACAGACTCCATCACTCGCTTGTGTCTGAGAGTCTGGTCTGTGCCCCGCGCTGCAGGGACACAGGGCAGGCAGTGTCTTCTTCATTTAGTTTGTGGTCCTGGACGAAGGTGGTGCCTGGCCCTAGGGGCACATGTGGAGCGAGTCTCAGGTAGCTGAGGACACAAGAAGGAAGGAAGGGAGCACTGGGCTGGGTGCCTTTCCTGGCTCTTTGTGTCGGTGGTCCTGGGCGGAGCGTGGAGACTCCCCCAGCTTACCAGGAGGGAAGTCAGAATCCCCCGTCTACCTCTTCCCCCACGAGAGTCCCCCAGGCTGCCACCACTCTTCAGCAGGCTTTGAGGGGAAAATGGTGTCTTCCTTCCTACCCTAGTTGTGTTTACCAAGGGCTGGTCCAGGGTCTTCAGATGCTAGGAGGAATGGGATGCTCTTAGAGTTCCAGTTCTGGGCGTGGAGGTGTATTTGCAGAGAACAGGAGGGCATGGTCCCGGCTGCACAGGCTGAGCACCAAGGGTGTTCCCGACACTTCACAGGAGCTATGGTTTCACTCAGCGAATATCTGCTTGGTCAGCACCTCCTCTGGGACGTGTCACTGATCCCACCCCGGTACCCTGAGCAGGAGCCAAGCCTTCAGGGTCCCGCCAGCTCTCCTTTCCTTGTATCTTTCATACCAGCTCTTGTCAGGACCGTGCGTTTCTCAGTCTCCTCACTTGTCTTATCTGCCAACCCGGGGGCTCCTGGAGGTCAGGTCCTGGGGTCCTCAGTGTCTTCATGTCTCAAGCAGCTGGCACACAGCAGGTGCTCAGAAAACGCGGATTAAAAAAAAAAAAAAAACAAATGGATGGCTGACTGGCTGCATAATGAGTTGGTAAATGAATGGATTCCAGGGGGAGGCCCAGAGTCGCGGGGGTAAGCTGGAACAGGAGGGGCAGAGGGGCTGGGAGAGGCCCCCTGCTCTGAGCCCGACGTGAGCTGCAGTCTCTTGACGTCAGCCTGGAAGGGGAGGTGCGGCCGTGGGGCACCAGCTTGTGCAGCGTCTGGGATTCAAGCCTCCCTAGGTCCCAGTCAGTGGGGTGCCTGGGTGTTTCCACTGAGCAAGACAGAGCCCTAGAAAGTGGCAGAACTGGGTTGCGACGTGGATGCCCTGGCAGGCCCTGAATGCCTGGCTGAGGTGTCTGGATGCTGTCCTGGCCCCCTCCCCACCAGGTGCCACCCTGCTTGGAAAGCAGCTTCTGAGCCGGTGCCGGGGCCCCCCCTCACCAGGACTCCAGACCTCTCTGCCCTCATCTGCTCCAACCTCCCTATGTCTCCAGATGAATCCTCATCAGGGGCAACAAAGATTTGCCAGTTCACAGTGTATCCAGCTGCTGCAGGTACTACGGCAGAGTCGGACATGACTCAAGAGACGGAGCGTGCCCACATAGGTCCCAGGGCCACGGAAAGCCTTGGAGCAGAGGATGCACCGCATGAGAGGCTGCCACTGTGAGTCTCGGCAGGCCATTCCTCAGTCATTTGTCTTTGTCTTCGCTGAGCGACAACTGCCGATTGCTTGTACCCTGTGTTCCAAGCACGGGGAGGCCCGGCTGTCTCACAGCCCTGCCCTCCAGAGGATTCAGTGCTAGGACTAAAGGTCATTTGGCAGGATCATCAGTGGAATCCGCGTGAACGAGGCAGAGGATTTGGGGTGGAGAGAGGGTTGCAGGGTGGGGGTGGGCAGCTTCCCTCCACTCTTGGAGAAGCAGATGAGAAGAGGAAGGGTCGAGGGAGGGGAGCTCTGTAGATTCCAGGCCCATCTGTGACCTGTGCTCTGGAGGAGCATCTCAGACCTGGGGCAGAAATATCTGACCTTCCAAGGAGCTATGGCTTTTCCAGGAATCATGTTATGGATGTGAGAGCTGGACCATAGGAAGGCTGANGAGCCCGACGTGAGCTGCAAAGTCTCTTGACGTCAGCCTGGAAGGGGAGGTGCGGCCGTGGGGCACCAGCTTGTGCAGCGTCTGGGATTCAAGCCTCCCTAGATCCCAGTCAGTGGGGTGCCTGGGTGTTTCCACTGAGCAAGACAGAGCCCTAGAAAGTGGCAGAACTGGGTTGCGACGTGGATGCCCTGGCAGGCCCTGAATGCCTGGCTGAGGTGTCTGGATGCTGTCCTGGCCCCCTCCCCACCAGGTGCCACCCTGCTTGGAAAGCAGCTTCTGAGCCGGTGCCGGGGCCCCCCCTCACCAGGACTCCAGACCTCTCTGCCCTCATCTGCTCCAACCTCCCTATGTCTCCAGATGAATCCTCATCAGGGGCAACAAAGATTTGCCAGTTCACAGTGTATCCAGCTGCTGCAGGTACTACGGCAGAGTCGGACATGACTCAAGAGACGGAGCGTGCCCACATAGGTCCCAGGGCCACGGAAAGCCTTGGAGCAGAGGATGCACCGCATGAGAGGCTGCCACTGTGAGTCTCGGCAGGCCATTCCTCAGTCATTTGTCTTTGTCTTCGCTGAGCGACAACTGCCGATTGCTTGTACCCTGTGTTCCAAGCACGGGGAGGCCCGGCTGTCTCACAGCCCTGCCCTCCAGAGGATTCAGTGCTAGGACTAAAGGTCATTTGGCAGGATCATCAGTGGAATCCGCGTGAACGAGGCAGAGGATTTGGGGTGGAGAGAGGGTTGCAGGGTGGGGGTGGGCAGCTTCCCTCCACTCTTGGAGAAGCAGATGAGAAGGGGAAGGGTCGAGGGAGGGGAGCTCTGTAGATTCCAGGCCCATCTGTGACCTGTGCTCTGGAGGAGCATCTCAGACCTGGGGCAGAAATATCTGACCTTCCAAGGAGCTATGGCTTTTCCAGGAATCATGTTATGGATGTGAGAGCTGGACCATAGGAAGGCTGAACACCAAAGAATTGATGCTTTCAAACTGTGGTGTTGGAGAAGATTCTTGAGAGTCCCTTGGACTGCAAGGAGATCCAGCCAGTCAATCCTACAGGAAATCAACCCTGAATGTTCATTGGAAGGACTGATGCTGAAGCTGAAGCTCCACTCCTTTGGCCACCTGATGCGAAGAACCGACTCATTGGAAAAGACCTTGATGCTGAGAAAGATGGAGGGCAGGAGGTGAAGGGGGCGACAGAGGATGAGAGGGTTGGATGGCATCACCGACCTGAGTTTGCACAAACTCTGGGAGATGGTGGAGGACAGGGAAGTCTGGCGTGCGGCAGTCTGGAGGTCACAAAGAGCTGGACACGACTGAGCAACTGAATGACAACCCAAGGAGCTGGAGCTGGCCCGGTGGACCCTGGCTGGGTGACCTGAGAAGGGCACCCATCCTTGGGCAGGAGCCCTCAGGGGGATCATGGCACAGTCATGCCCAGGGGCCCCTAGCCCTGCACAGTCATCCGCTGAGCGAGTCAGACCCCACAGGCACAGAGGCCCAGGAGGACGGCCAGCCCCAGACTGCAGGCTGCTGTCCACCAGGAGGCCCAGAGCCACCGGGGCGCTCGGTGAGGATGCCACCCTCTTTCTCGGTCACGGCTGTCACAGAAACCCTTCATGCTTGATTTTGCAGACCAGATGCTATCTCGCCCTGCCTGGGGAGCAGCCACCGCGAGCAGACTTCTGCGGGCCTCTCACAGCGGCCGCCACCGCCCCCACGGCCGGAGCCCTTTCCCACTGCCCGGGGCTATTCTTAACAAGCCGAGCCTCCGGCTCCAGGGCTAAAAATACCACCCAGAAGCCTGTGGGAACGCTGCTGGGCTATTTCTGTGGTTCAGTGCTTGCCTCGGGGTCCCTGCATTTTGCTGGGGCGGGGAGGATGTCCACCTCCTGCTCTGCCGACGTCAGGGCCCACCCATCCAAGTTGCGGGACTGGGTTACCTGCAGGCAGTGACCGCTGGTCTCCAAGGGGGTCAGCCCAGCCTGGGAGTCTTGAACCCATCACTCCACA
This sequence comes from Raphicerus campestris, assembly GCA_006410735.1. Lineage (NCBI taxonomy): Eukaryota > Metazoa > Chordata > Mammalia > Artiodactyla > Bovidae > Raphicerus > Raphicerus campestris. The sequence continues at coordinate 12,092 of SJYW01036251.1, read as the reverse complement.
GACAGAGAAACTGGCTCTAAGAGAGAAATGAGTTCCCTGAGGGCTCAGTGCAGTCTGCCACGGGGACTCAGCTGTCCTCTCTCTCTGTGGGTGGCCTGGTTCATCCAACCCTAGCCCGCCCCGCCCCACCCCCAAGGGCATTTGGAGGCCATGATGATGGCACCGAGGCTGTAAGTGGCCTTCTCACTTCCTGGAGCAAAGCTTACCTCTCATCGCATGTGAAGTTCACAGGAGAGTCTCCAGCCTTTGAGTCACTTTCCCGCAGGCCTTGGGGCAGCACGGAGGTAGTGGGCCCATTGAAGGGATGCAAAGACTGAGGCAGTGAGGGGGTCAGCTCAAGGTCACAATTGGGAGGAGCTCTGGAGCCCTAGCCTGGCTCCTCCTATATCACTGGGTCCCCAGCGTGGGGACCCAGCCCTCCAAGCCAGGCTGGCTTGGTGATCCCTCTGCCCCGTGCTTACAGCGCCCCTTCTCATGATGGCTCCCTGTGCCAGATGGTGACAGAGGGGCGCTTGTTCCATGGGAAGGCATCAGGGGGCACAGGGGTGTCAGCGTATAAACTGTCCCCGTACTGGAGGGCCAAGAGACACAGAAGAGGAGGCAGCCTCTCCCTCCAGATGGGCAGGTGGCGGGTGGAACAAGCAGGACTTATGTAGGAGACTCATCTGAGCCTCCGTAAGACCAGCGGATCATCGTGTCCACCTGCCAAGTCCGCACGTTTACGTAGAGTCCTCACTAGGCTTCAGCCACGTGCTCTGTCTGGCCAGATGGTCTCAGCACCGCCGTGCTCTCTCAAGGCCGTGTACTCAGGGCAGTTGTGGCAGTGAGGATGGTAGACGGCACACACATTCCAAGGACAAGGGATGGGTGAGGAGCCTCGACGTCTGGGTCCCCCGAGGGTCAGCTGGAGGTCGCGTCCTCCTGATCACCTCCCCCTACAGGGCCCGGGGGCCCTGCCTTGCCCACCACGGTGGCGTGAAGGGTCACACTCCTTAGCTGTGTGTTCCCAGCACCGGAGCCCTGACAGGCGGGCACAGATCGGCCCGACAGGCTGCACAACGTGCCATTGTGCTGGGGCAGGTTCATTAACCGCCTCTGCCCGGGTGGCCGGGGTGCCCAGCCACTGCCAGGGCCAGCTCTGTGAGTCCCCAGCCTTCCTGCAGGGCTGGACAAAAGCCCCCTCCTCTGTGCCCTCCTGTTGCCCTGAGAGAGGCCATGGGCACGATGCCCACCTTGGGGGCTGGAAGGGCAGCTGGCAGCTTCCCGGCATGGTCTGCTGTGGCCCCAAGAGGCCCTGGGCTTGAGGCTCAAGGCGGCTCCAGAGCCCACTGGCTGGGCCTTGGGGCTGGTTAATCTCTGAATCTCATCACGCCCCCTGTCAAGGTGCCCGGTCCCAGCCCTCATACACGAGGAGGGCACACGTAGCGTGGCATGGCAGTACTTCGGAAAGCTGAAGCCAGCATATTACAGAAGGCATGGAGCTCCGTGATGCTCATAAGCAAAGCTCCTTGAGCAGAGGGACTGGGGCAAGGAGGAGGAAGGTGGAGGCATGTGCTGTGCCCCAGCATCGCTGGGGTGGAGGACCAGGAAGACCCTCACCTGGGTCCTGCACAGAGGTCGCAGACCTGCCTGGGAGGCACCCTCCACCTCCAAGCCCCAGTTCCCCCTCTTGTCCCCTTCCTCTCTAAGGCTCTTATGTCTGGACCCTCTAAGGGACCCGGGAAGGCGAGGGGCACAGCTGGTAGCGGGGGGCATGGGAGACTGGGGGGCCCAATCCTTCTTGAGGTCGAGGGTACCCAAGCATCTTTCCTTCTGGACTTGGATTTCTGCTCCTGGTTCCCCTTGCGGGTGCACCAGGAAGCCTGGCCCTGAGCCCCACAGGCCTCCGTGGGACAGAGAGAGGAGACATCCCCAGACCAGCAGGCAGCGTGGCCTCGTTGTCCACCCTTCAGACGAGAGAAAGAGGCCCAAGAGGTGAGTAGCTTCGCAGAGAGACAGGCTGCCTCGGAGGGACGTCCCTGTGCCCCGCCCACCCACTCCCTCTCTCCTCTGTGGCCTCTTCCCTCCTTTCCTGCTCCGCCTGGCTCCAAGGGCCACACCCAACCCTCAGGGACAGGATGCTCAGCCTCCAGCATTCCTGCCCTGTTTTCCTTTAGGGGATGTCCCCCAAAATACCCAGCCCTCTGGAGGCAGCGGCAGCCTTGCAGGCCCCCTGGGAACACACTTGAAAGCCTTGGCCTGGCCGGGGTGCCTCTGGGGCAGCCAAAGCCACGGCGGGCTGGCGGGAGGGCATTCCAGGGATGAGCCGCTGGGGGCGGGCGCGACAGCCCAGGACCCACCAGTGTGGCTTTGCGGGCTGGGCAGAGGCGGGGGCTGCAGCCCCGAGGCGGGGAGTGAGACCTCAGGAATGTGGCGTCGCTGTGCTGACACTCACATTTTCCTGCTGCCTGGCTCCCGGGGCGCGAGGCCAGGAGCCTGGGCCGGAGGACATGCCAGGCAGAGGTCCCGGGGCTCTCCAGCCCCTGCCCCCCAGCCTCTGTCCTCCCAGGTGGTCCTCCCTGCTCCTTCACCTCCGCAGCCTTCACAGGATGGCCCAGGGAAGCACCAGTACTGTGGGGCTGGTGGGCTTCAGCAGAGGCTGGACGCTGCGCCTGGTGGTTGCCGGGGGGCCCATCGAGACCTGGCTGTCTGGGTCCCACCGCTCCCAGGCACCCCGAAGCTAGCCTGGGGTCTGGCTCTGAGATGATCTGAGTTGGGTAGGGGCCTTGGCCCAGGGGGATGTCTTCCCAAAGCTGCCTCACCTCCTGAATGGCTAGGGGACTGGCTTTGTCCTCAGCAGCCGACTGAGGTGACCCAGGGGTTCTCATGAGGACCACACGCCCGTAGGGAGAGCCTGGACCTTGGCCTGGGAGCCCCAGAGCTGCGTGACTCCCCGTCTGTCTCAGGGCCTCGGTCTACCTGTCACGTGTAAGGGTCGTCCCTGCTTGTATGGCTAAGAAGGGGTCCTCAGCCAGGGGCCCGATGCCTCTGGGATCTCAGATGGTACCACTCTGAGGCAGGGGGACTGGAGAGAGCTCCTGCTGTGGCTGAGGAGGTGCCCAGAGCCTCGAGCGGCCCTCCGCCACCCTGCAGACTGGCCGGGGAGAGCCCTGGCAGCCTCAGGCAGTGGAAAGGCAGCGCTGGCCCCAGAGGGAGACCCCGCTGGACCCATGGCCTGTTCACAAACGCCAGCTGACCTCCTGACCTCAAATATTGGCTCTGGCAGGCGGAGGGGTCAGCGGAGAGGGCCGGGCCGCGGGCGCCGGGCAGTCTGCTGCTGAGTCACCTGGCGGAGGTGCCCAAGGGGCGAGCCACCTTCTGTCCCCGCCCCCCGTGCTTTGGGGACATCCCTCCAGGAGACCAGAGTCTCCTGCAGTAAAAGCCCGCCCCTTTCCTGCAGCACCCCTCCCCTCCCGAGGGTCCCACCTCATCAGCAGGGGCCTGGAGCAAGGGGCGGAGACCTCCTCAGCTCCTCTGGTGTCTGGGATAAATATTTGTCCAGTGCACGTTATTTAAGCCCAGCCGGTTCAGCAGCATCAGCAATCCCAACTCCAGGAAGCCCCTAGTCCCCAGCTCATCCGTTCTCTCATCCAGGCCACCTTGGCAGAGAACACAGAGGCATGGCTCCATCGTGTTCTGGGTCCCCTCACCTCCCACACCCTCTGTTTCCTCATCTGTGGCCAGGCGTCAGGAACACCACCTATTTGCTTGGAGGTCAAGTCAGATCCCGTGCCTGGTGTGAGCAATGCCTAGTGCGAGGGCCCTGCCCATAATGCCCCTCTCCTGCCCCAGGCCCCTCCCCTGTCCTCGACACCCTGACGTTGGTCCTGGGACAAGACAGGGGCTCCAGCATTTGGGTACATCCCTTTCTCAAGTCATCCCCCAGTCAGCCAGTGGGAGATGAGACCTGGACACGTGTCCTTGTAAATCACACAGGGTGGAAGATTCTTCCTACTCAGAAAGCAGGCGTGGCCAGTGACCTCCTGTGCCCTTGGGGAATGTTTCACAGAGGAGGTGACCTGGAGGGGGCCCCGAGGGCAGGGTTTGGTCCAGCAGGTCNAGAGGTAGTGGGCCCATTGAAGGGATGCAAAGACTGAGGCAGTGAGGGGGTCAGCTCAAGGTCACAATTGGGAGGAGCTCTGGAGCCCTAGCCTGGCTCCTCCTATATCACTGGGTCCCCAGCGTGGGGACCCAGCCCTCCAAGCCAGGCTGGCTTGGTGATCCCTCTGCCCCGTGCTTACAGCGCCCCTTCTCATGATGGCTCCCTGTGCCAGATGGTGACAGAGGGGCGCTTGTTCCATGGGAAGGCATCAGGGGGCACAGGGGTGTCAGCGTATAAACTGTCCCCGTACTGGAGGGCCAAGAGACACAGAAGAGGAGGCAGCCTCTCCCTCCAGATGGGCAGGTGGCGGGTGGAACAAGCAGGACTTATGTAGGAGACTCATCTGAGCCTCCGTAAGACCAGCGGATCATCGTGTCCACCTGCCAAGTCCGCACGTTTACGTAGAGTCCTCACTAGGCTTCAGCCACGTGCTCTGTCTGGCCAGATGGTCTCAGCACCGCCGTGCTCTCTCAAGGCCGTGTACTCAGGGCAGTTGTGGCAGTGAGGATGGTAGACGGCACACACATTCCAAGGACAAGGGATGGGTGAGGAGCCTCGACGTCTGGGTCCCCCGAGGGTCAGCTGGAGGTCGCGTCCTCCTGATCACCTCCCCCTACAGGGCCCGGGGGCCCTGCCTTGCCCACCACGGTGGCGTGAAGGGTCACACTCCTTAGCTGTGTGTTCCCAGCACCGGAGCCCTGACAGGCGGGCACAGATCGGCCCGACAGGCTGCACAACGTGCCATTGTGCTGGGGCAGGTTCATTAACCGCCTCTGCCCGGGTGGCCGGGGTGCCCAGCCACTGCCAGGGCCAGCTCTGTGAGTCCCCAGCCTTCCTGCAGGGCTGGACAAAAGCCCCCTCCTCTGTGCCCTCCTGTTGCCCTGAGAGAGGCCATGGGCACGATGCCCACCTTGGGGGCTGGAAGGGCAGCTGGCAGCTTCCCGGCATGGTCTGCTGTGGCCCCAAGAGGCCCTGGGCTTGAGGCTCAAGGCGGCTCCAGAGCCCACTGGCTGGGCCTTGGGGCTGGTTAATCTCTGAATCTCATCACGCCCCCTGTCAAGGTGCCCGGTCCCAGCCCTCATACACGAGGAGGGCACACGTAGCGTGGCATGGCAGTACTTCGGAAAGCTGAAGCCAGCATATTACAGAAGGCATGGAGCTCCGTGATGCTCATAAGCAAAGCTCCTTGAGCAGAGGGACTGGGGCAAGGAGGAGGAAGGTGGAGGCATGTGCTGTGCCCCAGCATCGCTGGGGTGGAGGACCAGGAAGACCCTCACCTGGGTCCTGCACAGAGGTCGCAGACCTGCCTGGGAGGCACCCTCCACCTCCAAGCCCCAGTTCCCCCTCTTGTCCCCTTCCTCTCTAAGGCTCTTATGTCTGGACCCTCTAAGGGACCCGGGAAGGCGAGGGGCACAGCTGGTAGCGGGGGGCATGGGAGACTGGGGGGCCCAATCCTTCTTGAGGTCGAGGGTACCCAAGCATCTTTCCTTCTGGACTTGGATTTCTGCTCCTGGTTCCCCTTGCGGGTGCACCAGGAAGCCTGGCCCTGAGCCCCACAGGCCTCCGTGGGACAGAGAGAGGAGACATCCCCAGACCAGCAGGCAGCGTGGCCTCGTTGTCCACCCTTCAGACGAGAGAAAGAGGCCCAAGAGGTGAGTAGCTTCGCAGAGAGACAGGCTGCCTCGGAGGGACGTCCCTGTGCCCCGCCCACCCACTCCCTCTCTCCTCTGTGGCCTCTTCCCTCCTTTCCTGCTCCGCCTGGCTCCAAGGGCCACACCCAACCCTCAGGGACAGGATGCTCAGCCTCCAGCATTCCTGCCCTGTTTTCCTTTAGGGGATGTCCCCCAAAATACCCAGCCCTCTGGAGGCAGCGGCAGCCTTGCAGGCCCCCTGGGAACACACTTGAAAGCCTTGGCCTGGCCGGGGTGCCTCTGGGGCAGCCAAAGCCACGGCGCGCTGGCGGGAGGGCATTCCAGGGATGAGCCGCTGGGGGCGGGCGCGACAGCCCAGGACCCACCAGTGTGGCTTTGCGGGCTGGGCAGAGGCGGGGGCTGCAGCCCCGAGGCGGGGAGTGAGACCTCAGGAATGTGGCGTCGCTGTGCTGACACTCACATTTTCCTGCTGCCTGGCTCCCGGGGCGCGAGGCCAGGAGCCTGGGCCGGAGGACATGCCAGGCAGAGGTCCCGGGGCTCTCCAGCCCCTGCCCCCCAGCCTCTGTCCTCCCGGGTGGTCCTCCCTGCTCCTTCACCTCCGCAGCCTTCACAGGATGGCCCAGGGAAGCACCAGTACTGTGGGGCTGGTGGGCTTCAGCAGAGGCTGGACGCTGCGCCTGGTGGTTGCCGGGGGGCCCATCGAGACCTGGCTGTCTGGGTCCCACCGCTCCCAGGCACCCCGAAGCTAGCCTGGGGTCTGGCTCTGAGATGATCTGAGTTGGGTAGGGGCCTTGGCCCAGGGGGATGTCTTCCCAAAGCTGCCTCACCTCCTGAATGGCTAGGGGACTGGCCTTGTCCTCAGCAGCCGACTGAGGTGACCCAGGGGTTCTCATGAGGACCACACGCCCGTAGGGAGAGCCTGGACCTTGGCCTGGGAGCCCCAGAGCTGCGTGACTCCCCGTCTGTCTCAGGGCCTCGGTCTACCTGTCACGTGTAAGGGTCGTCCCTGCTTGTATGGCTAAGAAGGGGTCCTCAGCCAGGGGCCCGATGCCTCTGGGATCTCAGATGGTACCACTCTGAGGCAGGGGGACTGGAGAGAGCTCCTGCTGTGGCTGAGGAGGTGCCCAGAGCCTCGAGCGGCCCTCCGCCACCCTGCAGACTGGCCCGGGAGAGCCCTGGCAGCCTCAGGCAGTGGAAAGGCAGCGCTGGCCCCAGAGGGAGACCCCGCTGGACCCATGGCCTGTTCACAAACGCCAGCTGACCTCCTGACCTCAAATATTGGCTCTGGCAGGCGGAGGGGTCAGCGGAGAGGGCCGGGCCGCGGGCGCCGGGCAGTCTGCTGCTGAGTCACCTGGCGGAGGTGCCCAAGGGGCGAGCCACCTTCTGTCCCCGCCCCCCGTGCTTTGGGGACATCCCTCCAGGAGACCAGAGTCTCCTGCAGTAAAAGCCCGCCCCTTTCCTGCAGCACCCCTCCCCTCCCGAGGGTCCCACCTCATCAGCAGGGGCCTGGAGCAAGGGGCGGAGACCTCCTCAGCTCCTCTGGTGTCTGGGATAAATATTTGTCCAGTGCACGTTATTTAAGCCCAGCCGGTTCAGCAGCATCAGCAATCCCAACTCCAGGAAGCCCCTAGTCCCCAGCTCATCCGTTCTCTCATCCAGGCCACCTTGGCAGAGAACACAGAGGCATGGCTCCATCATGTTCTGGGTCCCCTCACCTCCCACACCCTCTGTTTCCTCATCTGTGACCAGGCGTCAGGAACGCCACCTATTTGCTTGGAGGTCAAGTCAGATCCCGGGCCTGGTGTGAGCAATGCCTAGTGCGAGGGCCCTGCCCATAATGCCCCTCTCCTGCCCCAGGCCCCTCCCCTGTCCTCGACACCCTGACGTTGGTCCTGGGACAAGACAGGGGCTCCAGCATTTGGGTACATCCCTTTCTCAAGTCATCCCCCAGTCAGCCAGTGGGAGATGAGACCTGGACACGTGTCCTTGTAAATCACACAGGGTGGAAGATTCTTCCTACTCAGAAAGCAGGCGTGGCCAGTGACCTCCTGTGCCCTTGGGGAATGTTTCACAGAGGAGGTGACCTGGAGGGGGCCCCGAGGGCAGGGTTTGGTCCAGCAGGTCAAGGACGCTGAAGGCATAGACCTCGGAGGCTGCTGCAGCCCTGGGACGTGCCCTTGGCCATGCCCCCCGCTGGCCACAGTCAGGCAGGGCTGGCCTACCTGCCAAGCTGGAGGGTGCCTTCTGCTCCTTCCAGAGATTGCCAGGTCTTTTTCTTCTTTTTCTTCCTGCCCCAAACACTCACATCCCTCACAGACAGCCTCAAAGTGTTCCGTGGTCAAGAAGCCTTCATGAACACCCCTGAGGAATACACGCCCGGGAGGCTGGAGTTGGCAGCTTCATCCTTCAGTTGGAGCAAGAGCCAGATCTTGTTCCATTTGTTCATTTGTTCATGTGCTGCTTGATTGATTGGCTCATTGGCTCAATCATTCATTCATTCATTCTTCAGCGATTATGTGCAGAATATCGTGCAAGAAACAGACGGGAGAGAGCTGCTTGGGGTTCTGGCCCAGGGTGCAGCCTGGGAGGATGAGGTGTCTAACTTTCATCAGTCCCACCTGCACAGACAGTGAGGCCCTGGGGTCCTTCCCTTCCTTCCTGGAGGCAGCCTGACTCTGGGGGCCACACCCCAGGGCAACCCCCCATCCGCTCCACCAGCTCACCGCCAATTAGGTGCCATGTTGTTTGGAGCCTTTGCTGACTGCCCCCCGAAGGCTGCAGAACATGAGCGATGCCCCAAGAGGCTCCCTGCTTCCCCAGAGCCGACACAAGGCGGGGTCACGGCACGCACGTGGTGCCTGCTCTTCCCTCAGCGTGGGCTGGGGCAGCCGAGGCCCAGAGAAAGACCCCGCGGAATCCGCAAGGGCTGGGAGCCCCAGCCTGCCTGCCCCCGCGGGGCCCCGGGCTCGGCCACCCCAGACAAAGACCCTTCTTTGAAGCCTTCAGACAGAGCCCCGGTTTCCGGCCCCAGCCCACCGGGAAGCACCCGCCACGGCAGCTGTCTTCATCTGCTGCCCCGCCAGCCCGGCCGCCCGGGCCTCGGTTTATTGTCAGCTTCCTTGCCAGAAATATGCTTGAACAAATGCTGTAAACAAATGGAACAATCGCGGACCATCACGCTTGGATTTCTCTCTAATATGCATAAAATAGGGTGCGGCTAGGGCTGCCTGCTGAGGGCTGAGTCCTGAGCCGCCCTGCCAGGCACGGTCCCCTGTGGACCTGGCTCCTCCCTGGCTCAGGAACCCCAGGCCCCTCTTCCGAGGCCCCAGATAAGCCCTGAGACCTCCCCAGGGGTTCCTGGAGAGGGAAAGAGTGAGAGGCCGAGAGGCCGGGGAACTTCCCTACATGGTTTCTCGGTCTGTTCAGCAAACAACAGACCTCGTGCCAACAAAATCCCAGACAAATGTTTGCTTTTCATCGTCACAAAAACCTACCATATAGGCAGTGTCTATCTGTCACGTGGAGGAGGAGACTGAGGCACAGGGAGGCTAAGTAACAGGCTCAAGGACACACAGCTAATGCTTGCAGAAGCTGGGCTTCCACCCCAGCCATGAGCCCCAGAGCACCTGTTTTGATAAAGGGATGCTTGGGAAGAGGGGCTGGTGGACAGACGACCCGGAGTGCTGATGAATGAATGAAGGGTCCCTCAAACCGTGACCAGAAACAACTGTCCATCTCCACAAGGGCCTGAGGCTGGGAGTGTGCTTGCTGGGACTCAGGGTGCAGTCAGAACAAAGGCTGCCTCTTTCCATGAATCTTGCAAGGGTTTGGAATCTTTGCTGACACTCGGGTCTCGGGTTCTAGCTTCAAGGCCTGGGAGACAACACACTTTCATTTTTCTGCTGTGTGTGGGGCTTTTTGTTTCAGCAGCCACACGAACTAAGACACTGAGCGCTGTGCTCTTTCCGGGAACACACTGCGTTGAGGGGTGAGGCCCTGGAGCAGGCGAGCAGGGAGGGAGCAGCCTCACGCTGTTCCAAGCTGGGGCAAGTTTTCAGGTGTGCTCATGCATCGCTGGAGCAGGCTTTGGTTCATGGTTGGGGCTGTGGAGAAAACTGAAGTCAGGCTCATTTGTATATTTTGTGTTGCACATACAATTTGGCAGACCCAGGGATTTATTCACTCAAAAGTTACTGAGCCCATCTCCCTCCCTCCCTCCCTCCCTGCCTCCCTCCCATTCACTCATCCACCCATCCATCCTCCCATCCATCATAATCCATCCATCCATCCTCCCATCATCCACCCATCCATTCTCCCATCTATCATAATCCATCCATCCATCCTCCCATCATCCANCCTCCCTCCCATTCACTCATCCACCCATCCATCCTCCCATCCATCATAATCCATCCATCCATCCTCCCATCATCCACCCATCCATCCTCCCATCTATCATAATCCATCCATCCATCCTCCCATCATCCACCCATCCATCCTCCCATTATCCATCCTCCCATCATTCACCCATCCATCCTCCCATCTATCATAATCCATCCATCCATCCTCCCATCCATCCATCCATCCTCCCATCATCCATCCTCTCATCATCCACCCATCCATCTTCCCATCCATCATCTATCCATCCTCCCATCATCCACCCATCCATCCTCCCATCCATCATAATCCATCCATCCTGCCATCATAATCCATCCATTCTCCCATCATCCACCATCCTCCCATCATCTACTCATCCATCCTCCCATCCATCCATCCATCCATCCTCCCATCATCCACATATCCATTCTCCCATCCATCCATCCATCCATCCTCCCATCATCCATTTATCCATTCTCCCATCCATTCATCTATCCATTCTCCCACCAACCATCCATTCATCCTCCCATCCACCCATCCATCATCCTCCCATCAGCCACTCATCCATCCTCCCATTATCCACTCATCCATCCTCCCATCACCCATCCATCCATCCTCCCATCATCCACCCATCCATCCATCCGTCATCACAATCTATCTGTCTGTACCTACCTGCCTCTCTTCCTTCCTTCCATTCACTCACCTACCAATCCATCCACCATCAGTCCACCTTCCTCTCTCCTTCCCTTCCTCCGTTCCTTTTTTCCATACATTCATCTGACACCTTCTTCNTACCTACCTGCCTCTCTTCCTTCCTTCCATTCACTCACCTACCAATCCATCCACCATCAGTCCACCTTCCTCTCTCCTTCCCTTCCTCCGTTCCTTTTTTCCATACATTCATCTGACACCTTCTTCTAATGGGCCGTGTCACCTTGGACAAGTCATTGAACTTCATCTGGGAAAAATGACCTGTTGCAGAGCTCAAATGGGAGAAAGAATGAAGGATGCATTGTAAACTGCAAAGTGCTGCCTTGGCCCCCAGAGGGTGGAGGAGGATCCAAAGCCGCTGTGAACCTAAACTGCTTTGCAAAGTGCAAAGCCTTCCATGTTGAGTAGTGAGTGCTTCCTTGGTTCCCACAGCCACATCTCCAGAATGTTCTTCAAGCCAGTCCCTGCTTCACCCCTCCGGCATCAGCTGAGGGACCCCAGGCCAGAACCCAGGACCCCTTGGACATGTGGATGCCCGCGATGTGCTTCCCCAAGGAGCACCCTCGTGGCCTCATTTGAGGAAACAATGGGCCTCAATCCTTATTAATGATCCTCTGAGGATCTGCTGGCGTCTTTGTCCTTGGTGTACACTCGCTGTCATCAGCGGGGCTCTGGGGGCTCTGGCCTAATTTGGAGGGACAGGTTTTATCATCACCCTTGATTTGGGTGGCCCAATCTGACAGGCCCGCGGCCCCCTGTGTGGAAGGACCACGTCAGAGACGGCCTTCTCCCCGGCGGCTCACCCTGGAGGTCTGGGGAAGCGGAGGTCACCGGCGGGGGTGAAGAAGGGGCTGCAGCTGGACCCCTTGGGTGGGCCTACGGTGGGTCCAGGGGAGGAGGGCACTGCTGATGAGATCAGAGAGGGGCGAGGGGGTAGGTCTGCCAGCCCGGGCACATGCTTCAACCACCCACTAGTAGGCCAGAAGGCTGCCAGGGCCAGGGCTGGGCTCCTGGGAGGGGCTAGGCAAGAGCAGGGGACTGGCTCTGGGTGAGCTGGCTCCCGAGGAGGGAGCAGGCAACGTTTAGTTGGCTCTGGCCTAAAATCACCAGCAAGCAAAGCATTTGTGGCTAACTGACCTGCGAGCATCCGACAGGTGTCAGGGTATGACAGCTGTTCTCTGCTTACTCCCCACAACCTCAGGAGAAGAGCAGAC
>SJYW01036248.1:702822-726621 GCA_006410735.1 Raphicerus campestris | reverse complement strand
TATGCAGTTGTAAATGGGATTATTGTCTTTAGTTTCTCTTTTTGATAGCTTGTTTTTAAACACAATAGATTTTTAAATTGATTTTGTATCCTGTAGTATTATTGAAGTCATTTATTAGTTCTGTTAGTTTGTGATGGAGTCTCTGGTTTCCTAGCTATGTTCGTGTCATCTGCAAACAGTGACAGTATTGCTTCTTCCTTTCCAATTTGAATGCCTTTTATTTCTTTTTCTTGCCTAACTATTCTGGTTGCAGCTTCCAATACTGTGCTGAATAAAAGTGGTGAAGTGAACATCCTTGTATTATACCTGATCTTAGAGGAAAAGCTTTGAGATTTTCAACATTGAGTACGTTAGCTGTATGCTTGTCATGTGTGCCATTAATTATGTTAAGGTATGTTTCCTCCATACTAGCTTTGTTGAGAGATTTGAGATTTTTATCATAAATGAGTGTATTTGAGTTTTGTCAGATATTTTTTATACATCTATTGAAGTGATCATAGCATTTTTGTCTTCATTTTGTTATATAGTGAATCACATTGACTGATTTACAGATGTTGGACCATTCCTGCGTCTCTGAAATAAATTTCACTTGATAATGGTATGTGATCCTTTTAATGTATTGCTGAATATTTTGTTGAGAATTTTTGCACCTGTGTTCATCAGGGATATTAGTCTGTTAAAAAAAAATTTTTTTTATAGTACTCTTGTCTGGTTTTGGTACAGGGTAATACCACTCTCATAAATTGTGTTTTGAAATGATCCCCCTTATATTTTTTGGAAGAGTTTGAAGAAGATTGATGTTGATTCTCCTTTGAATGTTTCATAGAATTCACCAGTGAAGCCATTTGGTCCTGGACTTTTGTTTATTGAGAGTTTTTGATTACCGACTCAATCTGCTTGCTAGTGATTGGTCTGTTCAGACTTCCGTTTCGGTCATCATTTAGTCTTTGAGCATATACGTTTATAGGAGTTTATCCATTTCTTCTGGTTTGTCTAATTTGTTGGCATATGATTGTTCATGGTAGTCTGTATGATCCTTTGTATTTCTGTGGTATCACTTGTAATATCTCCTCTTTCACTTCTGACTTATTTGAGTCCTTTCTCTTTTTTTCTTAGTCTAGCTAAGGTTTTGTCAATTTTATTTGCCTTCTAAAAACTAGCTCTTAATTTCACTGATCTTTGTTGTCTTTTTAGTCTCTGTTTCATTTGTTTCTGTTCCTAAGGATGACAGAGGGTGAGATGGTTGGATGGCATCACCACCTCAAACTCCTGGAGCTGGTGATGGACAGGGAGGCCTGGCGTGCTGCAGTCCACGGGGTCGCGAAGATTCAGACACAACTGAGTGACTGAACTGAACTGAATCCTTATTTCCTCTCTTGTACTAACTTTGAGCTTTGTATTTTCTTTTTCCAATCCATTAAGGTGAAGTTAGATTGTGTGTGAGATTTTTCTTGCTTCTTGAAGTAGGTATTTATCACTGTAAACTTCCCTCACAGAACTGTTTTTACTGTATTTTATAAATTTTAGCATGTTAATGTTTACATTTTTGTTTTTCTTAAGGTATTTTATTTCTCTTTTGATTCTTTTTTAGCCAGTTGGTTATTCAGTAGCACGTTGTTTAATCTCCACATAGTTGTATATTTTCTGTTTTTCATCATGTAATTTCTCATTTCATGCCATTGTGATTGGAAAAGATGCTTGATGCAATTNTGTATTTCTCTTTTGATTTCTTTTTTAGCCAGTTGGTTATTCAGTAGCACGTTGTTTAATCTCCACATAGTTGTATATTTTCTGTTTTTCATCATGTAATTTCTCATTTCATGCCATTGTGATTGGAAAAGATGCTTGATGCAATTTAAATATTCATAAATTTATTAGGACTTGATCTCTGGCCTAACATATGATTTATCTGTCTATTAAAGATGTTCAGTATATACTTGAGAAGAATGTGTATTCTGTTGTTTTTGGATGGAATGTTCTATAAATATCTGTTAAATCCATATAGTATAATATGTTGTTTCAGGCTGATATCTCCTTACTGACTTTCTGTCTGGATGATCTTTTCATTGATGTAAGTGGGATATGAAAGTCCCCTATTATTATTGTACTGCTGCGTATGTCTCCATTTAGGTCTGTTAATAATTGTGAGACATATTTAGGTGCTCCTATTTTGGGTACATAAATATTTACAAATATTATATCCTCTCATTGGATTGACCCCTTGATGTAATGCCCTTCTTTGTCTCTTATTAGAAAGTATGTTTTATAGGTTTGTTTTTTGTTTGTTTTTAATACAGATATAGCTAATCCATCTTTCTTTTTTGGTTTTCATTTGCATGGAATCTCTTTTTCCACCCCTTTTCTTTCAGTGTATCCTTATATCTAAAGCGTATCTCTTGTAGGCAGCATATATAGGAGTGTGCTGCTTTTTATTTCTTCAGCCTTTCTATGGCTTTTGGTTGGATAATTTAGTCCATTTACAGATAAAGTAATTATTGATAAGTATGTACTTATTGCCATTGTGGTAATTGTCTCCTAGCAGCTTTTATAGTTTTTCTCTGTTCCTTTCTTTTGCTCTCTTCCTTTGTGGTTTGATGACTTTCTTTAGTGGTATTCTTATATCTGTTTCTCTTTATGTTTTATTTATTTTAGGTTTTTGCTTTGTGGTTACCATGAGACTTACATTTAACAACTTATATCTGTAACAGTCTGTTTTAAGTTGATAACATCTGAAGTTTGATCCCATTCTGAAACTCAACATTTACTCTCATGTTGTATGTCTTAATTTCACATTTTATATATTTTTATCTTATGCATTTTTTAGCTAATTATCATAGTCATGGTTTTTTCATTTAACCTGTATATTAGCTTTATTAGTAATTAATCCACTGCTGCTGCTGCTGCTAAGTTGCTTCAGTCGTGTCCGGCTCTGTGCAACCCCATAGATGGCAGCCCACCAGGCTCCCCCATCCCTGGGATTCTCTAGGCAAGAATGCTGGAGTGGGTTGCCATTTCCTTCTCCAATGCATGAAAGTAAAAAGTCAAAGTGAAGTCACTCAGTCGTGTCCGACTCTTAGCGACCCCGTGGACTGCAGCCTACCAGGCTCCTCCGTCCATGGGATTTTCCAGGCAAGAGTACTGGAGTGGGGTGCCATTGCCTTCTCCGATTAACCCACTACCTTTACTATATATTCACTTTTCCAATGAAAATTATCCTTTCATTTGTGTTCTTGTTGCTAATTATAATTAGCATCCTTTCTGTCAGTTTAAAGGAATCCCTTTAAAATTTCGTATAAGGCCAATTTAGTGGTGGTGAACTCCTTTAACTTTTGGTTCTCTGGAAACCTTTATCTCTCCTTTGATTAAATGAAAAGTTTGCCGGGCAGAGTATTCTTGATTGGATGTTTTCTTCTTCCGGTACTTTGAATGTTTCCTTCTTTCTGGCTTACACTGTTTGTGCTGAAAGATCAGCTGATAGGTTCATGAGAGTTCCCTTGTACAGAACTAGTTTTTCTCNAACCCACTACCTTTACTATATATTCACTTTTCCAATGAAAATTATCCTTTCATTTGTGTTCTTGTTGCTAATTATAATTAGCATCCTTTCTGTCAGTTTAAAGGAGTCCCTTTAAAATTTCGTATAAGGCCAATTTAGTGGTGGTGAACCCCTTTAACTTTTGCTTCTCTGGAAACCTTTATCTCTCCTTTGATTAAATGAAAAGTTTGCTGGGCAGAGTATTCTTGATTGGACGTTTTCTTCTTCCGGTACTTTGAATGTTTCCTGCTTTCTGGCTTACACTGTTTGTGCTGAAAGATCAGCTGATAGGTTCATGAGAGTTCCCTTGTACAGAACTAGTTTTTCTCTCACAGCTTTTTAGATTATCTCCTTGTCTTTAACTTTTGACATTTTAGTTAAAGTATGTCTTGGTGTGGGTCTCTTTGATAGCTTCTTTCAAATATAATTTTATTGATTTGTCATTTCTTTCTGGCTGTGCTGGGTCTTTGTTGCTGTGTGAACTTTTCTCTAGTTGTGGTGAGCAGGCGCTGCTCTCTAGTTGGTGCGCAGGCTTCTCACTACAGTGGGCTCTCCTGTTGCAGAGCACAGGCTCTAGGGCATGCAGGCTTCAGTAGCTGCAGCACCAGGGCTCAGCAGTGGCAGCTCTTGGGCTCTAGAGCACAGGCTAAGTAGAATAATTGTGGCCCATGGGCTTATTTAGTTGCTCTGAGGCATGTGGGATCTTCCCAGATGAGGGATTGAACCCACGTTTCTTGCATTGGCAGGCAGATTCCTTACCACTGAGCCACCAGGGAAACCCTGGTAGCATCTTGTTTGCAATTCTCAGGACTTCTTGGATCTGGATGCTTGTTTTCTTGCCCAAGTTAGGGAAGTTTTCAGCCATAATTTTTTCAAACTAAGATTTCTACTCCTTTCTCTCTTCCTCTTTTAGGAGCCCTACAAAGTAAAAGTCTGTTTGGTGTTGTCCTATAAGCTCCTGAAGTCATCTTCACAGTATGCATTCTTTTTGACATTTTGCTGCTCTAATTGGGCGTATTCCATTGCCTTGTCTGTGAGTTGACTTCATCTAGTCTGCCGTTGTGGAGAAGGCAGTGGCACCCCACTCCAGTACTCTTGCCTGGAAAACCCCATGGATGGAGGAGCCTGGTGGGCTGCCATCTGTGGGGTCACACAGAGTCGGACATGACTGAAGCGACTTAGGAGCAGCAGCAGCAGCAGTCTGCCGTTGAACCCCTTTAGTGTGTTCTTCAGTTCAGCTATTGTATTCTTTGGTTCTATGATTTCTGCTTGGTACTTTCTTATATTTTTCTTGTCTCTTTATTGAAGTTCTCATTGTGTTCTTCCATTCTTCTCCCCAGTTCAGTGAGCATTTTTGTGACCATTACTTTGAACTCTTATCAGGTAATCCCAAATTACTTACCTCCATTTCATTAAGGTTTCTTCTGAGGTTTATTTTCATTTGGAACATATTCCTCTGTTCCTTGACTCTCCATTTGTTTCTGTATAGTAAATGAAATAACCACCTCTTCCAGTGTTGAAGGAGTGGCCTTGTGTAAGAGATGAACCTTGTAGTTCAACCCTGCCTCAGCTTCTGGTTGTTTCTCAAACATCTGTGCTTGTCTAGGCAGCCTATTGTATTTTTAGTAGCACCTAGTAGTTGAGGATGTGCTAAGACCTGTCATTGTCCCAAAGTGAAGCATCTCAGCACCTAGGTTCAGACTGACTGGAAGCTGGGCAGCAGTGTTTAAAGTATGCAAATATATACAGTTCTGAAGGGCTGCAGGAGTAAGCCACATTGGTCCTCAGAGCTGGACAATTTGGAGGTCATCATGTGGGCTCCATGTGAGCTGTTTTCNGGAAGCTGGGCAGCAGTGTTTAAAGTATGCAAATATATACAGTTCTGAAGGGCTGCAGGAGTAAGCCACATTGGTCCTCAGAGCTGGACAATTTGGAGGTCATCATGTGGGCTCCATGTGAGCTGTTTTCTGGGTAATATTTCTGGGCTGGAGCAAGGCAGAGGGAGAATGCCAAGAAGGTGTCCACAGCCTATGTTCTTTGAGAGCTACTCCATAGGCCACTATATGTGAGCCAAACCTGAAGCCTACTTCTTAGGACAACGGTCCAAAACAAGTAAAGGGGACTCTTTCACAGAAAGCCTGGGGAGTGTGCCTCATTCTACTTTCTGTACAATGCCTTAAGGGTAGTAGCCTGCTAAGAACTATCCCTCTGATTGCCATAGTCCTGTGGCATCCTGGAATGCAAGTCCTCCCACCTAGAGCTNTATATTTATTCCTACCTGTTTTTGTAGCCGATGATCTGCTTTGCTGGATGCCTGGTGTCCTCTGCCAGCATTCAGAAGTTGTTTTGTGGAGTTTATTCAGTTTGAAATGTTCTTTTGATGAAGTAGTGAGGGAGAGAGTGTTCTCCCCGTCCTATTCCTCCGCCATCTTTTCAACCCTCCTGTTCTGGTTCTTAACGGCACTTCTGTGAGTGATACATTGAGATTTTGATTCTGTTGATGGTACTGCACTTATCAAGAATATCTTAGAAATGTTTCATGTCACAAGGAAAGTGTTAGGCTTCATAAAGTGTGTTTTTCCTTGTCAAGAGAATCTGTCAATGGTTGGCTTGTGCAGTTTGGGTTGTAGCAGTACAGTTGACTCTTGTACAATGTGGGCGTTAGATGCTTTGACTCCAATGCACTCAAAAATCCACATAGAACTGTATAGTCAGCCTTCTTTATCATCAGCCTTCTTTATCTGGTGGCTCAAATGATAATGAATCTGGCTACAGTGCAGTATATCTGGGTCTGATCCCTGGGTTGGGAAGATCCTCTGGAGAAGGGAAAGGCTACCCACTCCAGTATTATGGTCTGGAGAATTCCAGCCCATGGGGTCGCAAAGAGTCCCACACAATTGAGCTACTTTCACTTTTACTTTCTTTCTCTATCTGAGAGTCCATATTCACGAATTCATGTAGCTCTGTAGTATTTATTGGAAAAAAATCTATATGTAAGTGCACCCATGAAGTTCACCCATGTTGTTTAAGGATCAAGTGTACATAGTTACATTGGCTATGTTAGATTGTGTTCTGAGATGCCACCTGCTAAACTGGAATTTATTTTAAAATTTGGGTAGACTTTTGAGAATGTATTTTAAAGTTATATCTCATGAAAAGATACTGAAGTTATTGAAAAAGTACATGGAATGATAATCATATATATACATATATTTTGTGTGTGTGTGTGTAATTTAGGTAGAGTCAGTGCTCCTTGGTAAGTTACTTTTGTTACCGCTTATTTATTTCTCCTGGGGCAAAACACAAGTAGTTCCATTTAGTAAGTTAAGATGATAGTGGTTTCCTAGTTAAACACTGTACTGTTGACCCTTGAACAACCTGGGAGTCAGAGGGCACCAGTCCCCCATGCAGTTGAAAATCTTATGTACAATTTTACAGTTGACTCTTTTATCTTGGGGCTTTCTTGGTGCCTCAGATAGTAAAGAATCTGCCTGCAATGCAGGAGACCCGAGTTCAGTCCCTGGGTCAAGATGATCCTCTGGAGAAGGGAATGGCAACCCACTCCGGTATTCTTAATGGAAAACCCCATGGACACAGGAACCTGTCAGGCTATAGTCCATGGGGTCACAAGGAGTCAGGCACGATTAAGTGACTAACATTGTCGCTTGTATCTGCAGTTCTGAATCTGTGGATTCAGTCAACTTTGGATAGTACAGTATGTAACACATGTTTATTGAAAAAAATTCTCGTATAGGTGGATCTGTGCAGCTCCGACCTATGTTGTTCAAGGGTCATATCTATATATGTAGATGTCTAAGTTGTTTATTTTGTTAGAAACTCCCGTGTATGTTTCTGTGAATTAAAGAAATTCCCTTGTGTGTAATCGTGAGACTATTTTGTCACTCCAGGGCTGTTTAAATTTATTCCTGTAGGTCAGTTTTGATGTCACAGGCACTACTGCACTACGGGGAGACTTCATTTTATTGTGCTTCACTTTATTGCACTTTGCAGATACTGTATTTTTTACAGATTGAAGGTTTGTGGCCACCTTGAGTTGAACTCAAGTGTGTAGGCATCTTTTTTCTAACAGCATTTGCTCACTTCACGTCTCTGTGTCTAATTTTGGTAATTGTTAAATATTTCGTGTTTTAAACAAATTACTTATTTATTTTCATCTGTGCTGGGTCTTTGTTGCTGCAGAGGCTGTCCTTTAGTTGCAGGGAGCAAGGGCTACTCTAGTTGCAGTGCATGGCTTCTTGTTGTGACTTCTCTTGTTGCAGAGCATGGGCTCTAGAGCACACGGCTTCAGGAGTTGTGGCACACGGGCTCAGTAAATGTGGCTCCTGGTCTCTGGTGATAGTTGTTGTTCAGTTGCTCAGTCATGTCTGAGTCTTTGCAACATCATGGTCTGCAGCACGCCAGGCTTTCCTGTCCTTCACTATTTCCCTGAGTTTGTTCAAACTCATGTCCATTGAGTCAGTGATGCCATCCAGCCATTTCATCCTCTGTCGCCTCCTTCTCCTCCTGCCTTCAGTCTTTCCCAGCATCAGTCTTTTCTAGTGAGTCAGTTGCATCAGGTGGCCAAAGTGTTGGAGCCTCAGCATCAGTCCTTCCAGTGAATATTCATGGTTGATTTCCTGTAGGATTGACTGGTTTGATCTCCTTGCTCTCCAAGGTACCCTCAAGTGTCTTGTCCAGCACCACAGTACAAAAGCATCAATTCTTTAGTGCTCAGCCATCTTTATGGTCCAGCTCTCACAACTATACATGACTACTGGAAAAGCCATAGCTTTGTTAGCAAATGATGTCTCTGCTTTTTATTTGTTGTCTGGGTTTGTCATAGCTTTTTTTCCGAGGAGCAAGCATCTTTTAATTTCATGGCTGCAGTTACCATCTGCAGTAATTTTTTAGCCCAAGAGAATGAAATCTGTCACTGTTTCCACTTTGTCTTCATCTTTTTACCATGAAGTGATGGGACAAGATGCCATGATCTTAGTTTTTTTAATGTTGAGTTTTAAGCCAGCTTTTTCACTGTTTTCTTTCACTTTCATTAAGAGGCTCTTTAATTCTTCTTTGCTTTCTGCCATAAGGGTGGTGTAATCTGCGTATCTGAGGTTGTTGATATTTGTCCCAGCAATCTTGATGTGAGCTTGTGATTCATTTCTCATGAATCACCCAGCATTTCTCATGATGTGCTCTGCATATAAGTTAAATAAAGCAGGGTGACAATATACAGCCTTGACATACTCCTTTCCCAATTTTGAACCCTCTGTTGTCCCATGTCCAGTTTTAACTGTTGCTTCTTGACCTGTACACAGGTTTCTTAGGGGACAGGTCAGGTGGTCTGGTATTCTCATCTCTTTAAGAATTTTCCAGTTTGTTGTGATCCACACAGTCAAAGGCTTTAGCGTGGTCAATGAAGCAGAAGTAGATGTTTTTTGAAATTCCCTTACTTTTTCTATAATCCAGCATATGTTGGCAATTTTATCTCTGGTTCTGCCTTTTCAAAATCCAGCTTGAACATCCGCAAGTTCTTGGTTCACATACTGCTGAAGTCTAACTTGAGGAATTTTGAGCGTAATCTTGCTAGCGTGTGAAATAAATGCAATTGTACAGTAATTTGGACACTCTTTGGCATTGCCTTTCTTTGGGATTGGAATGAAAACTGATGTTTTCCAGTCCTGTGGCCATTGCTGAGTTTTCTAAATTTGCTGACATATTGAGTGCAGCACTTAACAATATCATCTTTTAGGATTTTAAATAGCTTTGCTGTAATTCCATCACCTCCACTAACTCTATAGTGATGCTTCCTAAGGCCCACTTGACTTCACACTCCAGGATGTCTGGCTGTAAGTGAATGACCACACCATTGGGTTATCTGGGTCATTAAGACCTTTTTTGGTACAGTTCTTATGTGTAGTCTTAATAGTTGTGGCCCATGGGCTTAGTTGTACTGTGCACAGGATGGGATTAAACCTGCGTTTCCTGCATTGGCAGGAGGATTCTTTACCACTGAGGCCCCAGAGAGACTTGATTCTTACACTATTTTAAATCCTCTACCAGCATAAAGATTATGACTTATTGAAGGTTCCGATGATGGTTAGCATTTTTTTTTAGCAATACAATGTTTTTTAAATTAAGATAGATATATGCGTTGCTTTTTAGACATAATGTTCTTGCACATTAAGTTGACTATAAGACAGTGCAAATATAACATTTATGTGTGCTGGGAAACCGAAAATATTTGTATGACTCATCGCAAAATTTGCTTTATTGTGGTGATCTGGAAGGAACCTGCAGTATTTCTGAGGTATCCCTATACTTAATACTTAAAAGAAATTGACGGGATTGAGCAGATGGGCTCCTTTGTAAGGATTTGAAGATTACAAGTTTGGGCATCAAGATGGAAAAGATATTTAGAAATGTAGCTGTCAGTGATTTGCTGCTTCATTGATTGGGTTGTTGGAAGTTGATTAAGTTTCTAGAGGTAAAGTGCATTTACCAAATACTAATGATAAGAATCTGTTCCATAGAGTTGACCTGTGAAATTGTAATTTCACTGTTATTGGTAGTAATATATTTATTAATCTACTTGAACAGCTAGAAGAACTAGAACATAGGCCTTTAAGTTTTTGTCATTTTTGATGGTAAGTTTCAGGCCTAGGAGCAGTTAGCCCCATGGTATAAACCAGTGCTACTCAAAAGACAGGTTCACGGTGAGGTGACGCTTGCACCAGACTGTAAACCAGTGCATTGCATCCTTCACATCACAGAAAGTTTTGCTGTATAAAAATGTCAGTTGCACCAAACAGTGTTTTTTTGTAACATAATTGATTTACATTCTGCTTCAAGGTTCTTAGCTCATGTTGGATTGCTGTTGTGACCAGGTCCAGCCCATCTGCAGCTCATACTTAGAGGAGTACTAGTATACACAGCTCATTTCATAAGTGAATGCTTTATATGTTTTCTGATTACACTGTTTGGATTGGATTGGTTTTAATGGATCTTGCTGCTGCTGTTACCTCTAATGCCCTACAGAGCAGGTAGACCTAATGAAACAAGTGGGTTTGGAGTCCTGGCTGTGCATTTTTTCACCTGAATGGTGGTGGACAAAATAATTTAACGTCTCTGAACCAGTTTCATCCTGTGCAAAATGAGGATATAATTCCTGTGTTCCCATGTTGTGAAGATTGAGTTATGGTTTAAGAAACCACTTTAAAAACTCTAAATTGTAGTTACAACGATATCATCCATACTGACAGTTTTCAAAATTTGACCTCCTTTTTTCTGCCTAATGCATATTGCTGAGAGTGAGGGAGTTGTTTGTACTAGTAAGAAATATACTTTCTTTAAGAAATTTAAATATTGTTACTTGACTATTAGGAACCAGACCCTGGTAAATAAATAAAATTTAACAANTGTGCAAAATGAGGATATAATTCCTGTGTTCCCATGTTGTGAAGATTGAGTTATGGTTTAAGAAACCACTTTAAAAACTCTAAATTGTAGTTACAACGATATCATCCATACTGACAGTTTTCAAAATTTGACCTCCTTTTTTCTGCCTAATGCATATTGCTGAGAGTGAGGGAGTTGTTTGTACTAGTAAGAAATATACTTTCTTTAAGAAATTTAAATATTGTTACTTGACTATTAGGAACCAGACCCTGGTAAATAAATAAAATTTAACAATTGTTTCTTCAAATTTTATACTAATGTTTTGACTCTTATAATAAATGAAAAGAGAAATAGTTCTATAAGTCTCATAAGAAGAAACGATGATCATCTGCCCTGTTCCTCTGAACCTAGGATTCTTGCGTCTCTAAGACAGTTCTTTTGGTATCTTTAACTCCTTTTTTTTCTTTTCTTTTGGCATTCTACTCTTATTTCTAAATAACAATCTATGGCATATTCTTAAATTTTAGTCTTAGCTATTTATCTAATAGGGCTTCCCAGGTGGCTCAGTGGTAAAGAATCCACCTGCTAATGCAAGAGATACGGGTTTAATACCTGAGTGGGGAAGATCCCCTGGATTAGAAAATGGCAACCCACTCCAGTATTCTTGCCTGGAGAATCCCATGCACAGAGGAGCTTGATGGGCTACAGTCCTTAGAGTTGCATAGAGTCAGACACAACTGAAGGACTTAGCACAACACTAAATTTGTGGGTAAATCTGAATGAATATTGACTGTATATAACAAGAGCTTTCAGCCTCCTGGTGTCTTTCTGTCTAATGTTAGTATTCTGTGTTTGCTTTATAGAATTTATTCTTGAACATGCATAGATTTTTGTACAATATTTTTAGATTCCAAGGTTCTTATAACTTGTTAATTTTTTTTTTTCCTGGTAAAAAGGGTTAGGAAGAATAAATGAGATAGAGCAAATTTTCATCTAAACCTAGAAATTTTAGAGCAATTGCTTATTTTCTGTTTTTTGGAAGTGTCATAAATTATAAAATAATTAGGTATTTGACTTCCTGAGAAGTTGTACAGTTGAGAATGTGTCTTTACAGATAAGTACAAAGTTTATTTTCTATTTTTATGTTTCAGGGTAATTGTTTCAATGGTAATAATGAAAAATACTACCACCTCTCTGCTTTTAGATTGGAATGTTGCGTCAGCAGGTAGAAAAACATGAAAAAGTCAAGCAAGAGATGGCCATGGAGTATAAGCAGGAGTTAAAGAAGCTACATGAAGAAGTAAGATTTTAATTCTATTATATATTGTATAATTCTGTCTCTTCAACCTTGAGAATTTTGTTAATGAGCTGGTTTCTACTTTATAAAGTAGATATATTCCATGGAGGATGTTGGGGTAGAAATCTTTCTCTATTCTTAAACTCAGAATTTTGCCTTTTATATATTTGATATTATCTACAACAGTGATTCTAAAGTATGTTTCTTGGTTGAGTATCTGAAAGAAATAGAGCTATTTTTGTATAATGCCGTGAAATGCTAATACCAAAAGCTTATGTTAAATGTTTTAATTTTTAAGTTGAGTCAGTAGATTTTAAATAATGGAAGATTCAAAGGTTTCAGAAGCATTTTGGGATAAATTAGAAAGGTAAGAAAATTCTATCAGTTAACTGAATTGTATTCTTCAGATTGGCAAAAAAAATACTTTTTATTTTATTCAATTCCAAAGCATTCCTCTCCTGCATAGTGAATATCAGTGTTCCGCTGGGGAATGGTTCAAGAACCACAGGCCTGGAGAAAAGAAAGAGAGTGTTNATTCTATCAGTTAACTGAATTGTATTCTTCAGATTGGCAAAAAAATACTTTTTATTTTATTCAATTCCAAAGCATTCCTCTCCTGCATAGTGAATATCAGTGTTCTGCTGGGGAATGGTTCAAGAACCACAGGCCTGGAGAAAAGAAAGAGAGTGTTTATTTGCTGCTTTTATTGTGAGGATGGATTGTGGGGCCCCTAAGTGCAGGGCTATTGTATATTATAATAAAAAATTAGACCTTTGTTTTATTTATGTATTAAACTTTTCTCCTTGTATTTTCTTTGACTTTTTTTTTTCTGGTGTTTACTTTTGTATTTTATCTGACATGCTCTCTATTTTCAGGGATGCTAGTTAGCTCTGCTTGTGCTTTCATAATGCCAGTTTGTTTTATCAGCACTGTTTATGCATTCTTAAATTTTAAGTCTAGAAATAACTGTGTCTACAGTTAGACAGACTGAAGAGAAGCTATGAAAAGCTACAGAAAAAACATGTAAGAGACTTCAGAGGAAATGCCAAAAATCACAGGGAAGATCGGTCTGAAATTGAGAGGTTAACTGGAAAAATAGAGGTATGTTCATAGTACTGATTGGCTTGCAGTGACTGTCAGCCTTCATGTAGGAAAACTCTGTTTCTAAAAGTGCTATTTCATGAAGCCAATTTCCTCTCACCTGCAGGACTACCACTGAGCTATTTCAAAGGTGGGAGGGTGTCCTGTCATCATCTGGTTCCCTGTAGTTACTAGCTATCTGTAGCTCTCAAGAGGGTGGTGCCATCCTTTGAGGGCATTGGAAGTATCTGAGACGTAGTTTTGGTTGTCAGAATGACTGGGAGTGAAACTGGTGGGTGGGGCACAGGAGCCAGGGACGCTAACATGCTGGGCCTCTTCCACACAGGAAAGACCTGTTGTGCCCCAAATGCCAGTACCAAGGAGCATTGGTGCCAGTTACTGGCTCTCCTCTGTGGGTACTGTCTTTGTTTTATTTATCATCTAACAGAAGGGCTTAGTAAGTGTTAAAGGTATGTGGCTTTTTTGTACACAGTACTTTGCATATCAGATTATTTATTCTTAGTTCCCATTTAGGTATGATAAGTCACTTGCCTCCCTCTTTGCTGACTAAGTTTTTGTTAAGTTTGAGTAACTCCATGATTATTGTATATCTTTATTCCCCAGAGGAGTTAAGGAAGTTGAGACAACACCACCAAGAACAGCAGGGGGCTGTCACTCTCTCCCCCTTGAATCCACCACTCCTCTCCTCTGTCTTTGCTCTTGGTTCTCAGGTGTACCTAAGTGTTAACCAGAGTCCTCTTTAGTCTCCCAGAGATTCTGATCCAGTAGTATGGTACGTGAGCTAGGATTCTGCATTTTATCTAGCTTCTCCAGCTGATGTTAATTTAAGAAACATTGTTCAGCATCTTTGTANATTCTCCTCCATTCTGCATCCTCAGGTTCTTCCTCCCTACTGGATATTTTCCACCAACATGCAAATTTTTCCCCTCTTGAATATCCTTTGTTGACCTCTGTTTTGTCCTTTGGATACTGTCTCATTTTTCTCCTTCATTTTATAAAAAATGAAGTTGTTTAACTAAAGTTGTCTAACTAGTCATTTAACTAAATGACTTTAGGTACCTGTATCTGTCTCTAGTTCCTTTCCTTCTGTTTTTCTTACACTCGCTCAGTAAGCCTTTCTCTCCTCTGCAGAAGCTATGGGCGTGGAGGGCACCGCTGAATTCGCGTTACTGAAGCCTGTGTCCACCCTCATCGTCCATATCCTGTCTGCTGCCTTGGACTCAGCTGGCTTTGGCTTTCTGGGTTTGGCTTGAAGAACAATTGTCCTTTCCTGGGTTTTCTCCTCCGTTGTCTGCCACTCCTCAGTTGTTTTGTCTCCTCGACCTTTCAGCATTGGAACTCCCCACAACTGTGTTGTTGTGCCTCTTCTTTTTTCTGCCGAGGCTACTCCCTAGGTGATACTATTCAGTCTCATAGTTTTAAGCACTGAGTATATGTTGATAATTCCTATATTCCTACATCTAGTCTTGACTTTTGGCTACAGAATAATTTCCAACTTCCCATTTCACATCTCCATATGGTATCTAAAGCTGTCTCAGACTTGACATGTCTAAAATAAAGGCCCTGACTTTTTTCTTCCTCATCTTCTAGCACCATTTCTGTTTTAGTTAATGTAACTCCATTCCTCAGATTGCTGAAGCCCAAAAACCTTGGAGTCACCCATGATTTCTCTTTTCTCAGCAAAACAGCCAGAATGATTCTGTTTAGTTTAAGTTAAATCACGTTCTCTCTTATACATAAATTTACAGTAGCTTCTCCTAGAAGACAAAGTTATAATGACCTACAGAGTCTCACTGCCTATTAACTCCGACCTTTCCCTTCCTTTTTTCCCTTTTACTCACTGCCCCCCAGCCACACCAATCTTCTTGCTCATCCTTGAACATGCCAAGATGCTTCTACATCAAGACCTTGTACTTCTCAGAATAGTATAACTTCATCTCCATCTCCCTGGTGTTTACTTTCATGTTACTCAATCTAACCACTCCTTTTGCAAACTGCAACCACCAACTCTGAGTACTCCATGCTCGATTTTCCCCAAAATGGGTACAGTTGGCTCTCTGTATCTATGGGTTCTGCATCCGTGGATTTAACCAACTGTGGATCTAAAATATTCTGGGGAAAGCAAATTCTAGAAAGTTCCAAAAAGCAGACCTTGAATTTGTTATGCACAAGCATTTATATTGTATTTACAGTTATTTACACAGAGTTTCCATTGTATTAGGCATTATAAGTAATCTAGCAGTGATTTCACGTCTGTGGGAGGATGCACATTTAGTTACATGTGAATAAAGGGGCGTGATCATCTGTGGATTTAGTAACCACAGAGGTCTGGAACCAGTCCTCCACAGATACTGACAGATGACCGTATTGCTATCTAATTACTGTACAATAATGTGTTGCCTGTCTCCCTCCAATTGAGTGGGGCTAGAATTTTTGTTTGTTTTGTTAAATATTGTATCCCTAGCACTAGAACAGTACCTGGAATATATGTGGTAGAAACAGTGAGTAAGTGAATATCAGCTGGTGAACAGTAATTACCTTAAGCTAGCATGCTTCTGGAGTTGAGACTCTTGGAGGACAGTGATAGAAAGACTAAGTTTCCTTTCCCTTTTATTTGTCTCATTTTCATGAATATTGGGCTCATTTTCTTGATCGTGCAACTTGAAGTTATTATTGATCCATCAATTTTGAACTCTTTGGCTTTGCTAAGTCACTTCAGTTGTGTCCGACTCTGTGCGGCCCCATAGATGGCAGCCCACCAGGCTCCCCCATCCCTGGGATTCTCCAAGCAAGAACACTGGAGTGGGTTGCCATTTCCTTCTCCAAGGCATGAAAGTGAAAAGTAAAAGTGAAGTCGCTCCTTTGGCTTTGGGTTATAGATATCTGTTAAAATTTAATACAGATTTTTTAAATTATTCATGTCTTTATAGTTCTGTTGAGATAATAAAAATTTGGATATCAAAGGATACTGTGTTAACTGAATCTGTCTGGTTCCTGAGTTTTTTACTCTGATGAGAATTGGGCTCCCCAGGGATTTATCTGAACATTTGTTTGAATCTGTTCAGTTCCTGGGTTTGGATATCAAGAATTTGGGTAGTGAGTGGTAAGTATAATCATATTTTGAAATTTTCATTATCTTAACATCAGTTTTCTGAAAAATCACTAAAAAATTATAACAACCCTTAGGTGGCAGCAGATCTTTGAGAATCATCTTGAATCCAGTGTTTAGTATCTGTGTTTCGTACCCTTCACCATTAGTGTGTTAAATTTAGAAAGACAGATATCCAGAGGCACAGTATGTAAGGAATTTAGTATTACTCTACAGTTCTGTCAGTTAAGTGAGTAATGGGGCTCCTGCTGTGGAGAAAGGTGCATGTGTACCCAGGGACCTGGGGAAAAATTAAAGTAAAAGTGAATCTGGAAGGTGGTGACAGCAAGGGGAAGCACTTAGAATTTAAGTACCTTAATTGCCTCTTCAGGAATTTCGTCAGAAATCACTGGACTGGGAGAAGCAGCGCTTGATTTATCAGCAACAGGTATCCTCTCTGGAGGCACAAAGAAAGGCTCTAGCTGAACAATCAGAGATAATTCAGGTAAGTTTAAGACATCTTTGGAATAATGAGAGATGGAGAGGTTTCAGTTAAACTTGAACCAGCTTAAAAAACGCAGCGCCGTGTGCTCACCGTGCTCACCCCGTCCTCGTGCCCACTGCTCTTTGCTTGCTGCTTTCCTTCACTGGTTCGTTCCTCCCTCACTCAGGCTCTTTTTCGCTCTCTCAGTCTGTCACTGACTTGCATTCTCCTGCTCACTCCACACTTTGATTTCACTCTCCCTTCCTTTCTCTTTCTACCTCTGCTCTCTGTCTCCTTTTCCATTTCTTTCTGGCTCTGACTTATTCTGGCTGTTTCTGGCTCTTGCTTTGGCCCCACTCTGTCTGTGTCTTGTTCCATCTCTGATAACTGGGGGTGCCTTAGCTGAGGTCCTCAGCCAGGGAGCTTCGGCCAGTCAGCCTGTTTGAACACAAATGCTGAAAGATTCACACTAACAAAAAGCAGTATCTTTGTGGGAACAGAAACACTTTTTACAACATTACTGGAAACTTTTAAAATGAAGAACTGATGGCTTAAGCAAAACAGAAAATTAGCTACCTAATTTAGGAATTTTCTTCTTGGAACATATTCAGTTTGTTTGCTTTTTCAATTAAAAACCAAGATCAAAAGGGAAGTGAACATAGAAGGTAATGAATATTTATGACCGTGGGGTTAGAGAGAGTCAGATATGACTTAGTGACTGAACAACGACAGCAATGTGCTAGACACTGTCTCAATGCTGCTTCTAAATGTAGTTATCTAGAATATGGAATTATATGTTGTTTGTTTAATATCATGATAATTTGTCAAGGTTGGTAGAAATCTCAGTATTATAGAAGAGGAAATTACCAGAGAAATTAAGAAGAGCTAGAGGGACGAATTAAAAAAGGTAAAAAGCAATCTGCATTATTTGCTGCTCCAGGTCTTACTAATACATTGGCTTTTAATCATCTACCCTGAAATATCAGTGGGCTAATAAACTACCGTGAATGGCTCTGCTGCCAGTGACTCCACTCACAATGGCGCAAGGGGCCACAGCAATCTAAAGGATCAAAATTATTTACTAGGCTGCAGCAAGCTATGCAGTAAGCGTGGGCCAATAAACTCCTGAAAGTGTAGACCAGAGTTTTCTTTATTTTTACCTGAATGCTAAAGCACTGTACAAACATAAATGGCTATAAGATATTATAGGCTTCAGATTGGCAAAAAAGAAAATTGAGTCCTAGGTTTTAAGTTCTCAGCTATTCTTCTATGTAGTATGCTTATTGTTGATCGTAGATCCTTTTTTTAATTTGCTATTGTGATTACTCAACATAATTAAAGCTTCATTGTTAGAAAAAATGAGATTTTTATTTACCGTAATTCAGCTAGAGCTAGAGTAAGAAGCCTTTAAAAAGCCAACATTTGTTTTCTGTATTTGAACTCTTCTGATGGTTTTNTAAAAGTGAAGTCGCTCCTTTGGCTTTGGGTTATAGATATCTGTTAAAATTTAATACAGATTTTTTAAATTATTCATGTCTTTATAGTTCTGTTGAGATAATAAAAATTTGGATATCAAAGGATACTGTGTTAACTGAATCTGTCTGGTTCCTGAGTTTTTTACTCTGATGAGAATTGGGCTCCCCAGGGATTTATCTGAACATTTGTTTGAATCTGTTCAGTTCCTGGGTTTGGATATCAAGAATTTGGGTAGTGAGTGGTAAGTATAATCATATTTTGAAATTTTCGTTATCTTAACATCAGTTTTCTGAAAAATCACTAAAAAATTATAACAACCCTTAGGTGGCAGCAGATCTTTGAGAATCATCTTGAATCCAGTGTTTAGTATCTGTGTTTCGTACCCTTCACCATTAGTGTGTTAAATTTAGAAAGACAGATATCCAGAGGCACAGTATGTAAGGAATTTAGTATTACTCTACAGTTCTATCAGTTAAGTGAGTAATGGGGCTCCTGCTGTGGAGAAAGGTGCATGTGTACCCAGGGACCTGGGGAAAAATTAAAGTAAAAGTGAATCTGGAAGGTGGTGACAGCAAGGGGAAGCACTTAGAATTTAAGTACCTTAATTGCCTCTTCAGGAATTTCGTCAGAAATCACTGGACTGGGAGAAGCAGCGCTTGATTTATCAGCAACAGGTATCCTCTCTGGAGGCACAAAGAAAGGCTCTAGCTGAACAATCAGAGATAATTCAGGTAAGTTTAAGACATCTTTGGAATAATGAGAGATGGAGAGGTTTCAGTTAAACTTGAACCAGCTTAAAAAACGCAGCGCCGTGTGCTCACCGTGCTCACCCCGTCCTCGTGCCCACTGCTCTTTGCTTGCTGCTTTCCTTCACTGGTTCGTTCCTCCCTCACTCAGGCTCTTTTTCGCTCTCTCAGTCTGTCACTGACTTGCATTCTCCTGCTCACTCCACACTTTGATTTCACTCTCCCTTCCTTTCTCTTTCTACCTCTGCTCTCTGTCTCCTTTTCCATTTCTTTCTGGCTCTGACTTATTCTGGCTGTTTCTGGCTCTTGCTTTGGCCCCACTCTGTCTGTGTCTTGTTCCATCTCTGATAACTGGGGGTGCCTTAGCTGAGGTCCTCAGCCAGGGAGCTTCGGCCAGTCAGCCTGTTTGAACACAAATGCTGAAAGATTCACACTAACAAAAAGCAGTATCTTTGTGGGAACAGAAACACTTTTTACAACATTACTGGAAACTTTTAAAATGAAGAACTGATGGCTTAAGCAAAACAGAAAATTAGCTACCTAATTTAGGAATTTTCTTCTTGGAACATATTCAGTTTGTTTGCTTTTTCAATTAAAAACCAAGATCAAAAGGGAAGTGAACATAGAAGGTAATGAATATTTATGACCGTGGGGTTAGAGAGAGTCAGATATGACTTAGTGACTGAACAACGACAGCAATGTGCTAGACACTGTCTCAATGCTGCTTCTAAATGTAGTTATCTAGAATATGGAATTATATGTTGTTTGTTTAATATCATGATAATTTGTCAAGGTTGGTAGAAATCTCAGTATTATAGAAGAGGAAATTACCAGAGAAATTAAGAAGAGCTAGAGGGACGAATTAAAAAAGGTAAAAAGCAATCTGCATTATTTGCTGCTCCAGGTCTTACTAATACATTGGCTTTTAATCATCTACCCTGAAATATCAGTGGGCTAATAAACTACCGTGAATGGCTCTGCTGCCAGTGACTCCACTCACAATGGCGCAGGGGCCCACAGCAATCTAAAGGATCAAAATTATTTACTAGGCTGCAGCAAGCTATGCAGTAAGCGTGGGCCAATAAACTCCTGAAAGTGTAGACCAGAGTTTTCTTTATTTTTACCTGAATGCTAAAGCACTGTACAAACATAAATGGCTATAAGATATTATAGGCTTCAGATTGGCAAAAAAGAAAATTGAGTCCTAGGTTTTAAGTTCTCAGCTATTCTTCTATGTAGTATGCTTATTGTTGATCGTAGATCCTTTTTTTAATTTGCTATTGTGATTACTCAACATAATTAAAGCTTCATTGTTAGAAAAAATGAGATTTTTATTTACCGTAATTCAGCTAGAGCTAGAGTAAGAAGCCTTTAAAAAGCCAACATTTGTTTTCTGTATTTGAACTCTTCTGATGGTTTTGTTTAAACTAAAACTGCTCTGATTAAGGAAAAACTGTTACTTTTATGTTTTTCTCCCTTAGCAGTACTTGCCGGTCCTCATTTTTAAAAAAGCTCTTAAAAGAAATGTCTATATACCCATTACCCAGCATTAATAGTTACCATTTTGCCAATCTTAAAAAATGGTGGTAAAAAATATTAAAACATATACTTTTAACCATTTTAAAGACTACAGTACAGTATTAACTATATGTCCATTTTTGTGTAACAAATCTCTAAAACTTTTCAACTTACAAGAGTAAGACTCTATATTCATTGAACAGGAACTCATTTTGCCAATTTTATTTCATCTCTACATTTTTTTTGGCTGAAATATTGCAAAGCAAATTATAGATATCATCTTATTTCCCAGCAGGTTAGGACTTAAAAAAATTAAACATACCACTGTCATGTTAACAGACTAAAACACTTCTTAAAAAATTTAGTATCTAATCTTTTCAAATTTCCCAAGTTGTGTGAAATAATGTTTTGAACTCCACTTAGAGTTGAAACATTGTATTTTGTTGATAAGTGAGTCATCATTGAACAATAAGAGTAGAAAACTTTGTAGATTGGATAAATGGATATCAATAGCCAAATGCATGCTAAGTGGCTTTAGTCCTGTCTGACTCAGTTGTGACTCTGTGGACTATAGCCCACCAGCCTGCTCTGCCCGTGGGATTCTCCAGGCAGGAATACTGGAGTGGATTGCCATGCCCTTCTCCAGGGGATCTTCCTGACTTAGGGATTGAACCCATGTTTCTAATGTCTCCTGTGTGTGGCAGGCAGGTTCTTTACCACTAGCACCACCTGGGAAGCCCTTAACAGCCACACTTACCCAAATTTAAAAAAATATATTAAAAATTTTTTCTTTATATTTTTTAACATCTAAAAGTGGAGTTCGGGGAATTCCCTGGCAGTCCAATGGCTAGTACTCAGTGTTTTCACTGCTGTGGGCATGGGTTCAACCCTGGTTCGATAACTAAGATCCCACAAGCTGCCTGGTGAAAAAAAGAAAAAGAAAAGTGGAGTTCCAAATAACTTTTCACCCTTTGAGTCGTATATTTGCTTGAGTTTTTTTTGTTTTGTTCAGCTATTAAAATGACATAAAACATGTTCATTTTAGAAAACTGAGAAAATGAGAATTAAATAAAATCACTCATAATTCCATCCTTTAGAGATTTACCATAATTAGCATTTGCATGTAAATTTCTTCTGACTTTTTCTGTGCTTGTATGCAGTGTACATTGCATTCATTTACATTTGGTAGGAGAAACTATACGTGTGTATGGGAATGGAGGAATAGTTGCAAACTTAAAAAATTACTGAAAATAGCAAAAAGTTGATAATTCTTGAAGCTAGGTGATGAATGTTTAAGGGTTCATCATCTTATTTTTCCCATATTTATATACATTTGAAATTTTCCATGAACATAATATAAAAATGCAAATTACTTGCTTACAATGTGACAGGCAGTATGGTAAGCATTTTACAATATTTTATTTAATTTTCACCAGTTAAAAATTTTCCACTTTAAATAAGACATGTCAGAAACATGAATCATAATGATTGTATAGAAGCTTAGTCTACCATTAAATGCCTTAATTCAGATAACCAATATTTTGTTGTAGAATTTTTAGGTTTTTATTTTTTCACTTTTNTTTAATTTTCACCAGTTAAAAATTTTCCACTTTAAATAAGACATGTCAGAAACATGAATCATAATGATTGTATAGAAGCTTAGTCTACCATTAAATGCCTTAATTCAGATAACCAATATTTTGTTGTAGAATTTTTAGGTTTTTATTTTTTCACTTTTAAGTAGAGCTTGGGTGAATATCCCTATTTAAATATTTAGGTGTTTATGTCCATTTATTTTCTTAGGAAATGGCCTTAGAAATAAGATTACTGCTTCAAAGTAGTCATACATTCTTAAAGATTCTAATGCATATTGTCAAAGTACTCTTCAAAGATGTACTGATGCACACTTTGACCAGCGGTGTTTGAGAATGTATGTTTCCTCACACTTTATCATTATTGAGCACTATTATTTATTTAAATATTATTTCCCCTACTTTTAGGCTTGTCTTTGCCAATCTGATAGGTGGGAAAAAATGGTATCTGATTATTTGCTTTAATTTGCATTTTTAATTATGAATTAAAATGAGCATTTTTTTTTATCGACCTATGACTTTCCATTCTTTTGTAAATTATTTCTGTCCCTTGCTTATTTTTATTTTTTTTAATTTTATTTTTACTTTATTCTACTTTACAATACTGTATTGGTTTCACCGTACATTGACATGAATCAGCCACAGGTGTACACGAGCTCCCAATCCTGAAACCCCCTCCCACCTCTCACCCCATATCATCTCTCTTNGTGTGAAGATGAAGTACCTTTCAGGATGCTGGAATTAAACTTGTGAAAAACTAGCAAGTTGGGAGCTAAAAACCAGTATTAAAAAACAAAACAAAACAGGATAGCTGGGATACAAAGCCTAAAAAATCAGCCAAATCTACAGGAATTGGATACTACAGGTCCATGCGACAGTTGCTAAAGTGGCTTGTCTTCTCATTCTCTTGACATTGTCTTTTACAGAGCAAAAGTTTTAAATTTTGATGAATTTCAGCTTATCAGTTATTGCTTTTAGGGATCCTGTCTTTGGTGTTGTATTTACAAGTTCAGTTCAATCGCTCAGTTGTGTCCGAATCTTTGTGACCCCATGAACCGCAGCACGCCAGGCCTCCCTGTCCATCACCAACTCCCGGAGTTCACACAGACTCACGTCCATCGAGTCAGTGATGCCATCCAGCCAGCTCATCCTCAGTCGTCCCCTTCTCCTCCTGCCCTAATCCCTCCCAGCGTCAGAGTCTTTTCCAATGAGTCAACTCTTTGCATGAGGTGGCCAGAGTACTGGAGTTTCAGCTTTAGCATCATTCCTTCCAAAGAAATCCCAGGGCTGATCTCCTTCAGAATGGACTGGTTGGATCTCCTTGCAGTCCAAGGGACTCTCAAGAGTCTTCTCCAACACCACAGTTCAAAAGCATCAATTCTTCGATGCTCTGCCTTCTTCACAGTCCAACTCTCACATCCATACAGGACCACAGGAAAAACCATAGTCTTGACTAGACAGACCTTAGTTGGTAAAGTAACGACTCTGCTTTGAATATGCTGTCTAGGTTGGTCATAACTTTTCTTCCAAGGAGTAAGCATCTTTTAATTTCATGGCTGCAGTC
>SJYW01036248.1:651763-673227 GCA_006410735.1 Raphicerus campestris | reverse complement strand
TCTAGGTTGGTCATAACTTTTCTTCCAAGGAGTAAGTAAGTGTCTTTTAATACCATGGGGTATTTCATGGCTGCAGTCCCCATCTGCAGTGATTCTGGAGCCCCCCAAAATAAAGTCTGACACTGTTTCCACTGTTTCTCCATCTGTTTCCTGTGGAGTGGTAGGACCGGATGCCATGATCTTTGTTTTCGGAATGTTGAGCTTTAAGCCAATTTTTTCACTCTCCTCTTTTACTTTCATCAAGAGGCTCTTTAGTTCCTCTTCACTTTCTGCCCATAAGGGTGGTGTCATCTGCATATCTGAGGTTATTGATATTTCTCCCGGCAGTCTTGATTCAGCTTGTGTTTCTTCCAGTCCAGCATTTCTCATGATGTACTCTGCATAGAAGTTAAATAAGCAGGGTGACAATATACAGCCTTGACGTACTCCTTTTCCTATTTGGAACCAGTCTGTTGTTCCATGTCCAGTTCTAACTGTTTCTTCCTGGCCTGCATACAGATTTCTCAAGGGGCAGGCAGGTCAGGTGGTCTGGTATTCCCATCTCTTTCAGAATTTTCCCCAGTTTATTGTGATCCACACAGTCAAAGGCTTTGGCATAGTCAATCAAGCAGAAATAGATGTTTTTCTGGAAGTCTCTTGCTTTTTCCATGATCCAGCGGATGTTCGCAATTTGATCTCTGGTTCCTCTGCCTTTTCTAAAACCAACTTGAACATCAGGGAGTTCACGGTTCACGTATTACTGAAGCCTGGCTTGGAGAATTTTGAGCATTACTCTACTGGCAGGTGAGATAAGTGCAATTGTGTGGTAGTTTGAGCATTCTTTGGCATAACAACCTGGAATGTTAAGTCCATGAATCAAGGCAAATTTGAAGCGATCAAACAGGAGATGGCAAGAGTGAACATCAACATTTTAGGAATCAGTGAACTAAAATATACTGAAATGGGTGAAATTAACTCAGATGACCATTATATCTACTACTGTGAGCAAGAATCCCTTAGAAGAAATGGGGTAGCCATCATAGTCAATGAAAGAGTCTGAAATGCAGTACTTGGATTCAGTCTCAAAAACAATAGAATGATCTCTGTTCATTTCCAAGGCAAACCATTCACTATCAAAGTAATCCAAGTCTATACCCCGACCAGTAATGCTGAAGAAACTGAACGGTTCTGTGAAGACCACAAGACCTTCTAGAAGTAACACTCAATGAAGATGTCCTTTGCATTATAGGGGTCTGGAAAGCAAAAGTAAGACGTCAAGAAACACCTGGGGTAACAGACAAATTTGGCCTTGGAGTACAAACAGCAGGTCAAAGGCTAACAGTTTTGTCAAGAAAATGCACTGGTCGTAACAAACACCCTCTTCCAACAACATAAGAGAAGACTCTACACATGGATGTCACCAGATGTTCAGTATCGAAATCAGATTGATTATATTCTTTGCAGCCAAAGATGAAAAAGCTCTGTACAGTCAGCTAACTTTTTTTTTTGGTAAACCAGGAAGCAGACTAAAGAATTCTGAAGAGTTTCATTACTAGAAAGAGTTGGGAAAATATGAACTGCCTCTGTGCTGTTTTTGTTTGTAAAGATACAGGCCTTTAAAAGTCTTTCTCTGTCTTTCCTTAGATCATTGGAGGAACCTCTCGCAGAAAGGAGGTATGCCTCTCAAGGGCAGGGCGACTTGCAGAACGTGCTCTGCCAACTGGATTTTACCCACACTAGTGAAGAGCTTCTGCAGGCGGAGGTGACACGTCTGGAAGGCAGGTAGATAGTTACGTGCGTTTCAGCAGTGTTCAAATTGTTAGGCACTGTTTCAATCATTGTATTGATAAAGTAAGCTAATATAACAAATGAAAACATGTTTTTTCCTCCAGCTTTCACAAATTGGCCTAACTTCTGATTTCATTGAGATTAAAGGAGAACTTTGATTTCAATTAAAGTAGAACTTCCTAATCTTTTTACCACCAAACAAACCTACTAGTCAGCCTGCACCTGTCTGTGCCCTTAATCTGTTAAGAGTGGATGAATCAGTGGATGACATGTCTGTGATTCTAACATTCCACTAATGTATAGTTTCTACAGTTTTTTCTTTTCTTTTTTACATTGTCAATTCTTAGTCTCTGCTAAATCATTTCCCCTGGTATAAAATCTGTTTTAATATTCCTCATCTTGGGAAAAAGATGAAACCCTCCTTTAATCCTGCATCCCTATCAAGTTACTTCCATATTTCTCTGCTCTTCTTCAAAACCCAATTCTTCAAGAAGTGTCTGTATTAACTCTGTATGTCTTCACATTTCTCCCATGCAGAAGGCAGTCAGTTAGACTGGCTTTCCCTCTACCAGCCACCTCACTGGAGCTTCTCTTGGGGAGGTCTCACTGGAGATGTGGTGCTCCTTCCTTCTCTTCTGAAATGCTGTTGATATGTCTTTGTGTGTTGATTGAATCCTTATTTATGCTGTACTGTGCCCAGCTCACTTGTGTTACAATACGGTGAACTTTTTTTTTTGTCATACTGCAGAACTTTTTGATTTGGAGCAGTGTGATATTTTATTTTAAACATAAATCACAGTCATTTGTACTCTAATGTTTTCTGCATGTAGAAGATAAAAATATATAAACTGTTAGCCTGCAGGGAAACAAACAACCAAAAAATTTCCATTTTGCCTTTTTAAGTAACAAATTTTTATCCCTATTCCAACTAATATATCTTTTATTTCTGTTTTTGGAAACCACTAAGTATTTTCTTTGCATAGTAAATATACATGCATCCACAGAGTTTTTGCTTTATTTCTCACCTTGAAATACTTAAGATATTCTTAACTCTCATTACTGAAGTATATTTACACACTGTAGATTGAATAAAGTTCTTTTGATGGGCTTCCCTGGTGGCTCAGNAACCCTCCTTTAATCCTACATCCCTATCAAGTTACTTCCATATTTCTCTGATTTTCTTCAAAACCCAATTCTTCAAGAAGTGTCTGTATTAACTCTCTGTATGTCTTCACATTTCTCCCATGCAGAAGGCCTTCAGTTAGACTGGCTTTCCCTCTACTGGAAGCTCCCTCACTGGAGCTTCTCTTGGGGAGGTCTCACTGGAGATGTGGTGCTCCTTCCTTCTCTTCTGAAATGCTGTTGATATGTCCTTGTGTGTTGATCGAATCTTTATTTATGCTGTACTATGCCCAGCTCACTTGTATTACAATACAGTGAACTTTTTTTTTGTCATACTGCAGAACCTTTTGATTTGGAGCAGTGTGATATTTTATTTTAAACATAAATCACAGTCATTTGTACTCTAATGTTTTCTGCATGTAGAAGATAAAAATATATAAACTGTTAGCCTGCAGGGAAACAAACAACCAAAAAATTTCCATTTTGCCTTTTTAAGTAACAAATTTTTATCCCTATTCCAACTAATATATCTTTTATTTCTGTTTTTGGAAACCACTAAGTATTTTCTTTGCATAGTAAATATACATGCATCCACAGAGTTTTTGCTTTATTTCTCACCTTGAAATACTTAAGATATTCTTAACTCTCATTACTGAAGTATATTTGCACACTGTAGATTGAATAAAGTTCTTTTGATGGGCTTCCCTGGTGGCTCAGACAGTAAAGAATCTGCCTGCAACGCGGCTGCTGCTGCTGCTAAGTCGCTTCAGTCGTGTCCGACTCAGTGCCACCCCAGAGACGGCAGCCCACCAGGCTCCCCCATCGATGGGATTCTCCAGGCAAGAACACTGGAGTGGGTTGCCATTTCCTTCTCCAATGCATAAACGTGAAAAGTGAAAGTGAAGTCGCTCAGTCATGTCCAACCCTCAGCGACCCCATGGACTGCAGCCTTCCAGGCTCCTCCGTCCATGGGATTTTCCAGGCAAGAATACTGGAGTGGGCTGCCATGTGGCAGACCTGGCTTCAGTCCCTGGGTTGGGAAGATCCCCTGGAGGAGTGCTTGGCAACCCACTCAGGTATTCTTGCCTGGAGAATCCTGATAGACAGAGGAGCCTGCTGGGCTACAATCCATGGGGTCGCAAAGAGCTGGACACAGCTAAGCGCAGCACAGCACATTCGTATTGACATGGCTTCCCCAGTGGCTCAGCAGGTAAAGAATCCATTTGTACCAATGAAGGAGACACAGGTTAAATCCTTGAGTTGGGAAGATGCCCTGGAGAAGGTATGGCAACCCACTCTAGAATTCTTGCCTGGGAAATCCCTCGGACAAAGGAGCCTGGTGGGGATCCGTAGGATCACAAAAGAGGTGGACACGACTTAGTGGCTAAACAACAATAACAAATTGTTATTGATATTAAAGCTAATATTTATATTTTTTATCATAGATTTTCCATTGGTTAACTTTTTAGTGATCTTTTACACGTTTTGCTATGCTTTTGGCAGATGCTGAAGACTTGTGTCTTGCTTCTGACACACTGCCCACTTGGAACACCTTATTCTCTTTAGGCCTCAATTTTCCCATCTTTAGATAGGACAAGATTATTTCTGATTTTTCTTCTCTCTACCTCAGTGTTTTATTTGACATATTATAGTCATGTACTAAGTACCACATAAGAAGCATTCTAAGATTTTTAGAAATAAGGTTGGAATAAATGGATTCAAATACCCCTGTTCAGTAATAAAACTGAATGACTTTAAACATTATTTTTATATAGAAAAAGACAGGTAGAAAAAGGAACTCTTTTAGACAGCTTATTTGTATTGTTCAGTTTGAACAGAATACTCCCTGAAACAGGAACTGGAGGAATGTACATGATTGTTTTGTGTTGTATT
Source organism: Raphicerus campestris (assembly GCA_006410735.1). Taxonomy (NCBI): domain Eukaryota; kingdom Metazoa; phylum Chordata; class Mammalia; order Artiodactyla; family Bovidae; genus Raphicerus; species Raphicerus campestris. The sequence continues at coordinate 668,445 of SJYW01036248.1, read as the reverse complement.
GCCAAGGTGATATTTTGAACAGTAGCTTATCTGGTAAATTGGCTGTGTGGGGGAACAGTCTTAACAGTTAAGCCTTTATTGAACAGTCTGGAACCGAATAATGAAGGGCCCGAGAGCATGGTGGACAAGGTTAAAGGGAGGTGAGAAGTTAAAGATATTATTTTAATTATAGAATTTGTAGTTTGAAAGACAGAATATGTACATTAAAAGACCTAAGAGCAATTTAAAGTGAAAGTTCTAGAAAGTGTCTACATTCAGACTCTAACAATTGAAAGTAGACTCTTTTTAAGATGATTTAGGAGAAGGCAATGGCACCCCACTCCAATACTCTTTCCTGGAAAATCCCATGGACAGAGGAGCCTGGAAGGCTGCAGTCCATAGGGTCTCTGAGGGTCGGACACAACTGAGCGACTTCTTTCGTGCTTTGGAGAAGGAAATGGCAACCCACTCCAGTGTTCTTGCCTGGAGAATCCCAGGGACGGGGGAGCCTGGTGGGCTGCCGTCTCTGGGGTCACACACAGTCAGACACGACCGAAGTGACTTAGCAGCAGCAGCAGCATGGGAATGAGGGTCGGGGTGGCTCCATCCAGGTAAATGCTGATTTGATTCTTGAAAGGGTGTTGACTGTCCATTGTCAGGTGGTAGAGGGAGGTGCTGCGTGGCCACGGGGGTGGTGTGTGAAAAGAAAAGAAGTCAGGCTTAGCACATGGTGCAAGGCAGACTGTAAAGCCTAGCAATTTAGAAGCAAAATGACTTTATAGTGGGTATGAGCTGTGAGATAAGAGAGGTATGGTGTCCCTGAGGTTCTTATATCTGATGAGGGATAAATAAAGGTGACAGGTTGGAAACTCATGATTATTTTGGCAGCTGTGTGTAGGATGGGATTGTAATTAAGTGTGGTGAAGACTGACATTATGATGGCAGTTCGTGTATGACTAGAGAGAAAAAATTGCCTAAGTTGCTATAACATTTAGAATTTTGTAACCAGTAGTATTTTAAGCAGATAGAAGGTATATAGGTGAACACAGAAGTCAAAAGTATCTCCCCAGAAGTGTGGATTGGATTTTACTGACTCCACTGATATGGAAATTGGAAACGAGTTTTATTTTGGGGTACAAAGTGATGTTTATTTCTTGGACATTAAGAGGGTAGTTAGATAACTCAACTTGTGGGATTCAGGGTTTTGTTTTGTTTTAAATATGTGACCTTATTTTTGTCATAAAGCTTAGAATCTGTGAGTGCAACATGTAAACAGCTGAGCCAAGAGCTAATGGAAAAATATGGAGAGCTGAAGAAGATGGAAGTGCACAACAATGAGTATAGGGCTGAGATCAAGAAGGTGAGAGGTGCAAACCCCGCTGTGTTTGTAGACTGAGCAGTGGCTTGGGAGGTTATAGTACTGAATTTTAATGAGAGAAAAATCTCATCCAGAGACCATGTGATGCTCATGAGTAGAGCACCTATAACGTGCTTAGGAGAATATCTTTCTGTGTCATCCTCAGGGATGCCGTTTAAGTATTTTCAAGTTAATTGAAGCCTGCCCCCTTTGAACTCTACAACTTTATTTTAAATATGTCTTGATGGAAAATTTTCTAAAAAAAAATAACACACCTTGCTTGCATGCACACATGAACATATTAACTGAGATAGCATTTAGTATTTTCTTACTGGCTGAAGGTGGTGCTGGATGTGTATTCTGTTCTGTGCTGTGGGGAGTTACATCCTCATTGGCATTTGAAGTTTGTGGAATTTGTCTCTGTGTTAGTGGGCCCTAGCTGTCCTATTTGTTGAGTCTTTTTTTTTTTTTTTTTTACTTCTTTGAGATTACTTCTATCTCCTTTCTTTTTCTCTTTCTGTTATCTTCTGTGGACCAGGAAACCATATAAGCAAAATTTTTAGATTTGCAACCAGGAAGAGTGAAGGTAACAAATGCTGTCCTGTAAACAGTGTGTACTTCAGCTCTTTGATGCTGGTTCTTAGCATTTGAGTCAGCCATCTCTCACTGTTTGGAAATCTAATAAATAATTGTGGGCATAACCACCTGACCTTCAGTACAGATATGCAGCTTGGTAAATTGCTAATTTTTTGCAGATTTAATTAGGGAAAAATTTATGACTTGAGGCAAGGTAAAAATTACTCTATTATTAATATTATATTTTTCTATATAACATGTCTTCTCTCAATTTGTAATGCTTTCTGGTTTTTTTTTTTGCAGTTGAAAGAACAGATTTTACAGGCTGAACAGAGTTACAGTTCTGTACTAGAAGGAATGAAGATGGAGATCTCCCAGCTAACTCGAGAGTTACATCAGCGAGATATCACTATTGCTTCCACCAAAAGTTCTTCCTCTGACATGGAAAAGCGACTCAGAGCAGAGATACAAAAGGCAGAAGAAAAAGCAGTCGAGCATAAGGTGAAACTTGAACAAAAATTTTCTTTATTTGAAGTTTGTTTTTGAAGGTTCAATTTATTAAAGGTATAATTTCCACAGTGTTTAATTCAGTAAAGTTTTATTAACCCTCTTCTTTAGGCTGGTTAATAAGTAGTCTAGTGAAGATTGACAGGAGTTAAGAGTAGTTCAGACAAGTGAAAAGACTATTTCTATGGTGAGTGGTGAAGGTTACCCTGTTCACTGTGGCAGGTGGGACAAGTGGTGAGGGATGAAATAGGAAAGCAAGGATTAGCTCCTGAAGGGCCCACCTGCCCTGTGCAGGAGTTTTCATGTTACCTTGGGGTCTGTAGCGAATGGGTTAAACAGGAGTAAAAAGTTTCTGTGGTTGAATGGAGAATAAGCAAGGAGGCAGAGAGACCAATCAGATGCTGTCACAGCAGTGAGCTGGTGGCTTGAGCACTATGCAGGGGAGACCCAGGGAAATGGATGCATTCTGGAGATACTTGCTTGGTAAGATTGACTAGACTTTGTATTTGACTGGACAGGGAGAGTGAGTTAGAGTTAGGGAAGAATGTCACTAGGATTCCGGCTTGGGTAACTGATTAGAGAGAGTGATGCTCTTTAAGGAAATATAGAAAAGATAAGGAGCAGGTTTGGGGAGGATAATGAATTTGTATGAAAGGGAAAAAAAGTGGGGAAGCTGGCAGATGGGACACTGGTTTGAGATAAAAGCTGGACTTTCATATGGAAATATCTAATAGTTCCACAGAAGGCCTGGAGTGCAAGATTAAAATCAAGGTAAGACATTTAGCCATGGAAGTCTTTACATGAAGCTGGCATTTGAAACCCCAAGAGATTTAGATATTGTAAGGAGAAAGCATAGTGTGAAGAGGAAAGACTTGAACCCAACTTAGGAAACTACTCATTTAGGGTAAAAAAGTGCCAGAATGATGCTAAAAAGGAAAGAGACAATAAGGAAGAAAACCAGATAGTTTTCACAAAAGAACCAGGAAGCCAAGGAAGGCAGGAATCTTCAAGTAGGAATAAGCTACTACCCTTGAAAGAAGTGCAGATTACAAGATGCTGGAGGCAGAGGCCAGGAAGAGGAGTGCCAGGGCATCACCAGTGCCTGGATTGATCTGTTTAGAATAATACTCTTAATTGCATGCATACAAATTCATGTTGAAACACCTCTTCAAAAAATGTTTTAGGAAGTATTTGTATATAGGAATGAAGAATGTAACTTCACCTAATTAAAATTATATATAGAAAAAATTTTTAAGATGTATTTGATTTATTCATTACGTTTATTTAGTTTTTTCTACTTTTCCCTTCTCAGGAGATGTTGGGTCAGCTGGAATCACTCAAGTTAGAAAATCGTCATCTTTCTGAAATGGTGATGAAATTGGAATTGGGTTTACATGAGGTACATATATAGAAACTTGCTTTTCTGCTATACAAGCCTCTTGTATAGCTTTTCTGCTATACAAGAAATTACTTTGTAAATACTGATATTGTAAAGAGAAAGCTAAGATCAAACTATGAAATGATCCTTCTGCAAAAACTTTCTCAAAAAGAAGACAGTGATGGGGTGAGCAAAATATCACTCTTCACTCCAGCAACTGGAAGATTTTAAAAAATACTATATGTGATAAANACTTTGTAAATACTGGTATTGTAAAGAGAAAGCTAATATCAAACTATGAAATGATCCTTCTGCAAAAACTTTCTGAAAAAGAAGACAGTGATAGGAGTGAGCAAAATATCACTCTTTGCTCCAACAACTGGAAGATTTTAAAAAATACTATATGTGATAAAAATACATGTAAAATAGAATATATATATAAAGGGTTTAGCATAATGTCTGGCATTTAGTAGGTATATAATAAATATTTAACGCTGTTATTATTACTGTAATGACTGTTTTCACAGTCTTTTCATTATAAAGTATGTCATCTTTTAAGTATTTTTGTTTTAAATATATTTCTACAAGGTAAAAGTGTTAAGTGAAAGGTTTAGTTGCTCAGTTGTATCTGACTCTGCCACCCCATGGACTATAGCCCTCCAGGCTCCTCNTATTACTGTAATGACTTTTCATAGTTTTTTCATTATAAAGTATGTCATCTTTTAAGTATTTTTGTTTTAAATATATTTCTACAAGGTAAAAGTGTTAAGTGAAAGGTTTAGTTGCTCAGTTGTATCTGACTCTGCCACCCCATGGACTATAGCCCTCCAGGCTCCTCTGTCCATGGGATTCTCCAGGCAAAAATACTGGAATGGGTAGCCATTCCTTTATCCAGGGAATCTTCCCAACTCAGAGATCAAACCCATATCTCCTGCATTGCAGGCGGATTCTTTACCATCTGAGCCACTAGAGAAAATACACTTCATTTAATCAAATATTCTAAAATCTTTTATGTTCAAAGTATTTAGTAGATGGTATAATAGACACAAGGATCAATAAGATTCTTGTCTTTACAAGACTGAGGGTAATCCAGTAGGGAGGATAAGAAATGTAAGCAAGCATCTATGAAACCAGAGAACAGGATTAGCTAACAGTTACCAATTGTGTGGGTGCCCTTTTAACTATTTTGTTATAAAATTGTTATTTTTGCAAAATGACCCATCTGTTTCTTACCCCTCTTTTCTTGATATGGGTCAAATGCCCAGAGATTTTAGAAATTTTTCTTTTCTGTTTTTCTGGAGAGTCTATGCCTCCAAAAATTCATGGTTATACAATGGCGCTGTTGGCTCCTGAGTAGTTTTAGTTTCACTCTCATGGATTGTGGAGGCTGGGGTGGAAGAACATGCAAAACACTACACGAATACTTTATTTCAGCTAAAGGAAAATACAGGGAACCATTTTTATAATCTTTTGAGAGGATGAGACTCCCTTAGCATCTTGAAAGCACTCAGAATTTTACAACATAAAGAATTCTACAACATAAAAATATAAAATTTCTGGACTTCAGAAGGCCCCATTTAAAAGACTGATAGACTAGAGGAAAACAATCTGTTAACAGACAAAAGGTTGATATAAAATATTAATATATAAGGCCTTATAAAGATAATACAGTCATTGGGATCTAGTAGGAAAATAGGTTCAGTTCAGTACAGTTCAGTCAGTCATGTCCGACTCTTTGAGACCCCATGGACTGCAGCAGGGCAGGCTTCCCTGTCTATTACCAATTCCCAGAGCTTGCTCAAACTAATGTGCATTGGGTTGGTGATGCCATCCAGCCATCTCATCCTCTGTCGTCCCTTTCTCCTCTTGCCTTCCATCTTTCCCAGCATCAGGGTCTTTTCAAATGAGTCAGTTCTTCACATCAGGTGGCCAAAGTATCGGAGATTCAGCTTCAGCATCAATCCTGCCAGTGACTATTCAGGACTGATTTCCTTTATGGTTGACTGGTTGGATCTTCTTGCAGTCCAAGGGATTCTCAAGAGTCTTCTCCAACACCACAGTTCAGAAGCATCAATTCTTCAGCGCTCAGCTTTCCTTATAGTCCAATTCTCACATCCATACACAACTATTGGAAATACCGTAGCTTTGACTACATGGGCCTTTATCAGCAAAGTAATGTCTCTGCTTTTTAATATGCTATTTAGGCTGGTCATAGCTTTTCTTCCAAGGAGCAAGTGTATTTTAATTTCATGGCTACAGTCACCATCTGCAGTGATTTTGGAGCCCAAGAAATAAAATCTCTCACTGTTTCCATTGTTTCCCCATCTCTTTGCCATGAAGTGATGGGACCGGATGCCATGATCTTAGTTTTTTGAATGTTGAATTTTAAGCCTGCATATCTGAGGTTATGGATATTTCTCCCAGCAATCTTGATTCCACCTTGTGCCTCATCCAGCCCAGCATTTCTCATGATGTATTCTGCATATAAGTTAAATAAGCAGGGTGACAATATGTAGCCTTGACATACTCCTTTCCCAATTTGGAACCAGTTTGTTGTTCCATGTCCAGTTCTAACTGTTGCTGCTTGACCTGCATACAGATTTCTCAGGGGACAGGTAAGGTGATCTGGTATTCCCATCTCTTAAAGAATTTTCCACAGTTTGTTGTGATCTACATAGTCCATAAATAGATAATAATAGAAGTAATGCAGAAATTCAGCAAGAAGAAAAGCAGTTACATCCCTTTAATAATCAAAAGAAATAAATATTCTTTTGTTTATTGACATGACAGTGACCTTTTAAAAACTGATATAACCAGTGTTGGCAGGAATATAGAGCAACAGGCTCTTCAGTGCTCTGTTAATGAGAAAGTAAATTGACACAGCTATTCTGGAGGGCACTTTAGCAATGTCCGTTAAACCGAATGTAAATACATGCAGTCTATAAAGTCCTCAGTCATGTGCATTTCTGATTTTGGTTGTCATTGCTGAATTGTTCTCCTTTTGTCATCAGTTTGCATTCCCAAAGAACCCATCCCGGAGAAGCAAATGCATGAAAACGGTCATTTCAGTGTTCTTTGCGGTATCCACAATTTTGAAAAAATGTAAATGTTAGTCTGTAGAGGGATGGTTTCTTGATTTTCTTTACTAGGGAAATGTTATGCCGTCATTTAATGTGGCAGATGAACATATGTTTCCTCTCCAAATGCCTCTAAAACTGAAGTGAAACAACTTTGTTTTTTAAAGCAAACCTACAAGGATGGGAAAAGTAGGAGAGGAGACAACAGCTGAATATTTTGTAAGGGGTAAGGTGGATGGAAGGAAGGAAAGAAGAAAGGAAGGATGCATAGATGGAAGGAAGGAAAAAAACTTTATACACTTCGATAAGCAATACTAAGCTAGTGGTGGAGAAAACCAAGAACCTGATTTGCACCACAGAGTCTTCAAAAGGCTCAGGATTTCAGTTCAATTCAGTTGTGGCTGATTCTATGCGACCCCATGCACTGCAGCATGCCAGTCTTCTCTGTCCATCACCAATTCCCAGAGCTTGCTCAAAGTCATGTCCATTGAGTTGGTGATGCCATCCAACCATCTCATCCTCTGTTGTCCCCTTCTCCTCCTGCCTTCAATCTTTCCCAGCGTCTTTTCCAGTGAGTAGTATTGGAGCTTCATCTTCAGCAACAGTCCTTCCAGTGAATATTCAGAACTGATTTCCTTTAGAGTTGACTGGTTGAATCTCTTTGCAGTCCAGGGGACTCTCAAGAGTCTCCNGGTCTCTTCCAGTGAGTAGTATTGGAGCTTCATCTTCAGCAACAGTCCTTCCAGTGAATATTCAGAACTGATTTCCTTTAGAGTTGACTGGTTGAATCTCTTTGCAGTCCAGGGGACTCTCAAGAGTCTCCAACACCACAGTTCAAAAGCGTCATTTCTTCGGTGCTCAGCTTTCTTTATGGTCCAACTCTCACATCTGTGCATGACTTCTGGAAAAACCATAGCTTTGACTAGATGAACCTTTGTTGGCAAAGTAATGTCTCTGCTTTTTGATATGCTGTCTTGGTTGCTCATAACTTTTCTTCCAGAAGTCTTTTAATTTCATGGCCGCAGTCACCATCTGCAATGATTTTGGAGCCCAAGAAAATAAAGTCTGTCACTGCCCAGGATTTGGAAATAGCTAATTGAGACTTTCATCTTATGTAATGTTCATATTTAAGAGTTGGGAACTCTTAGAGGTGCTTAACCCAGACTATGGCCAGAGATTCTGTTCAGCTTAATTTCTCCTGGAACCTCTGACAGTGGTAGTGATGTCCTTTCTTCACACAGCCAGGCGTGTGCTTGCTGTGCACTTTTTATAGTACCTTTCACATTCATTTGTTTGTAATTGTTATTAATAAAATAGTAAATTTGAGAAAAATTTAAATGATGCCTGCCTGGAAAAAGCAAACATTATCTTCTTCTAAAAGATATCTTTAATGATATCAGATATCAAACTCTGGCTGTTGAGGATCATGTCAGCAGTTTAGACTCCCTCTGATTTTGAAGTTACAATATAAACATGATGTATGTATTAAGAACAATTATTAGAAAGTTCCATTTTGCATTTACCATCCTAGGAAGGTGATATTATTTTTACAAATGAATAATTTTGGCTAAATAACTCTTAATAAAATATCTAATTAGCTTTGTAATGAGAGCAGTAGCTCTGATAAACTATTTACCACAGTGAAAATAAAAGTCTCCAGTAGTTCATAGTTTAACTCCTATGTCCTGCAGATTTTTTGTGTGTGATTTTATCTGTCAACTACTTGCTGAAAGATTTTATAACTTATTGTCACTACTAGTACAGATAGATAAATGGGTATATTTTAAGCTTTATTTTTTTGTTAGGTAACGTGTTTGTCAGATTACTTGACCAGCTTATTTTCAAAAAATTCTTTTTAGAAAAGGGCAAGCTAAGCATCATATTAAATTCCAAAGAAGATAACCATAATTTTTCAGAATGCTAATGAAAATATTTTCTCATTAGGAAAAAATGGTCCAGACTTCTGTTTTTTTAGCTTCTATATTACTAGGAAACACCTAGAATTGAAGAGCAGTAAAATTTATAATCACAGAATTCAGACCATATCAGAGTAGTAATTTGTACCTTATCCTTGTTGAATACTGACTTATCATGTCAAAATCAATCTCACATACCAGAATAGGTACAACATTATGTAAAAGACCAGAGAGTTATTTATTTAAAAGTTGTCCATGCCAGTCAGAATTCCTTTTCAGAACCTTATGTTCAGATTTCTTTCTTTGAAATAGGTCTCTTGATTTTCTTCCACAGGTGTTGTGGGGCTATTCAACCTTCTGTCCCCCTCTTTTTTTTTTTTTTAAGTTAAACTATAATTGTATGATTGCATAGTTACAATATTATATCAAAGTGTACAACATAGTTATTCAATATTTTATAGGTTATACTGTTTAAAGTTAATGTAAAATAATGGCTATATTGTCTGCTGCTGCTGCTGCTAAGTCACTTCAGTCGTGTCTGACTCTGTGCGGCCCCATAGACGGAAGCCCACCAGGCTCCCCAATCCCTGAGATTCTCCAGGCAAGAACACGGGAGTGGGTTGCCATTTCCTTCTCCAATACAGGAAAGTGAAAAGTGAGAGTGAAGTCGCTCAGTCGTGTCCCAGTCTCAGCGACCCCATGGACTGTAGCCCACCAGGCTCCTCCATCCGTGGGATTTCCCAGGCAAGAGTACTGGAGTGGGGTGCCATTGCCGTCTGCTGTGTAATATATCCTTGTAGCTTATTTATTTTATGCATAGTGGTTTGTGCCTCTTAATCCCCTTCCCCCGTCTAGCCGCACCTCCTCCCCTCTCCCCGCTGGTAACCATTCTCTGTGTCTGTGAGTCTTTTTCTTGTTTCTAATATCCGTTTGTTTATTTTTTGGTTTCCACATAAAAGTGATAACATAGAGTCTTTCCATTTCTCTGTCTGATTTATTTCACTAAGCTCAACTTTGAACTTTCTCTTTTCTTAAAAAAGAATTCATGGTTACTATTTTCTTTCTTTTTGTCTGTATGTGATTCTCATTTGTAGCTTTCTTTCATCCTAGTTCCAGCCTTCCTCCAGCTCCTTGGATATTCCTTCACACATCAGGGAAGTCCATTGTGCTCCTGTAAGAAATACATCCTTTTTTTTTAAGGTGCCAAAACCAGATCTATACTTTTTCCTAAGTAAAACCATAGATGAACTAGTCACAGCTAAAAGTAATTTTCCACCGGCAGTGTCACAGATCACAAGTATTCTTTTACAAATTAAGTGCCTCTGTTCTTTTTTATTAGGCAAAGGAGATTTCACTAGCAGACCTCCAGGAAAATTATATTGAGGCGTTAAATAAATTAGTATCTGAAAATCAACAACTACAGAAAGATTTGATGGATACCAAAGGTCAACTGGAGATTTCTACTCAGATATGCAAAAAAAACCGGGACAGGATCTTTAAACCAACACACAGCAGAATACCTGAGTTCAAGAATACAGAGTTAAAGTAAATTTTCTTCATAGTTTATTTAAAATATGTATCTTTATTATGTAATGCTCATTTCTTTGAGAATAGTTTCCAATTTATAGAAATTAAATCCTTATCAAAGGACTCTATGTTTAATTCTGAAGTACAGTGTGTACAAGTAAAGCTGTTAGGTTAAAAAATGCAAGGGATTATATATTACTTTCATGTAAACTTCTAGATGTAGGTGAGAATAACAGTTTAATTCCCCTGAGTTTTGTCATGCTGCTTCCCACCTTTCTAGCTTCACTTGTCCCATAAGAAGTGGAAGTTAGCTTTTTATAAAAAGCTTTTTTTGTATTTTTGGTGAACTAATAATAGATTGTTACCTAAAACATCAGCATTCAATGAAAACCCACTCAGCTTCAGCTCTTACATGTTTTCCTACCAGGAACCTTTGCTGACACCCTTTCTGCCACTCCCACCTCACCCCCAGGTAAAGATAAGGGACTTCCCTCTGCACAGTACTTCCCTCTGTCCTACCACCAACCCCACTACGGCACTCAGATAACGTACGTGTCTTCCTTGCTGTTGTGTAAGTCTGTGGGGGCAGGGACGTAGTCATGGAGATTAGGTATTTGGGGCCAGGGTGATGAAAAGAATGCCTGGTCTGAACAGGCTTCTGATTTTGTAAATTATAGCCTTCTCCTTAGTCTGGTTCTGTATTTTTATTGAACTTCCAACAATAAGTCTGTTTCTTTAAAGGAGGAAAAATGCTACAATGTTTATCTGCTTTATTTTCTAATCTGCTATCCAGTTCAGCCCATGGCCAGCACAGGCATGATGGGATGAAGGCTGAGCCCTACAAAGCAGGTCTTCATTCTCCGAAAGAACGAGCGTTGGATAGCATAGAGCCTGTGTCCCTGTCCCGGTGCTTCAGCCCCCCGAGCCATCAGATCAGCTCTTGCTGCTCCACTGTCTCTCTGCCATCTAACTTTCTGTGCAAAACTAACTCTCTGCCTTCAGTGCTAGACACAAATGAAGCCGACTTTTCTGATACTGTCTCTGAGAGTATAAATGACCCAGAAGACTTTGCATCTTCGGTATGGAAACTTTCTGATCTTACTAGTTTATTAAGTGTGTTTAGTTTGATTTTTTTTTTTTTTTTTAATTTTAAGGCAGAGGGTTTTTGGGTTTTTTTGTTTTTGTCTCCTTACTGGTTCTTTCTCTGAAGTACCCTTTGTTATTCTCATGTGTTTCTGTCCTAAGATTTTGCTTGTGAAGACTTCAGCCACGAGTACTTTTCAGAATGTGTCTTATTAAATATAAGTTATAGGGATTCATTTATTTTTAGCCAAAGTTGAAAATTCCCTTCCTGCCTTTTTTAGAATGGGTCACCTTTGTATTGGAAACGATTGATTCAAAGAATATCTCTGCCTGCCAAGATAGTCCTGGGGCATAGACAGCGGTGAAGAAGAAAAGGAATGGCTGGAAAGGGGAAGAGTGGGTCGAGGCAGAGAAAGTAATGGCAGCTGATGTGTCTGTTATAGACCGTAGACTGGGCTGCCTCACGGGGCCCTGGTGGCAGACGCTGCCCTTCGACAGGGCTGGCCCCTTGTTCCTGCAGCAGATGTGAGGACTCCTCTCCACCCTTGTTTTTGCCTTCTGTGCTGAAGGACTCACCTCTGGCCCTTCATTCTCATCACCCTGATGTCCTGTATCTGTGAAAGTTCAGTATTTCTGACTTTTTAATTAAGTGCCAACAAGTCCATAGGAGTTCTCTTTTAGTTGTTGAAATAAACGTACTATATATTTAATTCTGAAATCCAAAAAAGACCTGATGGTTAACTTTCTTTTTAAGTTTGGCACTAAGATCTGACCTGGCCTGAATTGATATGATGTGATAAAATGTTGATTGATCCCACTTAACATTTTATGTCAGAAATACCAATGTGTTTGATGATGGGATGTTACCTCAGACTCATGGCAGGTCATGTATTCTATATTTGTGAATTCATCTACTTGCTAAACTATTTGTTACCTGTAAGCAGAACTCATAAGCACTTTCACAGTTATTCATGAACATGGCAGAGCTGGACAAAATGTGAGTCACTGGACTTGCACGCTTACAGCTAAGGTCAGCCCAGGTGGTGCGCTGCCCTCTTGCTTCATCTCTTGTGCTGAGAGGCCCAGAAGACAGAGCCACTCAGGGGCAGTACAGAGCACGAAGCTCAGATGCTGGGCTTGGACAGGGTTTGAACCCCAACTTTGGCACCCATGAATGGGGTGGCCTCAGGCAAGTCACTAAACACTGTGAACCTTGTTTTTTGTGAAATAAAACAATCAGAATCTACCTGGTGAGTTATTTTTAGGAGTTAGGATTATAATCTATGTGAAGCTTGGGTGTATGTGTTCTGTTTNAGAGCCACTCAGGCGCAGTACAGAGCACGAAGCTCAGATGCTGGGCTTGGACAGGATTTGAACCCCAACTTTGGCACCCATGAATGGGATGGCCTCAGGCAAGTCACTAAACACTGTGAACCTTGTTTTTTGTGAAATAAAGCAATCAGAATCTACCTGGTGAGTTATTTTTAGGAGTTAGGATTATAATCTATGTGAAGCTTGGGTGTATGTGTTCTGTTTCCCACAAGAGCAGTGTTTCAATATTCATTAATCCATTGTTTGAGATGATGCTATAGAAAAGAACTACTGCAGATAAGGACCAGCTAAATATGGCACATCTAAACTCTGAAACCAGGGATTTCAGACAAGGGGCTGTAGACTCAAATTTTGGAGGAAGGAAAAGAATTGATTTTTAACAAGTATCTAATTTATTACAGGTAGATTTTCTATGCTTTAAAAAGTAACATTCAGATTTTTATAAGTGAGTTTGAAATAAATAGGCATTAAGTATATCTCTTCTAGTGTACAGAAGGCTCTGAAAGTCTTCAAATGAGTAACTAATATATTTATATGCCACTTCACACTTACATAACTGTGTCAGAAAGGAAGAGATCTGTGTTAATTTTTGTGGAACTTTTTTTTAAACTATTATTATCATTAGTATAAAGACAATATCTTGTCAGAGGAAAACATTCTCCTTTTGATATTGGTAGTTAGAAAATATCATGAATACTGTGTCTTAGAAATATACTGTTTAACTTACATATGTCAAAATTTGTTTCTCTTTTAGTGTCCCTTGCCTCTGTCTCCTCTTGGTTCAATAGCCACAAGATTTTTGGAAGAGGAAGAGCTGAGGTCTCATCACATTCTAGAGCGCCTAGATGCCCACATCGAAGAACTAAAGCGAGAAAGTGAAAAGACAGTGAAACAATTCACAGTCCTAAAGTAGCCTCTTAAAAATCACAAACTTGGAAATAAAAATAAACACTGAAGAGTTACTGTCATCATGAAGTAGCAGCTCTTTGAAAACCTGAACATATGATTATACAGAAGCCATAAAAATGAGATGTACTAAAGCTGCCGTGAGGACTCTGAGAAGCTGATACTTAGCTCTAAGGTGTTCTCTCTGCACTGTCTTGTTTAAAGGACTTTTTCCAGCAATAACATGTAAATAAACCACTTTGCTAGACTTTTTTCTCATATTAATATTTATTATCATAAAGTAGTACTTTCTCTTGCTGACTTAAATGTAATAGCTGTAGACTAATTAAAGATTTTATGATACATGTTGGAAATAAAGTCACTGTAGGAACTTCCTTTGGGAGCAGTGTCTGTAGTGGAAGCATGGATCTTAGAGTGATCCAGATTTTGCTGGGTTTTGTACTGGTTTTGCTCCTCATTAGCCAGTTGGGCTGGTAATGTGCGAGGCTAGGCAGAATTATGTGAAGGGGCTGGAGAAGTTTGACAGGAAGCCCTCTCCTATTCAAAAGACAGATGTGGGAAAGAGGTCGGAGCAGGGCCTGGGACTGGGCTAGCGTGGGAGCCTGGGGACACTCAGTAGAAATCTGAATGCATCTGCATTCCTGAGGAGAGGTTTGAAGGGGAGACAAAGTTGTCAAGGTGCAGAGGCATTTGAAGCTGTGGAGATCTGGAGGAGGAGGGCGAGGAGAGAGAAGAGCAGAACTCGGGGCCCGAAGGACACCAGCACATGAGCATCGTGCGGCTACGTCCAGCAGAGGAGCTGGAACGTGCCGCTGGAGACCAGAAGGCGAGGTGGAGGGCTCTTGTCACCCAAGATGGGGCTCCCATGATCCAGCCCTCTCTGTGGATCTTTCCTATCTGCAAGCAAACATCCTGTTATTTCTCCTTTCTTTAAAGCAAAACAAAACCTCAGTTCCACATCCTCCCTACTGCTCCGCACACTTGCTCCTCTTCACACAGATGTCTCTGGTGAGAATTATCTGCAGTGACTGTTGCCACTGCCATCTTTTTTTTTTTTTTTTTTTTCATTTATTTTTCATTGGAGGATAATGGCTTCAAAATGTTGTGTTGGTTTCTGTCATACAACAAAGTGAGTCAACCATAAGTCTACGTATGTCCCCTCCGTCTTGAACCTCTCTCCCATCCCCCGTCTCATCCCTCCGCTCTGGACTGTCACAGAGTACAGAGCTGAGCTCCCTGTGTCACACAGCAGCTTCCCGTTAGCCGCCTGTTATACGTGGTAACGTATATGTTTCAGTGCTACTCTCTCAATTCATCCTCCCCTCTCCTCCCCCAAACTGTGTCCGCAAGTCCATTCTCTTCGTCTGTGTGTCTGTTCCTGTCCTGCAAAAGGATTCATCAGTACCATTTTTCAAGTTCCATATACATGTGTTAATATACTATATTTGTTTTTCTCTTTCTGACTGACTTCACTCTATAGCAGGCTATAGATTCATCTACCTCACTGCAGCTAACTCAAATGCATTCCTTTTTATGGCTGTGGAATATTCCATTGTTTATATGTACCACAACTTCTTTATCCATTCATCTGTCAGTGGACATCTAGGTTGGCTCCTTATCCTGCCTAGCTGTTGTAAACAGTGCTGCAGTGAACACTGGGGTACCTGTGTCTTTTTCAGTTCTGGTTTCCTCAGGGTGTGTGCCCAGGTAGTGGGACTGCTGGGTCATATGGTAGTTTGGGCTTCCCAGGTGGTGCTAGTTGTAAAGAACCTGCCTGCCAATGCAGGAGATACAAGAGATGTGGGTTTGATCCCTGGGTCAGGAAGACCCCCTGGAGGCGACCATGGCAACCCACTCCTGTACTCTTGCCTGGAGAATCCCCATGGACAGAGGAGCCTGGCGGGCTACAGTCTAAAGGGTTGCAAAGAGTTGGACACGACTGAAGTGACTGAATGCGTGCATGCATGGTAGTTTTATTCTTGGTTTTTAAAGGAATCGCCATACTCTTCTCCATAGTGCCTGTATCAGTTTGCATTCCCACCAACAGTGCAAGAGTGTTCCTTTTCTCCACACCCTCTCCAGCATTTATTGTTTGTAGACTTTTTTGATGATGGCCACTCTGACCAGTGTGAGGTGATAACTTCACTGTGGTTTTGATTTGCGTTTCTCTAGTAATGAGTGATGTTGGTCATCTTTTCACGTATTTGTTGGCCATCTGTATGTCTTCTGTGGAGAAATGTCTGTTTGGGTCCTCTGCCCGTTTTTTTCATTGGGTTGTTTGTTTTTTCTGTTATTGAGCTGCATGAGCTGCTTGTAGATTTTGGAGATTAATCCTTTGTCAGTTGTTTTCATTTGCAATTATTTTCTCCCATTCTGAGGGTTGTTTTTTCATCTTGTTTATAGTTTCTTTTGCTGTGCAAAAGCTTTTTAGTTTAATTAGGACCCACTTGTTTATTTTTGTTTTTATTTCTATTACTCTTGGTCAAAAAGGATATTGCTGTGATTTATGTCAAAGAGTGTTCTGCCCATGTTTTCCTCTAAGGGTTTTATAGTTTCTGGCCTTACATTTAGGTCTTTAATCCATTTTGAGTTTATTTTTGTATATGGTATTAGGAAGTGTTCTGTTATTGTTGTTCAGAGACTTTAAGTCCTGTCCGACTTTTTGTGACCCCATAGACTACAGCATGCCAGGCTTCCCTGTCTTTTAACTATCTCCCAGAATTTGCTCAGATTCGTGTCCATTGAGTCAATGATGCCATCCAACCATCTTATCCTCTGTTTCTCCCTTCTCTTTCTGTCCTCAGTCTTTCCCATCATTGGCGTCTTTTCCAATGAGTTGGCTGTTCGCATCAGGTCGCCAAAGTATTGGAGCTTCAGCATCAGTGCTTCCAATGAATATTCAGGGTTGATTTCCTTTAGGGTTGACTGGCTTGATCTCTTTGTTGTCCAAGGGACTCCGAAGTGTTCTCCACAACAGTTCAAAAGCATCAATTTTTCAGTGCTCAGCCTTCTTTATGGTCCAGTTCTCACATCCATATAGCTTT
>SJYW01036248.1:614692-638441 GCA_006410735.1 Raphicerus campestris | reverse complement strand
TTGTGAAGCACTTAGAACAGTGTCTGATCCAGTAAAAATTATGGAAGTATCTTGTGGAATAGAAACAATACCATGCTCTGTATTTCGATTATGTCAGTTTAGCTGCAGAAAATTCTGTCTTCCTTTTCATACACAGACGTGTGACACCAGGCAAACTATAGGTGATGGTGGTCTGTTTGCAAAATGCCCTTGAGACCAAAACCTAAAAGTTACAGGTAAGAAAAATAACTACAGAAACAGCTCTGTCGTTGAGAACATACACTGAGTAAATAGGTGTCATGCACAGCACTTCATGAAGTGCACAACGTAAGGTGCAGAATGGCAAGGTTAGAAAAAGAAACGTGTTGACTTGTTCTAGAAACAGATTGAAATAGTGTACAAAAATGCATCTGAAAGGAACAAATGGTGAGACTGGGCCAGAGGACAGTGAGGGCCGTAAACGCTGGTCACAGAGGAGCAGCTAGTCCAGCCTGGTTGGTAGAGGCAGGCAGCAGCACTACCTCTGAGCTTCTTAAAGACCAAAGCCGAAGAGAAAACATCTATTACTTAAGTACATAATTAAATTATTATTTATTAATTATTACAAAATCGAAACACACCATGGGTTCAAGAGAAGTGCTCTGTGCGTGTCTGAGCCGTGGGAGTGGGCCATAGCATTTTTGTAGCTGAATAATAAGAGGATCAGTGCAGCTTCCTTACAGGGGCTTCCGTGCAGGCTGTTGGCATGATGCTGGAGTGCAACTGAGGAACCACTTTTCAGAAGTCACCAACACGACAGCGTGAAGCTCTTGTAGCCTGGCTTGATGAAAAGGGAAAATTTAGAGGCGTGATGGACTGCAATCATCTATAAAAGCAATCTCCTATAAAAAGCTATTTCTCCACTGTGCAGTTTTAATCATTTGAACAACAGTTCACTCTTTCTTTCTGTGGGAACCTAGGATTTGGGAAACTAACATTGCCCATTAAGGCCAAGTTCAAATGATTTGACAACCCAATCAGAAGTAGGTTTATACTCTTCTTATGAAAAGAAACTAGTTAAGGCGAAGCTTGAATAGTGGAAGGTCCAGGAACTCCCTGATATTAAATGCAGGGAGAGGATCCATAATTCCTCCCAGACTCTCAGAGATATCTGTGAGCCAAAAAGAGATTAAGAACCACAATTTTAGGGGCTGGAATTCTCCCAGAATGGCGTTCTGTTTCCTGGGGAGAGATAAAAATTGGAGACGTCTAACCAATTCCTATTGGGGCTGAGTTTTAAAGTGCAGTTGAATAGTCATGAAAAATTCAAGCTTTTCAATAATAAAAAGACAACCCAATTTAAAAGTGGGCAAAGGATCTGAAGGACACTTCTCTAAAGACAATATACAAATGGCTAATCAGCACGTGAAAGATGCTCTGCATCATTAGTTGTCAGGGAAATGCAACTCAGAACACTTTACACGCACTTGTAATAAATAAAAAGATAAAAAATAAGTGTTGATGAGGATATGGAGAAGTTGGAACACTCATACATCGCTGATGGGAATGTGAAATGGTTCATTACTTTGGAAAAAAATTTGGCAGTTCCTTAAAAAGTTAGATTGACCATATCACCCAGCAATATCAAGACTAGGTATACACCCAAGCTCAGTGAAGACATGTCCACGTAAAGAATTGTACATGAATGTTCATGCGATTATTCATAAGAGGCCCCCAAATGGAAAAAAACTAAAGGTCCTCTAAGTGACAGATGGATAAACAAAATATGGTACATCTATACAATGGAGTATTATTTGGGAATAAAAAGGAATGAAGTATGATTCTACAGTATGGATGAAACCTGAAAGCATTAAGCGAAAGAAGCCAGTCACAAAAGACCACATGTGTGTGGGTTCTTTCATTTATATGAAAAATCTATGATAGGCAATCTATAGAGACAGTGGTTGGTGGTTGCTGAGGGCTGGGGTGTGTGGAGGGGCTGGGGGTGAAGACGAAAGGGTACAAATTTCTTGGGAGCTAAGAAAATGTTCCAAAATTGATTGTGATGTCTGTACAACTCTGAATATAGCACAACTGAAAAACCACTGAATTGTACACTTAAAATGGGTAACTTAAATGGCACATGAATTATATTTTAGTAAAGCTCTTACAGAAAAAAACCCTCTGATGCACAGCAACACCTAAAAAAAGTCAAGTTTATATTCAGAAAACATCACAGCACATGTAACACATGCTATTCTAAAATTTCATATTCTCCACTTTCACACTCGGGAGTAACAGTGGTGCCCCTCTTTAGGGGGTGGACATCCAGCTCTGCCTGAATAGTCGCTTGACGGGGTTGGTGCCGCAAGGTGGAGCCTCACAGGTTCCATGGGTACGGGCTTCGCCAGGAGCCAGGACACCGAGGGCTCCTCTCCTGGCAGCGGAGCGCGGGCTCATGCTGTCCACCATGGGGCTGGTTTCCAGCAGGGCTGAGGGCCCTGACGACGTCTGTGGTTCCTGACCACTGACGGGAAGTGTGGGAGTACGGGACTGTGCCCCAAGCAGGCCAGTCCCTGGGGCCTCGACAAGTGCGCTGGCCAGAGGAAGAAAAACCAGCCACAACATGCAGCCGCCCGTATCTTCAGCTGTGGGAAGCAGATCAGGAAACGCTGTCCTACAGGACTTTGCTCTTAGGGACTGGCCGCACTCTGGGAGGTAGCCAGTGTGGACGGGCTGGCTGCCAGCCCCCAGAGCTGTCCTGGTTGAGGAAGCCACGAGGGCCGCTCGCTGGACTGTCTCTTGGATCTGTCTTGACCCTGATGTATAATATTAACAGCTCGCCAGTCTGAGTCTTTCTGTAGTCTAGGGCCTGCATTTCAGATCCTCAGCCTAACAGTGGAAGCCATAAACAAGGCAGCAAGTGTTTTCTACCAGCTAATCCTTTCAGCCATGGTTGAGCGCAGCCCTCACGCCCAGCAGGAGCGTGTGCTCAGCTGGGTAGGTCCCGGTGTAACCTGTCAGCAGTGGCTGGGGCAGGAGCCCTGTGCCTTCCCCAGTGATTCCCCTCTGGGGTGACAGGCCCCTCAACCCAGCGTGGAGACACGGCAGCAGCCCGTTCATATTAGGAAGTGTTGGACCGACAGCGAAGGGTGGAGAAAATTCTCGATGGATGATGTATTCAACTGCTGCCTCCTGCATGAGCTACCATTTGTGAATGAAGAAGGCATCATGGAGCTCTCTATTTTATTCCCAAAAGGTGTAACTCCAACACATGGTCTAACGCTACCACTCAGTTCCCGTGTGTTCCCACATTAAGTCATTCCTTAAATCCACATTTCTCCAACTATTTTCTAGAGATCTGAAAGTCCTCAAAGGGTTGATAAGTGTTCCTTAGACATGTACCAAAGCAGAATGGGAAAGGCTGCATAGCATCCGCTCAGTGCCGAGATGGAGTGAGGGAGCGGCCTCTCTTCCTCCTACTGGCTCTCCCTTCCCCTGATGGCCCCCCTCTACTTCCCAGGCCACTGAGCCTGGGGCCTTAGGCACTTAAGGTCCTTAGCCTTTGTGTGCCAGGGACTTCTCCAGCAGAGTGATGAAGCCTATGGATCCCTCAAAATAGTGACCAAGTCCACAAAATAAAATATATAGTGTTAAAAAGAAAACCAATTACACTGACATTCAGTTCTCAAAATCTAATGAAAAATAGATTTGTGATAAGGTATGACATGTACCTCTTTATAAATTCATTAAATGACGAGATTGAGGTCAGGTCCTTTGCCCACTAGGTTTCGAAGCAACGATGCATGAACACACTATTCTGAGTGTCTGCAACAATTGCTGTAAGACGTGGACGTGTCTTAATTTCTCTTGGAATAAAGCTGCAGGTACTGCTAAGGCTGCTGTAGTTTATCACCAAGATTCCTAATAGAATGGAAACTAAATTTCAGTTAGAGCTTCAGTTGAGAATAAGGACGTCAAGTTTTTCCATCCAAGTTCATAGAAACTTAAATTCTCTCCTTGGATACCCTGGCAGGGAGTCCATGGACTCCAGGTTAAGAATTTAGAGGCTTGGAGTTCACTCATGCTTCACCTTGTCCCAGGTCAGTCTGGTTGCCTGTGAACATTCACTTGTGTGGTGGTGACAATATCTGTGCTTAGTGTCACCTGTGATTCTAAGAACTCAGTCCTTAAACAAATGAGATCACAAGCTGACGTGTGCAAGGGGCGCCCTTTTGGGGAATCTTGGAGAGCTGGTGTCATCACTCAGCAGGTCAGACCGTTCCACCTGAGTTGTGGGAGACCCCGGGCCCTTGGCTGCCCTGAGAATTTAGGACAGCCAGGTCAAGCCTGGGGGGGTCAGAGCTCCTGACCTGGGGCTACTTGGGGGAAAACTAGGCTTGGTCAAGCAGCCCATGGTCCCTGTAGGTGACAAGCCCAGTGGGAGATCAGGGAGAGGCTGGACCACTCAGATGTCTCCTCCAACAGAGCTGCAGAGAATGCCACCGTCTGCTGTGGACAAGGAGCCGTGACACTGGGGAGCCGGGGCTCTGTGCATGCAAGGAGAATTGTGTGGCCCAAGTGCAGCCACCTGGGGCCTGTGGGGCCGGGGAAGGGGAGGGTAGTTGGTACAGGTGAGACAGGCTGAGTGAGACACCTGGGACCCTTTGCTGCAGGGCTTGCACCTGGACAAAATCCTCCTCAAACACCAAAATACAAAGAAACTGTAAAGGACTAAAAATAAGAGTGTGCATGCTCAGTTGGTGCAAATTACTAACAACAAAATACAAAAAGATCAGAACCCCTCACAGCACCACCAAGGGGTAGGCAGACCCCCTAAACCACCCATCTGGCCCTACCCTCACCCAATATAAGGATATAAGATCCAGCTGGCCCCCACCCCCACCCTGGGCACCGCTGCCCTGCCCTGCCCCAACAATCAAGGAGACTTATTCTTGCTCCTCCCTCCTGCAGTAGGGGCCACAGTAAAGCCTTTCCTGAATGTCTCCTCTGGCCTCTGATCAATTTCTTCTGATTAAGAATGCCAAGAGCTCTGGTTGGTAACAGAGAAGCCAGTTGATGTTCCTGTGGATACCACTCTAGATGGCAGGCCTGAATCTGTCTTCACAAAATAATCCAGTTATCTCTGAATCTCAATACATTCATTTTGGACCCTTGACCTAAAATTAAATCCTATAGACAAAGCAAGTGTTTTAACCAGCAATGGTCAGATACTTGTACCTCTCTGTTGTGTCTGCTGCCTGTCATCCCAAGCCAGCAGCAAGATGACTGCTCCAACAAGACACAGAAGTTCCCTAAATTAGTGTTTCTCATAATTTAACAGTTGATCTAAAAACGTTTGATTGGGTTCAAAATCTCTCCATAATATTACTAGAAACTTCAACAATAAATCTGTCAGTTAAAGAAGAGGAATTGCAATTAGTTTTAAAATACATTTTGTGGTGTTGTAATCTTCAAATTAATATTGTAAAGAAAATTATCACTACTTTGTAGTGAAAATAATAAGTTTCTTGTAAGTTTCTGGTCAAAGTGGACTAGAAAAAATTTAAAGACACTGTTAGCTAAAAACATCTTAGGAATTGTTTTTAACAAATTCCAGCATAAATCCTGATATAAAAAGTCAAGGTCATTAATCAACAAAAGCTTTTGCACAGCAAAGGAAACCATCAACCAACTGAAAAGTCAACCTACAAAAAGGGAGAAAATACTTTCAAATGATGTGACCAACAAGGAGTTAACTTCCAAAATATACAAATAGCTCATACAATTCAATATTAAAAAAAAAAACAACCCAATCAAAAAATGGGCAAAGACCAAAAGAAACATTTCTCATAAGACATGGCCAGTAGGCATGTGAAAAGATGCTCAACATTGCCAATCATTAGAGAAGTGAAAATCAAAACCGCAATATCCCATTTTGGTCAGATGGCTATGATCAAAAAGAATACAAATAATAAATACTGAAGAGGGTGTGGAGAAAAGGGATCCCTCATATACTGCTGGTGGGAATGTAAGCTGGGTTGACCACTGTGGAGAATGTCTGAAGGTTCCTTAAAAACTAAAATTAGAAGTACCGTATGTTCCAGCAGTCCTACTCTTGGGCACATATCTGGAAGAAACAAAAACTCGAGCTCCAAAAGACCAGTGCACCCCAGTGTTCATCGCAGCACTATTTACAATTGCCAGGACACAAGGCAACCCAAGTGTCCATCGACAGGGGAATGGATAAAGAAGAGGCAGTACATATACACAGTGGAATGCCACTCAGCCATTAAAAATGAGACATTGCCATGTGCAGTAACATGGATGGACCCCGAGATAATCATACCGAGTGAAGCAAGTCAGACAGAGAAAGGCAAATATCATACAATATCACTTATATGTGGGATCTAAAAAATGAATTTATCTACAAAACGGAAACAGACTCAAAGAGATAGAAAGCAAACTTATAGGAGGGATAAATTAAGAGTATAGAATTAACAAACTATTACATGTAAAATAGATAAGAAACAGGAACTTACTGTGTAATACAGGGACCAGTATGCAATATTTTATATTAACATAACATAATGAAACATAGGGGCTTCCCTGGTGGCTCAGGGGTTAAAACCTCTGCCTGCCATGCGGGAGACCTGGGTTCAATCCCTAGGTCAGGAAGATCCCCTGGAGAAGAAAATGGCAACCCACTCCAGTATTCTTGCCTGGAGAATCCCATGGACGGAGGAGCCTGGTGGGCTACAGTCTATGGGGTCGCAAAGAGTCGGACATGACTGAGCCACTTCACATCACATCACATGAAACATAATCTGTACAATTTATAACTGAATTACTTTGCTTACACCTGAAACTAATACAATATTGTAAATCAACTATATTTCAATAAAAATGTTAAGATCATGAAAGAAAGCTCAGGGCTTTCATTAAAAATTTTGAAATGATCATATTTGAAGTTTTATATAAGTTCAATGTCTTTCCTAATACTTGCATTTTATTTTTATCATCTTAATTACATATTGGAGAGAAAATCTAATGAGTTTTGTCTCAGACACCCTTAAATCCTTTCCAGTTTACCCCAGAGGGTTGTGCACATATTATTGTCTATGCTTTTCCTGGAAAGTCCTCCCTTAAATGAGCAGAAAGGACCTCGGTGGGGAGGGAGGGTCTGGAGTGTGTTAGGCAACCCTTCCTTCCCTTCCTTTATGCCTGAACTAAAATATTTCTGCAGCTAAAATGTGTTTTGATTAATGGTTAAATGTATGTGGGCTACTCAGATGACAGTTCATCCATTTATTAATTCATTCATCAAATATTTAATCAAGCAAACTTCTCATCTTTGCAGCGTGAGCTCCTGCAATTCCCCGAGGATGCTGGCGACACAGACCCCAGCTCCCTTCTTGCTCCCAGAACCTCTGACAAGTGTGCTCAGAGGGTCTAGTAACACACCTGCGCCCTTAGCAATTTGCATCATCAATGCGTAAAGACGGCCCCAGTGCCCAGGGCAATGGGCTGAGTGAAATGAGTCTGAGCGCAGAGAGGGAAGCCTCAAAGCCAGCTCTCCACTTAGCAGCTGTACACCCTTGGGCAGTTTCTTCATATGCAGAATGTAGACTCTGATACTCACTCCGCAAAAAGCTGTAGATGGGACTTCACAGGTAATACCCATCACTGNGAATACCATGGATGGAGGAGCCTAGTGGGCTATAGTCCACGGGGTCGCAAAGAGTCAGACACGACTGAGTGACTTCACTTTCTTTCTTTCTTTGAACACTATTGCTGAGCTCTAAAAACGTCAAGTGAAGCTTTAAAAGAGGCGATTTCCTCATGGGATCAGGTTCTCTCCTGTCTCTTATACACATCTTGTGGATACCACTCTAGATGGCAGGCCTGAATCTGTCTTCACAAAATAATCCAGTTA
Source organism: Raphicerus campestris (assembly GCA_006410735.1). Taxonomy (NCBI): domain Eukaryota; kingdom Metazoa; phylum Chordata; class Mammalia; order Artiodactyla; family Bovidae; genus Raphicerus; species Raphicerus campestris. The sequence goes on along the minus strand of SJYW01036248.1, from coordinate 630,547 downwards.
TCTCTGAATCTCAATACATTCATTTTGGACCCTTGACCTAAAATTAAATCCTATAGACAAAGCAAGTGTTTTAACCAGCAATGGTCAGATACTTGTACCTCTCTGTTGTGTCTGCTGCCTGTCATCCCAAGCCAGCAGCAAGATGACTGCTCCAACAAGACACAGAAGTTCCCTAAATTAGTGTTTCTCATAATTTAACAGTTGATCTAAAAACGTTTGATTGGGTTCAAAATCTCTCCATAATATTACTAGAAACTTCAACAATAAATCTGTCAGTTAAAGAAGAGGAATTGCAATTAGTTTTAAAATACATTTTGTGGTGTTGTAATCTTCAAATTAATATTGTAAAGAAAATTATCACTACTTTGTAGTGAAAATAATAAGTTTCTTGTAAGTTTCTGGTCAAAGTGGACTAGAAAAAATTTAAAGACACTGTTAGCTAAAAACATCTTAGGAATTGTTTTTAACAAATTCCAGCATAAATCCTGATATAAAAAGTCAAGGTCATTAATCAACAAAAGCTTTTGCACAGCAAAGGAAACCATCAACCAACTGAAAAGTCAACCTACAAAAAGGGAGAAAATACTTTCAAATGATGTGACCAACAAGGAGTTAACTTCCAAAATATACAAATAGCTCATACAATTCAATATTAAAAAAAAAAACAACCCAATCAAAAAATGGGCAAAGACCAAAAGAAACATTTCTCATAAGACATGGCCAGTAGGCATGTGAAAAGATGCTCAACATTGCCAATCATTAGAGAAGTGAAAATCAAAACCGCAATATCCCATTTTGGTCAGATGGCTATGATCAAAAAGAATACAAATAATAAATACTGAAGAGGGTGTGGAGAAAAGGGATCCCTCATATACTGCTGGTGGGAATGTAAGCTGGGTTGACCACTGTGGAGAATGTCTGAAGGTTCCTTAAAAACTAAAATTAGAAGTACCGTATGTTCCAGCAGTCCTACTCTTGGGCACATATCTGGAAGAAACAAAAACTCGAGCTCCAAAAGACCAGTGCACCCCAGTGTTCATCGCAGCACTATTTACAATTGCCAGGACACAAGGCAACCCAAGTGTCCATCGACAGGGGAATGGATAAAGAAGAGGCAGTACATATACACAGTGGAATGCCACTCAGCCATTAAAAATGAGACATTGCCATGTGCAGTAACATGGATGGACCCCGAGATAATCATACCAAGTGAAGCAAGTCAGACAGAGAAAGGCAAATATCATACAATATCACTTATATGTAGGATCTAAAAAATGAATTTATCTACAAAACGGAAACAGACTCAAAGAGATAGAAAGCAAACTTATAGGAGGGATAAATTAAGAGTATAGAATTAACAAACTATTACATGTAAAATAGATAAGAAACAGGAACTTACTGTGTAATACAGGGACCAGTATGCAATATTTTATATTAACATAACATAATGAAACATAGGGGCTTCCCTGGTGGCTCAGGGGTTAAAACCTCTGCCTGCCATGCGGGAGACCTGGGTTCAATCCCTAGGTCAGGAAGATCCCCTGGAGAAGAAAATGGCAACCCACTCCAGTATTCTTGCCTGGAGAATCCCATTGGATGGAGGAGCCTGGTGGGCTACAGTCTACGGGGTTNCCTCTGCCTGCCATGCGGGAGACCTGGGTTCAATCCCTAGGTCAGGAAGATTCCCTGGAGAAGAAAATGGCAACCCACTCCAGTATTCTTGCCTGGAGAATCCCATGGACGGAGGAGCCTGGTGGGCTACAGTCTATGGGGTCGCAAAGAGTCGGACATGACTGAGCCACTTCACATCACATCACATGAAACATAATCTGTACAATTTATAACTGAATTACTTTGCTTACACCTGAAACTAATACAATATTGTAAATCAACTATATTTCAATAAAAATGTTAAGATCATGAAAGAAAGCTCAGGGCTTTCATTAAAAATTTTGAAATGATCATATTTGAAGTTTTATATAAGTTCAATGTCTTTCCTAATACTTGCATTTTATTTTTATCATCTTAATTACATATTGGAGAGAAAATCTAATGAGTTTTGTCTCAGACACCCTTAAATCCTTTCCAGTTTACCCCAGAGGGTTGTGCACATATTATTGTCTATGCTTTTCCTGGAAAGTCCTCCCTTAAATGAGCAGAAAGGACCTCGGTGGGGAGGGAGGGTCTGGAGTGTGTTAGGCAACCCTTCCTTCCCTTCCTTTATGCCTGAGCTAAAATATTTCTGCAGCTAAAATGTGTTTTGATTAATGGTTAAATGTATGTGGGCTACTCAGATGACAGTTCATCCATTTATTAATTCATTCATCAAATATTTAATCAAGCAAACTTCTCATCTTTGCAGCGTGAGCTCCTGCAATTCCCCGAGGATGCTGGCGACACAGACCCCAGCTCCCTTCTTGCTCCCAGAACCTCTGACAAGTGTGCTCAGAGGGTCTAGTAACACACCTGCGCCCTTAGCAATTTGCATCATCAATGCGTAAAGACGGCCCCAGTGCCCAGGGCAATGGGCTGAGTGAAATGAGTCTGAGCGCAGAGAGGGAAGCCTCAAAGCCAGCTCTCCACTTAGCAGCTGTACACCCTTGGGCAGTTTCTTCATATGCAGAATGTAGACTCTGATACTCACTCCGCAAAAAGCTGTAGATGGGACTTCACAGGTAATACCCATCACTGTAGAGGGCAGCTGTAGGAAAGCATCCATCTAGGAGTGGGTGGTCTTAGGGTCTGGGAGAGGGAGAGGCGTGGGGCACCTGAGCAGCTGGCCTGTCCAAAAGGGGACGCTGCAGCTCTCTTGCTTGTGGAGGTTTTCACAGGCTTCTCGGGAAAGATTGTCAATCAGATTTTGATAGAACTTTCACTTTTCTTTATTTAAAATACTATCTTATTTTTAAATATTTATTTATTTGGCTGTGCTGAGTGTTAGCAGTGGGAGTCAGGATCTTTGCTGTGGCATGCAGGGTCTCTAGTTGCAGCATGTGGGATCTAGATCCCTGACCAGGAATCAAACCTGGGTCCCTGCATTGGGAGCTCTGGACCACCAGAGAAGTCCTTTAAATGCTCTTTTATTTTTAAAAATTTTAAAAGATTGTTTTGCTGTGGACCATTTTAAAATCTTTACTGAATTTTGTAACAATATTGCTTCTGTTTTATGTTTTGATTTTTTGGTCATGAGGCATGGGGGATCCTAGCTCCTTGACCAGGGATGGATCTGGCACCCACCTGCATTGGAAAGTGAAGTTTTAACCACTGGACCCCCCAGGGACGTCCACTGATTTTTAAATGTTTGCATCAACTAACACTGTACAGGCTGATCAGTAAGATTTGCAGACTCTGCCCACACCAGTATGGGGGTGATAAGGCTGACCTGGGGCCAGGGTCCGTCAGCACAGCCAAGGCCCCCAGGACAGGGGGTGGGTAGGACCGCAGGAGGACCGGCCATCTTCCCTTGTCTGCTGGGCTTTGAGGGACAATGACGCTGCGNGGGACGTCCACTGATTTTTAAATGTTTGCATCAACTAACACTGTACAAGCTGATCAGTAAGATTTGCAGACTCTGCCCACACCAGTATGGGGGTGATAAGGCTGACCTGGAGCCAGGGTCCGTCAGCACAGCCAAGGCCCCCAGGACAGGGGGTGGGTAGGACCGCAGGAGGACCAGCCATCTTCCCTTGTCTGCTGGGCTTTGAGGGACAATGACGCTGCGGCAGCTGGCTGGCTGCCACATGCTCCTTCCATCCCCCTGAGAGAACAGAGATCATAGAACAGAGTGACTTCCATTAAGAGATAAAACCTCTAGAAGAAAACAGGAGAAAATCTTCATGATCTGGGTTTGGCAATGATTCCTTTTCTTAGATGGTGATATGGATGGTTCATTTCCCCCTGTATTTAACAAATGCCAGCATTTCATCATATATGCTTTAAAACTTACTTAACATAACAGATTGCTGAAAACTTCTGTGGCCCTTCTAATTTCATGATGGTGTTAACATTTCACAACCATATCTTTGTATTTGTACTCATTCACAAAGAACACACTGCAAGATTTCAGGTACTATATAGTGTTTCTATGCACTAGGGGAAAAAAGCAGAAAATGAACTTAAAAATTGATACCATTTACTGCATCATGAAAAATACATCCATGCATATCTAGAAATACATCTGATAAAAGATACTCAAGGGTCTACAAAAGTTTACTAAATGTTACTGAGGGAAAGTAAGAATTTCCACCCTTTTGTCTGAAGCAGGAGGTGGGGAAGGGTGAGTGGNAATCCCATGGACGGAGGAGCCTGGTGGGCTACAGTCTATGGGGTCGCAAAGAGTCGGACATGACTGAGCCACTTCACATCACATCACATGAAACATAATCTGTACAATTTATAACTGAATTACTTTGCTTACACCTGAAACTAATACAATATTGTAAATCAACTATATTTCAATAAAAATGTTAAGATCATGAAAGAAAGCTCAGGGCTTTCATTAAAAATTTTGAAATGATCATATTTGAAGTTTTATATAAGTTCAATGTCTTTCCTAATACTTGCATTTTATTTTTATCATCTTAATTACATATTGGAGAGAAAATCTAATGAGTTTTGTCTCAGACACCCTTAAATCCTTTCCAGTTTACCCCAGAGGGTTGTGCACATATTATTGTCTATGCTTTTCCTGGAAAGTCCTCCCTTAAATGAGCAGAAAGGACCTCGGTGGGGAGGGAGGGTCTGGAGTGTGTTAGGCAACCCTTCCTTCCCTTCCTTTATGCCTGAGCTAAAATATTTCTGCAGCTAAAATGTGTTTTGATTAATGGTTAAATGTATGTGGGCTACTCAGATGACAGTTCATCCATTTATTAATTCATTCATCAAATATTTAATCAAGCAAACTTCTCATCTTTGCAGCGTGAGCTCCTGCAATTCCCCGAGGATGCTGGCGACACAGACCCCAGCTCCCTTCTTGCTCCCAGAACCTCTGACAAGTGTGCTCAGAGGGTCTAGTAACACACCTGCGCCCTTAGCAATTTGCATCATCAATGCGTAAAGACGGCCCCAGTGCCCAGGGCAATGGGCTGAGTGAAATGAGTCTGAGCGCAGAGAGGGAAGCCTCAAAGCCAGCTCTCCACTTAGCAGCTGTACACCCTTGGGCAGTTTCTTCATATGCAGAATGTAGACTCTGATACTCACTCCGCAAAAAGCTGTAGATGGGACTTCACAGGTAATACCCATCACTGTAGAGGGCAGCTGTAGGAAAGCATCCATCTAGGAGTGGGTGGTCTTAGGGTCTGGGAGAGGGAGAGGCGTGGGGCACCTGAGCAGCTGGCCTGTCCAAAAGGGGACGCTGCAGCTCTCTTGCTTGTGGAGGTTTTCACAGGCTTCTCGGGAAAGATTGTCAATCAGATTTTGATAGAACTTTCACTTTTCTTTATTTAAAATACTATCTTATTTTTAAATATTTATTTATTTGGCTGTGCTGAGTGTTAGCAGTGGGAGTCAGGATCTTTGCTGTGGCATGCAGGGTCTCTAGTTGCAGCATGTGGGATCTAGATCCCTGACCAGGAATCAAACCTGGGTCCCTGCATTGGGAGCTCTGGACCACCAGAGAAGTCCTTTAAATGCTCTTTTATTTTTAAAAATTTTAAAAGATTGTTTTGCTGTGGACCATTTTAAAATCTTTACTGAATTTTGTAACAATATTGCTTCTGTTTTATGTTTTGATTTTTTGGTCATGAGGCATGGGGGATCCTAGCTCCTTGACCAGGGATGGATCTGGCACCCACCTGCATTGGAAAGTGAAGTTTTAACCACTGGACCCCCCAGGGACGTCCACTGATTTTTAAATGTTTGCATCAACTAACACTGTACAGGCTGATCAGTAAGATTTGCAGACTCTGCCCACACCAGTATGGGGGTGATAAGGCTGACCTGGGGCCAGGGTCCGTCAGCACAGCCAAGGCCCCCAGGACAGGGGGTGGGTAGGACCGCAGGAGGACCGGCCATCTTCCCTTGTCTGCTGGGCTTTGAGGGACAATGACGCTGCGGCAGCTGGCTGGCTGCCACATGCTCCTTCCATCCCCCTGAGAGAACAGAGATCATAGAACAGAGTGACTTCCATTAAGAGATAAAACCTCTAGAAGAAAACAGGAGAAAATCTTCATGATCTGGGTTTGGCAATGATTCCTTTTCTTAGATGGTGATATGGATGGTTCATTTCCCCCTGTATTTAACAAATGCCAGCATTTCATCATATATGCTTTAAAACTTACTTAACAGATTGCTGAAAACTTCTGTGGCCCTTCTAATTTCATGATGGTGTTAACATTTCACAACCATATCTTTGTATTTGTACTCATTCACAAAGAACACACTGCAAGATTTCAGGTACTATATAGTGTTTCTATGCACTAGGGGAAAAAAGCAGAAAATGAACTTAAAAATTGATACCATTTACTGCATCATGAAAAATACATCCATGCATATCTAGAAATACATCTGATGAAAGATACTCAAGGGTCTACAAAAGTTTACTAAATGTTACTGAGGGAAAGTAAGAATTTCCACCCTTTTGTCTGAAGCAGGAGGTAGGGAAGGGTGAGTGGGGTTGGGTGCCTCAGATGGGTCTTGCACTGGGGGCTCAGGGCTCCTGCCACACGGTGGCCCTGGAATGTAACAGATATGTTCCCCAGCCAGTGTGCAGACTGGCTGTTCCCAATTAAGGCTCCTTTCGAAGAGGTGCCAATAACGTAACAATTGCCTAGCTGAACTCCTGGTCTCTGGAAGATTCTAGGAGAGGCAGGGTGGCCAACAGTTGGAGACAGGGTTTCTTCTAATTAGGCCAGGGGCTGGTATGATTTTATGAGGGGCCTAAGACCTTCAGATTCTTCAGGGAACAACACGCAACACATCAGTATCTTCGCACGGGCTGGGGAAGACTGGTGTGGTGGTGATGACTGCTGAGCCTCACTGAGCACCCCCTATGCTGGGACTTTAACACTGTGCCCTGTTCACTCATTCAAACCCCGTAAGACGCTTCCATGGTGGGTGCTATGATTACCCCCGTTTTACTGCTGAGGACACTGAGACGGGAGGCTTGCTAACTTGCCAGCAGCAGCGGTAGGGGGCGGAGCAGGGATGGAAGCCTGGTGGCTGACTGCAGAGTTGGTGTCTTTAACTCTTGTACCATCCAGATGTCATCCAGGGGTCTGGGCTGCAGGCCTCCCCCAGTCTTGGGAGCTCTGCTGGAAGGGGTGTCTGGGGAGCCCCCACTCAAGCCAGGGTTTATAGAGAGAAACAAAGGCTTCAATCCTGCATTTGTGGCTCTTGACCCCACATGACAGCTTTCAGTCATCAGCGACCGGCAGCTAAGAGGTCACCTTTCCAGGAAAAAGCCCATTGGCTCAGAGGTTGAAGCGTCTGCCTGCAATGTAGGAGCCCTGAGTTCGATCCCTGGATTGGGAAGATCCCCTGGAGAAGGAAATGGCAACCCACTCCAGTACTCTTGCCTGGAGAATACCATGGATGGAGGAGCCTAGTGGGCTATAGTCCACGGGGTCGCAAAGAGTCAGACACGACTGAGTGACTTCACTTTCTTTCTTTCTTTGAACACTATTGCTGAGCTCTAAAAACGTCAAGTGAAGCTTTAAAAGAGGCGATTTCCTCATGGGATCAGGTTCTCTCTGTCGTTTCTCCTGGGAGGTGGGGAAGGAGTCTGGTGCGGATACAAAAGACATGAAAAGTTCACAGTATCCTCATTCACCCCCATCCTGAGGGCGGGATGACCACACAGGATGGAGTTGGGCCTCCAAATGCCTGCGGTATCTTGGCTACATTTAATTTTTTGTAATATGATGAAATGATCAATGTTAACTTTCAGATTCCACCTGGTGTTCACATACACACTAATACATATATTAATGCATACTGGCAGAGTGTTCACTGGACAATTTGTCATCCCGCAGTCATTTCTTCCATGTACATTTTCCTCCTCCATCAGCACTCTGTCCATATGGGAGCTGCCAGGGGCCCCTCACTGCTGACATCTGTTCTCCATTAATCACGTGCACCAGTTCTTGGCCATTCACGATGTGGCTGCCCCTCTGCCCTCACGGCACAAACCTCCCCACCAGTCTGGAAGAGGGTGTCCCTACCTGGTCCCCGCACAGCCAGGGTGAAATGATGGCTGATTCCTTGTGTCATGGAGGCAGTCAGCCATCCCCCTGATGGAAACAAAGCAATCCCAGTGCAAGCTGAGGGCAGCAGGCCCCCCAGGAAGCAGGGCACTCCTCAGATCAATCAGTTCCCTGATTGCTTCCTGGAGGTGAACACCAGGAGGGCGCACAGCCAGGTGGCAATCTTTGTCTTCCTGTAAACCCACATTTCCCACAGAGGCAAAGGCGCTCGTTGCGTATACTTTTTAGTTAGTTGGGGAAAAAAATCTCTTGGGTCCACAATTCTGCAAATAAAGCCAATGGTCTAGAATTTTGTTTTTGAAAGAACAACTGATGTTCACTTTGAACAAACAGTGATTGTTTAGTTTAAATGTAAGGTACCATTTCATCATGAGATGAAAAGGCACACAAGTTCAGGGTGCCTCATTCTTCCTGGAGCGCTATGCATTTGGGTGCTCCATGCGGTGGGCTGGGTGGGCGCCTCTTGGAGCCTAGAGGCTGTCAGGATACCTCCAGAACATCCTTGCGCCTATGGTGGGAGTTGACTGGTTGTTTGGAGCATCTGAAGGGAAGCCAGCACTCACCCACTGGTCTGAATAATCTCCTGTGTCATTTGGTCTTAGCTTGGGTTTGCCTTCCTTTTAGTCAGACTCAGCAAATCCATGGCACACCTCACTTTTCAATCCAGTGTCTAAGGAGCACCTGCTAATCACAGTCCTCTTTCCTACTGAGCCCACTGTGACCTCAGAATCCTTAACCCCGTGCACAGGGAGCAATGACCAAGCGTCGNCCACTGGTCTGAATAATCTCCTGTGTCATTTGGTCTTAGCTTGGGTTTGCCTTCCTTTAGTCAGACTCAGCAAATCCATGGCACACCTCACTTCTCAATCCAGTGTCTAAGGAGCACCTGCTAATCACAGTCCTCTTTCCTACTGAGCCCACTGTGACCTCAGAATCCTTAATCTCGTACACAGGGAGCAATGACCAAGCGTCGGGAGAGCTGTTTTAAGCCCAGGTTTCCTTCTCATCCATTCTCAGAACCTCATGTCTCAGTTTTGCCACTGGATACACAAGGACCTTGAGGGCATTTTGTGTCTTTTATGTCTCATCCTGCAGGCACTTCTCTTGAGAGGATTAGCCTTGGGGACAATGATGCTTAAAGAACCAGGAGCTCTGATGTTCCCTGGACCATTGCTTTCTGAGACATCAGCCCTCCTGAAGGCAGCCCTGAAAATATTCAGACTTTGTGCTTTTTGTCATTACAGGAAGCAATCACATGTATCCCTGGGAGGTGAGGAGGGCCTGAACGATGACTGAGGCTTTGGAGTAGAGCGCATATGGAGTTGGAGGAGCAGGTCAAATATGGAGCACGGCGGAATGGAGCAGGTTTCTCATTGGAAGGGGTGCAGGAGACAGTACTGGCCCCCATGAGTCTGACTTTGGGCATGGGGATACATTTACTGTGTTGGCAGTCCAGGAGGAGGCAGAGGTAATCTGGGGGAGAGAAGTGACCTGGGTTCAGTGTCTTTTGACTCAGGGAGGCTGGCAGGACATCCAAGAGGGGGCATCCCAGTTGCTGCCTGACTTTTGGTTTTCTTTAGTTCTGTTCGCAAAATCAGAGAGAAGCAGCATCCTGTCAGAGGCTGCGGCTTCCCCTTTGGTCCTTCTGCTGGGTTTTTTCCAGCCCCTTGCCCTCCGGCAAGAAAAGAGCCAGCAGCGCAGTCTGGTGGGGGCTGCAGGGCAGACTCTTAACACAGCAGGGCCCTTCAGATGCTCCGCCACTGACAATCTCAGGCCTACCGCCTGCCAGCATCTGTTCACGGAGACACAGCATCACAAACTCTCCGGACTGGAAGGGACTTTAGAGGTCATCCACGGCAGCCTCAGGGCTGGCACTTTCAGACTGTTCTAACAATTTGAGAGTTCTTCCTTCTATTATTCAAAGACTGTTTCTTTGGACTGTCCTTTAACATGCTGTTAAAGATACGGGTCACTCGTGGAAGCCTTGGTAAGGAGAAGCATACGCGGGCTCGTGTTTGTGGGTCTAGCAGTGAGGAGCGCAACAAGGCCAAATTTGGGAACACGAATTCTTTTTGTCCTTCACATGACAGCTACAAGAATGGTCTCCATGGTTACAGCAGCTTCTCAGAGGTGTCTAGATTTTCATTTGCTATATTTCCCTAAATGTCTAATTTATGAATAATCTGTTTAGGTAACCTGCTGGAAAGTTTCTACAAGTATATGAACATCAAGGAATATATATTTATATATATTCACAACAACAAAAAGTAGGCTGATGGGCATTTTTGGAACATTTATTTTTCTCCCATTAAAAACAGAAATTAGGATCAACTTAAAAAATTTCAAGTTAAACAAGATTCTCTGCCTTCATGTTCTTCAAAGGCATGTGAGCTGGAGAGGGGCTGGAGCTAACCTAATTATGTTTCCTTTAATGTGAAATAGCTATTTGCCTGACATTCTATTTGCATCTCACCATCACATTCAAATAGCTGGGACATTGATTTTTTTCCTAACGTTCCCTTTGAACATGAAAGTGTTTTTTTTCCCTCCTGCTTGTGAGAACAGTGATAAGAACGGATCGATAATTACATTGTTGGGTAAAAATGAATATAAATTTTATTGAAAAACAACAGCAGCAACAATGAGGGGAAGCATACCTCACGGCCCACACAACTCAATGCACACGTTATGAAAAGTAATCACCTCTTCAAAGCTCCAACTATGCATCCAAATGAAAAGAAATGATCGACCTCAGATAAACTGACGGGGGACGCAGATGCACACCACCTCTCACCTCTGGAAGCTTTGCCAACAGCAAAGGACGCTACCACGCTATTCGGTCCCCCGTTTGCTGTGGGTGATCCAGTGAATTTCAAGAATTAAACTGGTTTGGAAAGAACTGGTTAGCATGGCAGCAAAGACCCAAGACCACTGAGAATATTTTTTCTACTTTTCCAGTCCTTTGAGAAGAGGATCTCACAAACTTTCTTGGCAACTTGTCCCTCCTGCTTAACAACAGGAAATACTTCTTTATGTCTAGCCCAAATCCTTCATGCTTCAGTTAATCTATTTATTCCCTCTTAATCTCAGCAGGCTGTCAGGGGTTTGTCCTGGTGGGACAATGTAACATATGGGGAACACACAATGATGACAATCAGATTGGAGGCAGAGTCCAGCTGCGCTGGTGGCGCTTCCAAAACAAGTTGAACAGAAGTTAATTACAGTTGTGGTTTTCGCCCGTTTTCCTCGTCCCACTCTCCCACCCTACCCGACCCTCTATGCCCTCCTGTAGCTTCAGGGCTGCCATCCTAGGCCTTGCAGCAAAAGCTTTCTGAGTTCGATCAGTTCCAGTTTTTCACTGACTTACTAATGAATGTGGTCAAACTGTCCCATCCACTTCTACCCGATTTCTGGGTAAAATATTCCCAAACCGTTATCACGTTCTCGTCTTTGCACCATGCCAGGAAGTTCCTTGCCTCGCCTCACAACTTGTGTGGGAACGACGTGCTCCACGTATACATGAGAAAACTCTGAGAAGCCACGAGAAGGCACTCAGTGAATTTAATATAAGCATCCCAGCCGCATTTGTTCAAATGCTGCATAAAAACCCCAGCCTCACGAGAGTTTGCAGCACCTGCAGCTCCGCGTATCGGACAGCAGGGGACGCCCGTGCCATTCCACTGGCCGCTAGAACGCCTCGATCGGGAAACAAAGATGGGGATTTGAATAAAAGACTTCAAAACGCAACCCCGAATTCCACCCTGAGCAGCATGCATGTAAAAATTCATGAAGATTGGATTTCATTTCATGTATTTTTACTTCAGTGGAAAGAAATGCAGGTGTTGTCTGTGCCTACAGCTGTCTTTACAAGGAGCGGGGGGCGCCTGGTTAAATGAGCAAGGAGGGGTTGCTGATGCTCCCAGGCGCTTGGAGAGGCTGGGCCACCGTCTCCTGCTTGGGACAGCTCCTGTTTTGCTGGGTGGCATCCTTTGTGTGCTCCAGAATGTATAGACTAATTATATTGTTTTGTAAAGGATGCAAGTTGTTCCCAGCAGGACGAGCAGCCAGCTCTGGGTCCAGTGAGTGACATGAGTCATAGAAGGCACTTATTATTTTGATGAAACACAGCGCATTTCTTTCAGCCCATAAAATCAAAGGGGTGAGAAAAGGCTGTTTCCAGGGTGTAAAAACTTCTCTTGTTTCCCTGTTGTGGTGCACAGCAGTTCCGCCTCTGCAGCCTTTGTGCATTTTCCAGGCGTGAGTGACACAGTGCTGAATGCCTGGGTGGCAGAGCCTGCCAGGGGACGCTGGACACAGGCCAGGGCAGCTCAGCCCCCCGTGGTGTACTGCCCTTGTGTTCCAGGGCCCCCGGCCTGGTGGAGGATGGGCCCCCTGAGACATTCCTCTGGACCGGGTTCATGCTGGGGGTGGTGGGGATCTTTGTGGGGTGGGACCTTAGGGAGATGATGGACTGGAGTGTTGGGAGCCTGGAACTTGAAACAGGCTTGGGCAAGGGCGGCAGCTGCCATCCTTGCTCTGGGATGGCTGGGGCAGGGCTGCAGCCCCAGCACGAAGGATCGGCTGATACAGTACCTGGTTAAGTGCTCCACGAACATTCGTTGAATACATAAATGTGAGGATGAAGGCAAGGATGCCGTGAGGATCCCCAGCAGCTTTAGCTGTAGCTAAAGGTAGCCCAGGGCATCCGGGGCAGGAGTGCAGGGAGGGGAGTACTGGGCAGCACTGGCTCTTCCAGGCCCAGGCCCTGGTAGGCAGGGCTGCAGAGCCGAAGGAGCCAGGAGGGCAGGTGAGGCCACCTCCAACCTCTCCATGTGCTGGGATGGTGCTGCAGCAGCCAAGCAGGGCCTCTCAGGGCCTCTCTATCCTTCCCTCCTGCTGCCCTCATTGGAGCCAGTCTTTCTGCTGTTGCCATGGCAACACTGGCCTGAGGTGCTGCTAAGGGCCGGCTGGGCAGGCGAGACTTCTCAGGCCTGAGCAAACAAGGAGCTCTGGACGGTCCCTACAGAAGGTAGACCCTGGGGGTCTCTCTTGAGAGGAAGGAAGGGACATGGGATAGAAACTGCTCCCAGGGCAGGTCGAGGTCCCCCAGGTGTGACCTTGGTGGTAGAGATCTTGGGGCTGGTGGGACCCTGCTATTGTGGGGGCCCTCGGCACTGCAGTGTTCTTCCTGCTTTACCTGAAGTCTTTATTGAGGGTTATTGCCAGGGGTCCCTAAGGGCCCAGAAGCCTCCTGGGGTTCCCAGTGTGGGTTTCAGGTTGGGGCCTGAGGCACAGGCTCTGAGCGGGCTTACAGGAGCTGAGCGAATTGCTAATAGACCAAGTAGACGGAATTAATCTCTCTGAGAGCAGAGTCAGGGGTCTCACATCCTGAGACTAGGCTGGCTGGGCTGCCATACATCCCTGCCTCTCGGGCCCCCACCCAGAACAAGAGCAGGCGCTGGCTGCTCTCAGCCCTGAAGTTTCCCATGACGTTTCTGGTGCCACATTTCAGGCACACACAGGGATTGTGGAGGCCCTCAGGCCCCGGGCTAGTTGGGGGGCAGTTAGCTTCCTCTCTGCACCTTCCTTCTCAGGACCTGGAAGAATAAGAAGCAGCACCAGGAATGCAGGAGATGGTCAGGTCTGGAAAGAAGATGACAGTCTGACCTCCCCTGGAGTCCAAGAGTTGGTGAGAAGCTCTGTGCAGCTCCTGGGAAGGGGCTTGAGAATTCAGGATGACTCAGCCTCATGGATCACGCCCGCTTCTCTCTCCCCATCACGGGAAAGGTGTTTGGCCCCGGGCAGCAGTCCTGCTTCCCCACACCAGCCCGAGAACAAGGACAGCGTTCGCATGAGAAGGCGGGTGTCTGGGCAGTGAGTACAATTACAATACCTTGGATTTACATAGCACCTTTGTCGTCTAAGGGGCCTTTGCCTCTGTCCCCTTGGCCACTGACATCGCAGCCTCCGGCAGAGCAGGATCAGAGGCAGAGGTCCGGAAGGGATTCCATGCAGACTCAGTGGTGTCCGGGCTCTGTGCGTGGCCCGGCAGGGGTGGGGGTGGCAGGTGGCCCTCACTGGGCGTTGACCTGGTACTTGAGGATGTAGGAGTAGAAGCTGTGGTTGGCATTCTCCAGCACCATGACGTACACCTCCCGGCAGCCTGCGGTGCTGCAGCTGCCCTCCCAGTAGCCCTCGGGGCTCAGGGTCAGCGGCCACGTGTCCTGCCCCTTCACCAGGGCTTTGGCGACGCCATGCAGCTTCAGTTTGAACGGGACATTGCGGTTGGCGGGCAGCACGCCCGACAGAGGCTCCAGCAGCTCATTGTCCACCCCCCAGTTGCCAAAGCTCTCGGGGAACACGGGCCAGTTCACCTTGGTGTTGGTACAGCAGATGAGGTAATTGAAGACGAAGAGGTAGTTGCCTGGTTCCTGCCTCTTCTTGACGAAGATCTTGAGTGCAAACTTGCCGGCGTGGGGCAGCTGCACCTTCAGCTCCGTCCGCTTCTCCCGATGCAGCTGGAAGATGTAGCGTCGCTGGGTCTCCTCGGTGATGGGGCCATCGTCTCCGTGCAGCGAAGCCAGGACGCTGATGCCCTCCTCCACACCGAAGCTGACAGAGCAGCGCCCATCGCTGGTGTAGATGACGGGCTCGGGGTGGGACGGCTTGGTGATGCCCATCTGCTCCGAGAACCAGCTGGGGCCCACGGGCTGGTGCAACTCAGCCGGCAGCCGGACGTCCATGTCTGCACAGTGGCACTTGAGCGTGTACTCCAGCACGGAGCTGTAGATCTCCGAGTTGCCCTTGGCAAAGATCTGCAGCTTGTGGGTGCCCGCGGTCGGGGGGTACACATCCAGCTTCATCCCGTTCTTCCGGAGGCTCAGCAGCCCATGCTCCTGCTTGCCATTGAGCATGAACATGAACAGCGTCGGAGCACAGCTCTCGATGGTGACTGTGGCCTTTCCATTCACTGTGGGGAGAGCCAGGATCAGGTGAGAAGAGTCCAACCTGTGCTGACATGCTGGTAACCGTGTAACAATAGGATCTCTGGGTGGGGAACCCTCACTTACAGCGTCTGCCCATTTCCCTGGTGGAAATACCTTCACTCAATAATTTTAAGCCACCAGCATGACCTCACTGAACATCATATAAGCCGGTGGCAGCACACCTCTGGAAGGGTTCACACCCCTCTGGGTGGTTCTCTTCGAGAACTTCAAGCTGGGGGTGGTGGGTCTCAAGAAAAATCTGCCCCCAGTCATATGTGCTTGCCTTGCCCATTTGATTCACATCAGGTGAATGTTGCCAGGGGGCAGGGGAAAGGGCTGAGGGGCACGGAGGGCCAAGACCCTGGTTGGAGAGCCATCTCTGACTTTGCCCCAGTCTCAAGTCCTGCTTCACCCTGCTCCCTTCACAGCTGGTGTGTCAGCATTCACCTTAACAACTTGTTGGACGCTTCCCTCTTGGAGACTGTGCTGTCCCCTCCAGGGACAGAAACGCTTCCTTGCGGGTCCTCCCCGCACCCCACCTCCACCCTCCGCTCCAGGCCATGCTTCCTGAATGGAGTCAAGTGCACAAGAGGATCCTGTGCATTGCACACGGGCGCCTCACCCCTTGCCCTCCAGCACTGTCTTCCTCTGTCCTGGTCATTGCTTTG
>SJYW01036248.1:584504-598332 GCA_006410735.1 Raphicerus campestris | reverse complement strand
GATGCTGTAGGATGATTATCCGCGAGACTTCCCATCTAATCAGCCACGAGGCCCATCTCCAGGGTGCTCAGTTGCTGCATTCAATGCTGCCTCCCATTTTGGGAATGAGAATCCCCACACGGGGAAGGGGCTCCACTGGCCTCCCTCACCTCCCCACCACCTTCTTTATGGCTCCTCCAACCAGAAGACGTTCCCTGCCTTCTCAGGCGCTGCCAGCGCCTCACCTGCCTCTCCTCCCACGCCCCTCCCTCCTGCAGCTCCCTCCCACTCACTCAGCTCTCTGAAATCTGGCTTCGGCCCTATCCTCCAGGTCTTCAGTGTCTTCCTTGGAGGATCTGGGCCTCTGATCATATATCCACCTTGTCTGAAATCTACCACCCTCCCCAGCCCAGCCTCCCCACCGCCTCTGATTCCTTTCCTTTCTGTTATACAAATGGTGGTATTCTTTGTGCTTTTGTGCTATTTTCTTTGTGTATGCTCCTTCTCCATGGCTGTCAGCCACCATGAGACACGGTGACCTCCAGAGAAAAGTGACTAAGAACAGCAGGTCACTATCAACTTCTCTCGGTTGAATCCCTCTTCAGGGGCAGAAGCTGCCTCAGCCCTCATGGACCCTGTCCTGCTCCATGTCATGCCCCAGCTGGTGGTGAGGTCCCCATGCAATTCACCTTTGACGCATGGAGGGCTCCTGGCATCTCCACGTGGGAGCTCGAGGGCTCCTGAAAATATCTACCCAGTCACCCTGGGGCTCCCTTCCATGTGCCACCATCAAACTGGAGGCCAGTGGAGAGATCTGTCCCCTCCTGCCTTGCCTGAGTCAGGCCCATCCTCAGGCCCACATGGTATTCCTGTACTTCCTCCACGGGGACACTCCTTCATGTTCCAGGGCCCTCACATATGCTCAGTGTCTCCCAAACTTGGCTAAGATCTCAAGGCAGTGTTCTGACCACAAAGAAGGCTTTTCTGATGCCCTGGGGTAGGGCAGGCAGCTGAGTGACCTGGCAGCTGCTCCCCTGGCCCTCCCTCTCCTCCAGGGAACTTAGCAGCATAGTAATGTATCAGTGATGGGTAATGCGGATCCTCCCTGCTGGGTGTGGGCACCACAGGGAAGGGCCCGCCTGTCTCCTTCTGGCCATGTCCTGGGCCTGGCTGGGGTGCCCACCTCAGGGGATTCCTGGTGAAGGTGAGCTGAATGGCTGGGAAGGCTGGAAATAAAGGATTAGAGACCGCTGGGACTATGTTAGAGACTATGACCTCCTCCTCCCCTCACCCCTCCGTCACCCTCTTACTATCCCTCCTTGCATTTAGCCTCCGTGTTTCCCTCTCTGCTTTCTTTTCATCTCCACTCTTAACAAAACTAGCTCTGGCAAAGAACTATTCTTTAAATATGCTTCATGAATATGCAATCAAATTTTAGGTTTACTGTATATCCAGAAACCCAGTGTGTACATTTCTCTGTCTCCTAAAGAGGCGAGCTCCTTGGTGGCCCTGTTTTGGCGTCTGTGTGGCCTGGCGCACTCCTTCCTGTGCCCCTGCTGGCTGGAGCAGACCCTCTCTGACAAGCGTGCCGGGGGCACGGGCACGCTCTCTGAGACAGCAGCCTCACGCTGTTATTTTAGCAGCAGGAGGCATTCGTCGTTTTAAAAATTATCCCAGAGCTCGGCAGCCTGGTTATGGAGACGGTCGTGAGGTTGAAGGGAAGAATCGGCTGGGACTAACATGGGTGCTCCGTCACCTGAGTGTGGGCATGCGTTGGCTAAGCTGGGCCGGGTTCTGCATGCCAGTGGCCTAGGGAGCTAGTTGGGGAGCAGTGGGGGTCTCCCAGGTGAGAGTGCTGGGGGCTTTATAAGGAAGGTGGCTGCTGAGCCGCAGTGATGGGAACTGGAAGAGAGCAGGCGTCACAGGAGACAGGGACAGACATGTTTCAGGAGGATCCAGCAGGCCACCCACATCTGAGCTCAGGTGCCCCAGATGAAGGCTGGGCTCCAGGGGCGCAGCTCGGCCTCTGAGGGCTCCCCTCACCACCTGGACTGTTCATCTGCCTCCTTCCTCCCTGCAGGCAGAGCCAGCCTTTTCCAGGCAACTTCCCCTGGGCTGGGTGTACAGGACCCCTAGCTGTCCCCAAGGCTGGCCTGGACTGGCATTTGCTCCCCATCTCTCCACAGGGGCCACAGGCAGCTGGATGTGGACTGGGAGGCATTTGGGAGCCGGGTTCCAAGGCGGAGCAGCACCACAGTTAGGGCTCAGCCCAGCGGGGTTGGTGCACCCCCACGGCCCACCAAGGGCTGCCTGTGTGCTCCAGGAGAGAAGGCCAGAGCTCACCTGGGTCTGTTGGAAGGCCTCTGGGGCCTGTTGGGAGGAGTTTGGGGCCTCCCAAATGGCATTAGTAGTAAAGAACCTGCCTGCAATGGAGGAGACACGGGTTCCATCCCTGGGTTGGGAAGATCCCCTGGAGGAGGGCACAGTAACCACTCCAATATTCTTGCCTGGAGAGCCCCATGACCAGAGAAGCCTGGAGGGCTACAGTCCACAGGGTCTCACAGTCAGACACGACTGAAACAACTTGGCTTGCACACACCAGGAGTTTAGGAGCTTCTGTCGGGCACCTGAGCTGGCAGGCGGCGGAAGCCAGGCTGAAGCAGTCCTTTCCCTGCTGTGTGAGCTGAGAGAGGCTCCCCCAGCGTGGGTCCACTAGCCCTGGCTCCCCAGCATGCCTGGCCGAAAGCTCAGCCCTCCAGAGCTGCACACCTCTGTCTTGGTTTATGCTGGTGGGAGGGGCTTCTGTCCTTGTAAATGTGACCTGCAGCTGTGTCTTGCCCTGATGGCCAAATGGCCTAGGTGGCCTCAGTCGCCCCTGCACAGCCCCCACATACCGCTTCCACTGAGCCAGGCAGTGGCAGCCCATGAATCCACGGCCCTGGTTACCTGTTTTGATGATGGAAGTCTGCGGCTGGGCGCTCAGCATCCCCTTGTTGTAGAACTCACTCTTGTGATACATGTTGTTCTCAAACTGCCTCAGGGATTGAGGGGGTTTGAGCAGTTGCCAGTTCTTGTTGTCTGGGAAATGGTCCTCGATGAACAGTGCAGGGTGGGTGAGGAAGTAGAATTCGTTGTAGCTGGAGGGGGGACCGCTGGTCAGAAGCCATGCTGGAGGCACAGGCCCCAGCTGTGCAGAGGGGCAGGCGGGCCCACAGAAGGTCTTTGGGGCCTTCTTGAAGGTAACACATGTGGGGTCCTACCCACAACCCAATAGGAAGAGGCACCATCTCCAACCCTGACATGGGCGTGGCAGATGCCCCCTCAGTAGCTGCTTCCAGAAATAGACAAAACAGGATCTGAGGCCCCCTTTTAAGAGAAGGCCACCACCCTGGCAGTGCGTGTCCAGGCAGAGAAGGGGTTCCCCCTGTTCTCAAAAACAAAGGGATCTGAGGGGAGCAAAGCCAGGACCCAGGGACCAGGTGCCAGTGGCGTGGAGGGAGGGCAGGCAGGGAGACTGGGGGCCCCGCTCCATGCACTCTGTGACCTGTTGTGGGCAGCTGTGCAGTGGGGAGGCCCTGATGTGGTCCCCAGGGCTGGCTAGATGCAGCTCTCTAGAGGTCAGTGATGGGGATCAGGAGAAGAAGGGGGGACCCCTCTGAGATGGAAGAGCCTTCACTCAGCCCAAAGCGGGCAGCACTCAGAGCTGACGGAGCAAAGGCGGGTGTGACTGACACCTCCTCCCAGTACAGGCTGTGTGTACCCACTGTGTCTGCCCCGCATGCAGGGCTGTCAGGATTTAAACTGCACAACTGGGGCAGCGCTCTCATTTTTCTGGATGAAAAGGCATTTGAGCTGCTGATGGACATCAAGCTTTAGTGTGAATGTCATGGCCTAGGGTAAGGCCAGAGCCTTGGAGGACAGACGTGCTCCAGACCTGCTTCTCAGCCACCCTGCCCTGCAGTATCCACAGGGATGCTGAGCACCCTGACACCTCTTCCCACAAGCCAGACCCCCTTCCCTCAGAGGGGGATATGGCTGCATTTACACTGGAGAGGAGGAGAAGAAGCCCTGATATCTGGGAGAAGCAGAAGGAGAGAATCCTGGCATCTCAAATAATAACATAGTCAATGGCCAAAGGCCCGACTATGAGTCTCTGGTGGCTCAGAGGTAAAGAATCTGCCTGCAGTGTAGGAGACCCTGGTTTGATCCCTGGGTCGGGAAGATCCCCTGGAGAGGAACATGGCAACCTACTTCCGTATTCTTGCCTGGAGAAGTCTACGGACAGAGGAGCCTGGCGGGCCACAGTCCATGGAGTGGCAAAAAGTCGGACACGACTAAGCAACTAGCCCTTTTGGAAAGCCTGACGGGAACCTCCAGACACTTAAAGGAGCTTCTCAGCCTTCCCTTTCTTGGCACTTGGCCTGTGGGCAGACACTGTGCTTTTCGCCCTTGTGTGGAAGAGGAGAGCTGGGGAGCCAGCACGGGGACTGAGACAGTGAAGAGTGAGGTGACAGAAAGGTCTGGGCTCCTGTCACCAGCCTGGAGCTAGCTCACCCCTGAAGCCAGAGGAAGGGGGTGAGGGCCTGCAGCACACAGAGGCCCCCAGCTCTCCTTCCCCTTCCGCTGGCCTTCACTGCCGCCTCCTTCAGGCTCCTGCCTCCCCTGTCTCCACTGACCAGACCCCCGTAGAGCTGCGGTACTCACAGGAAGGTGAATTTGGACGTGGAGGAATCCACCAGGCCACTGCCCCAGGTGCTGTCCACCAGGTGCCATCTTCCCTCCAGGAACACAGCGTTCCAGGCGTGGTCAAACTCCCCGGAGAAGCTCTGCCCCAGCTGGTAGCCAAAGCCCTTGGAGTAGCCAGGCACGGTCACGCACTGCACTCCAGCGATCCTGGGGCGGGACACGGCTCTGAGAGGTGGCTCCTGCCGGGGGGCCCTCTGCCCCGCAAGTCTGTCTGTCTGTGGCCCTGCCTCAGGCCTGTCTGCTGTCAGCCCCTCCATACCGCTCCTGTTCCCTGCCTTTCACACAGTCACACACACACANCAACTGGGGCAGCGCTCTCATTTTTCTGGATGAAAAGGCATTTGAGCTGCTGATGGACATCAAGCTTTAGTGTGAATGTCATGGCCTAGGGTAAGGCCAGAGCCTTGGAGGACAGACGTGCTCCAGACCTGCTTCTCAGCCACCCTGCCCTGCAGTATCCACAGGGATGCTGAGCACCCTGACACCTCTTCCCACAAGCCAGACCCCCTTCCCTCAGAGGGGGATATGGCTGCATTTACACTGGAGAGGAGGAGAAGAAGCCCTGATATCTGGGAGAAGCAGAAGGAGAGAATCCTGGCATCTCAAATAATAACATAGTCAATGGCCAAAGGCCCGACTATGAGTCTCTGGTGGCTCAGAGGTAAAGAATCTGCCTGCAGTGTAGGAGACCCTGGTTTGATCCCTGGGTCGGGAAGATCCCCTGGAGAGGAACATGGCAACCTACTTCCGTATTCTTGCCTGGAGAAGTCTACGGACAGAGGAGCCTGGCGGGCCACAGTCCATGGAGTGGCAAAAAGTCGGACACGACTAAGCAACTAGCCCTTTTGGAAAGCCTGACGGAAACCTCCAGACACTTAAAGGAGCTTCTCAGCCTTCCCTTTCTTGGCACTTGGCCTGTGGGCAGACACTGTGCTTTTCGCCCTTGTGTGGAAGAGGAGAGCTGGGGAGCCAGCACGGGGACTGAGACAGTGAAGAGTGAGGTGACAGAAAGGTCTGGGCTCCTGTCACCAGCCTGGAGCTAGCTCACCCCTGAAGCCAGAGGAAGGGGGTGAGGGCCCGCAGCACACAGAGGCCCCCAGCTCTCCTTCCCCTTCCGCTGGCCTTCACTGCCGCCTCCTTCAGGCTCCTGCCTCCCCTGTCTCCACTGACCAGACCCCCGTAGAGCTGCGGTACTCACAGGAAGGTGAATTTGGACGTGGAGGAATCCACCAGGCCACTGCCCCAGGTGCTGTCCACCAGGTGCCATCTTCCCTCCAGGAACACAGCGTTCCAGGCGTGGTCAAACTCCCCGGAGAAGCTCTGCCCCAGCTGGTAGCCAAAGCCCTTGGAGTAGCCAGGCACGGTCACGCACTGCACTCCAGCGATCCTGGGGCGGGACACGGCTCTGAGAGGTGGCTCCTGCCGGGGGGCCCTCTGCCCCGCAGGTCTGTCTGTCTGTGGCCCTGCCTCAGGCCTGTCTGCTGTCAGCCCCTCCATACCGCTCCTGTTCCCTGCCTTTCACACAGTCACACACACACAGCCTGAGGGCTTTTATCTGCAGAAGTGGGGGTGGGGGGCGACACGGGCTGGCTGGTCCCCCGCCACCTCTGGCACAGACAGACGCTGCAGGCTCCTCCAGCCTGTACACAGCCCTTGGGGCTGTCCCCTGAGTCGACCTGGGGGCTCTGCTGGCAGCTGCAGGATGCTGGTGCAACAGAGTTCTGCCTGGTGAACATGGAAACCAGGGGCAGGACAATGTGCCGGAAAACCCAGAGTGACTCTAGACACAGGGCTGGGGAGCTGGGTCTAGGTGACACCTAGGTGTCAGGGAGGGCTGCTGGATATGAAGGTGCAGGAAGAAGCTGAGCCCACCTCCCCTCCATGTCCAGCCCACAGACAGCTGTGGGAGGACCCCTGGGGCAGGCTAGCTGGGGTCCCTGCCCGGACCTGGAGAGGACTGGCCCACTGCCAGGACCACCATGCTGCATTAAGGCTATTTTCTGACTAAATGGCCTGGCCATGATTTCAGAGTTCCTGATGGGTGTCATTATGGGAGTGGAAGTGATGGCCGGTTAGCCAAGCTTTTATCAAGACCCCTTTGACGATGCATTTCCCCAGTGCTTACAACAAGCTGGCTTGGACAGTGGTGGGTGGACGCTGGTCACCTCTGGAGACGACATGGGCAAATTATACGTGCACTGGGCGCATGTAGCTGAGACTCTGAGGCTCAGACCCGAGCTGGGGCATCACCCCACGACTACAGCAAGCACCCTGAGAGTCCTGCCACAGGCAGCTGGCCCTGCCCATCAGCAGCCCTGTCCCCCTCATGGCAGTCGAGGGGTGGGCTGCTCTTCTGACCCAGGGGACCCTCTGTGCTAGCCTTTCTGGGGCCTTTGTATGAGTTACAACAAGGGACTCCTTTTTCAAGACCCCTTTCCGTTCACTGTGGAAGCTTGGTGTAATCAACACCTGCACTGGTGATAGGCAGGATGCTCGCACCAGCCCCTCAGATGGGGCTCAGCTCGAGCTGTCTGCCGGCTCCGCCCTCCCCTCACATGAACTGGGGCTGCGCTCCTAGTGTGGCTGGGCCTCTATCAGGGAAGTGCCTGGTGGGGGTCCCTCCAGGAGCAGGTCTGCAACCTCAGTTGTTCTAAGCAAGAGGTCATGGAGCCTCAGGGTAATGGGGTGAAATGGCCATAGGATAGGCGTGGGGACAGAAATCGAACATTATCCATATAAAAACGAATGTTTAACGAACAATTAGCAGAATATTGGATTAAATATGACTTATCTGCATTTACATATCACTTGTTGAGAGAGCAAGTGGGGTAAGATGTGGAGCTTGCAAATCACCAGATTCCACCCTGCCAAGGGCACCACTCACGTCCCCACATGGCCTGAACTCCCGTCTTCTGCCCAGTGGTGGGCCTGCCCTGCCGAGGCTCCTTATGGGCTGGGAAGTTTTACAGCCACCCCATGCCCCCCACCTCCCTGTCCCTTCTGCCTGCCGCTTCACAAAAGGAGATTCAGGCTCCCCAGACTGTCAAAGAAATCCCATGAGAATAGACCAGCTGGGTCCGTGGGAAGGATTTTGGAAGCACTTGGGGGTGCGAGCAGAGAGCAAGACAAAGTAGATCCTATGTCAGGATTCTGCTGGGTGCAAGCCAACACTGACTCCAGGAGCAGAAGGGCCCCCTAGAGGCAAGAGGCCTGGAGCAGGGGCAGGGGGAAGAAGCAGGCATACCGGGACAGCCCTCTCCTCATAGCTACGATGAGACACGAGGCCCAGGGGGTTTGTTCTCAAGAGGTGTGATCTGAATGAGTTTGCAGTCTTAGAGAAAAAAGGCCTCTAACACTTAGAGGCCTTTTAGACCCTTCTCTGAAAGAAAGTGAAAATGCAGTGGAAGTGCAGTTGCTCAGTCGTGTCCGACTCTTTCGATCCTATGCACTGCAGCCCTCTCTGTCCATGGGACTTTCTAGGCAAGGATACTGGAGTGGGGTGCCATTTCTCTCTCCAGGGGATCTTCCGGACCCAGGGATTGAACTCCAGCCTCCAGCACTGCAGAGCCACCAGGGAATCCCTGAGAAGGGAGGGGTGCATGCAAGGCCAGAGGGGTGGGATGAAGACACTGGGATGGGCGGGGCCTTCCATTGGAGGTAGGGTTCCACATACTCAGAGAGTGGATAAGGAGAAGGAATGTGGTGAACAATATTTAGCGAGATAAGANGAGAAGGGAGGGGTGCATGCAAGGCCAGAGGGGTGGGATGAAGACACTGGGATGGGCGGGGCCTTCCATTGGAGGTAGGGTTCCACATACTCAGAGAGTGGATAAGGAGAAGGAATGTGGTGAATAATATTTAGCGAGATAAGAGATGCTCCTGACACACTCACTATTAATTGACAACCTTCTACAAAACCCCATCATCGGCAGATCTCTGAGTGTGTGTGTGCGTGCATGTGCATTCGTGTGCGTGTGTGCACGGAGAACCAGAAACAGAGGGGGAGGGCAGAGTGAGAGAGACAGCACAAAAGTCATCTGGTCTCTTGGTGATGGGATTTGGGGTGATTTTAATTTTCTTCTTTAAGCTTCTCTCTATTTTTAAAATTTTCAATGATGATTATGTGTTGCTTTATGAATTGGAAAAAAAAAATCATAAGTGCTACTTGAAAATGACACTTTTAGTGAGTTATTTTCCTTTCTTGGCCAGCACGTTGGTGCCCATGAATTTCTAGGACTGGAGGAGGGAGAAATGAGTGGCCAGCACGTGGAGGATGGGAAAGGGCTGCTTCTCAGGGAGTTGAAGGGAGCTATGGTCCTCAGGAGCACGTTGGTCCTCTACTCAGAGTCACCCGACATCAGGGAAGGCAGGAGAGGCACTGAGTTCCCATGTGGCCTCCGGGTGCTATGATAAAGACGGGCTGGTGTTGATGCAGGTAGAGGGCTGGCTTGAGCTAAGTGTCCTCCTGGGAGAAGCCGTGGCCCTGGGCAGAGGTATCCTCCACTCCAGGGCCAAACTGGAGGTCAGATTTGAGCAGCAAGTCAGGGAATAATAGTGAACGCTCCTCCCTGTGCCTGGGAAGAGCTGCAGGAGGGAGAAGGGAGTGGTTGGATGTCCTCCCTGAGGGCTCGGGGCTGGAGGGGGTGAGACTGGCCTGGGTTGAGCCAGGAGAACCCGTTCACTCCATTGTGACCTTGCCAGGCTCATCATGGGCAAAACGAAAGGTTGGTGTTAAATGATCTCTAGGGGGTTCATTCTCCACTGACAGGCTGAGGAGAAGCTGGGAGGGCTGTGGGGAATGCCTGGGGCAGAGTAAAGATGAAAAAATCCCCTCAGCGGTAAGTTTCTGCCATGCTTGACTATGATATGAGGATATTTTATTACCAGACAGCAGTGTGCAAGATGAGTTGGACAAAGCAGTCATAATGTAGAGCATTATTGCTAATAATCCATAACTCTCACACAAAAACGTGGAGCTAGTCATTCTAGCTGCTAGTTACTGGTCAGGTGACCCACAACCACCTCAGGCCTCCAAAGATTGCTGACTGTACACACTCTGCAAAGCACTGTATGATATAATATCCCATATCATATCATTTAGAAATATAATAAATACTATAACATGATAAATTATGATGCTCTAAAAATAAAGCTCACTGGCCACCCTAGATGTTCTCATAATAGGAAGAGAATGAATATGTGAACCATGACAAAAATGCTAGTGATAAGCATAGCTCTTGGGCTTCCCTGGTGGCTCAGACGGTAAAGAACCCGCCTGCAATGCGGGAGACTTGGGTTTGATCCCTGGGTTGGCAAGATCCCTTGGAGTAGGGCATGGCAACCCACTCCAGTATTCTTGCCTGGAGAATCCCCATGTACAGAGGAACCTGGCGGGCTACATCCATGGGGTCGCAAAGACATGGACACAACTGAGCAACTAAGCATAGCTCTTTCAGGAAACCCAAAGTGGGAGGAATTTGCTGGAAAGATCTGAGAGAGCACTGAAGAAGGGGCAGAGGATGAGAAACACTTCTGCCTCTTTGAGAACCCTGACCAGGCATCCTAGAGCCCAAAATATTTTTACTTTTGACAGTTTGGAAAACCTCAGCTCCAGGGGTAATACTGAGGAGACAATGGATCCCGACTGTGACTGTCACTTTAAACAGCAGCGTGCTCAGGGCTGGTGCACTGGGATGACCCTGAGGGATGGGATGGGGAGGCGGGGTGGGGGGTTCAGGATGGGGAACACATGTACACCCACGGCTGATTCATGTGAATGTATGGCAAAAACCACTACGATATTGTAAAGTAATGAGCCTCCAATTAAAAAAATAGAACAAAAACTAGCGGCGATCCGGGGCCTGGCAGCAGGGTGGCTGAGCGGCCTGGCCCTGGCAGCAGGGTGGCTGAGCGGCCTGGGGGGACGGCGCACGCCGCACACATCAGCCCCTGACCACAGTGGGCTTCCTTAGCTCCGACTACTTCTCCCTGGATGTCGGGGCCACATGGGAAAGAGGGAGGGTGGAAAGGAGCTGTAGGAGAGGTAGCGAAGCAGGCTCTGTTTTCCTGTCTTGAGGAAAACACTGCGATTTCTAAGAGTAAAGTTAGGAAACACGGTTTCATTATCTTTAAGCCCAATGGCCAGTTTAACTGGGCGAACACGTGAATTACAACGTTTAGGGCCTGCAGTTTCCAAAATGGTCCTCAAGAAGGTCACAGAAAACAAAGTTATGGTTCCCAAAGGGGAGGCGGGGTAGGAGATCAAGCAGGAGTTTGGGATTAACGCATACACACTACTATATGTAAAATAGATAACCAATAGGGTCCTACTGTATAGCACAGGGAATTAGGTTCAATATCTTGAAATGATCTATAATGGAAGAGAATGCAAAAATGAATATATATAGGCATAACTGAACCATTTTGCTGTACACCTGAAACTAACACCACATTGCAAATCAACTATATTTCAATAAAAATCTAAGTATATATATAAAATCCCAAAACGAAAGTGAAAGCAAAAGTTGCTCAGTCATGTCCAACTCTTTGCGACCCCATGGACTATCAGTTCAGTACAGTTGCTCAGTCATGTCCGACGTTTTGCAACCCCATGAATCGCAGCACGCCAGGCCTCCCTGTTCATTACCATCTCTCGGAGTTCACTCAGACTCACGTCCANGGCAGTGGCAGAGAGGGCAGGGCTGGAAGGGAGGCGAGGCTGCAGTTCAGAGGACGTCATGGGGACAGTGTGAGCTTTTAGTCTTGTTTAGAACCTGGGGCCCGGGAGCCAGGGCAGGGGCCTGGTGAGGACCCGGGTTCCTGGAAGCCGTGAATGTATGTGGGGTGCCTGGGTCCGGGGTAGCGTGGGAATGTGGGGGGGTTGCAGAGGGCTTGGCATCCTCTGCCCGTTGACCTCGGGTCCCCTCTGAGGCTGTGGTCTCAGGGGTGGGCTTGGAGGTAGGGGACAGAAGAGCAGAGAGAGAACAGAAGGGATGGAGCAGCATGTCTGTGCTGGGTGGTGGTGATGCGGTGGGAGCCTGGAGGGCTGGGGGTCAGGCCCGGAGTGGGTGGTGTGTCCCCCTGGGAGCAGGACATCGTGTGGCCGTGGTACAACACTGTCACTCCATTACCTCCTGCGGACACTTTAGTTATCACCTCTCCTCTTGGTTTGATGAATTGCCCCCTGCAGTTCTGGTTGGCTGCCGCTTGGGAGCCTGAGAAGACTCGTTCCCAGAGGCCCACACAGGCAGTGGGTGCAGTCTGTCTACTCCCCTGGGGAAGGGCTTTGCAGTGGCCCCCACGGCTGGCTGATTGTTACTGGGGGAACAGGGCAGAACTTAGACAGTGGGCACAGGAAACTGTGGGGTCAGCACCGTTCCCCCAGCCTGGAGTCCGTCTCCAGGTCACACAGAACCGGCAGTGAGGTCTCCACACAGCAACACCTTCCCTGCCAGCCACGCGCCTGCTCTCACCACCTCTGCGTCGCCCCTCCTCCTCCCCCTACCCTGCCCCAGGCATCCTGGCCAGGTGTTCGCTCCCAGAGCAACGGAACAGACCCCAAAGGCTCCAAGAGACGAGCTGCTGCCTAGTGATTCAGCTTTTCCAACGGACAAATTGTTTTCAGGTGGGGGGAATTTTGTTCCCCCAAGAGGCCCCTGTGCCAGCCCCGAGGACAGCCTTTCATAGTCCTCCTGGCGCCTGCAGCCATGGTCCTGGCATTCCCACATCTGCCATTCTTCTAACCTTCAGCTGCACAGAGATGGGAGAAGGTGGAAAAAGGGCCTTTTATAACCAAATTATCTCTGTGCATTCATCTGCCATTATGTTAATATATCGCGAAGCCCGGCAGATGGTACAAAGTCAATTATGCTGGTGTTAAAAAGGGAGAAATTGACCTTTTCAAGACTCACTTGGATTCAGAGTAGAGTTTGCAAACTCCCATTTCAGGCCCAGTGTGTGGGTGAAGGCACAGGGCAGGTGGCAGGGGGAGGCGCTGGGTCAGGGTGGTCAGCCTGGGAGCCCTTTGTACCTGCACATTCTCTCAAAGAGCCCAGCGTAGCCGTCACAGTTGGTCTTCTGGGTCTGCAAGATGGCGGTGGGTTTGAAGGCCTGGCGGTCCTTCTCCTGGGCAGCCTCGATGTCATATTCTGGAGAGAGAGGAGGAGGCTATGAAGGACCAGGTCCTTGGAGATGAGCAGGCTGGTACAGAGGAGAGAGGGGTCCAGCCCTCTGCTCTGCTTCCAGCATCACATGGGCTGGCCTCCCTTGGGCCCAGGAGAGGCTGCTGTGGACTGAAGGGAACAGGGCCCAGGCTGGGTGATATCTGGGAAATGTACCCTTGGGTGGTGGGAGGAAGAGCAAGACATTGGCAGAAGAGGCCACCTGGCTCTTTAGGTCTCTGAGGAGAGGCTGGGAGGGGAGGGACCAACACATCACTTGGGCATTTGGGGGCTCTGGCCACATGTCCCCATGAGCACCCAGCTCTGTAAGCAGAGCCAGTGAGGCTGCCCCCTGCTGCAGCCCCGAAGCCAAGGCCTCAGGCTACCCACATGGAGCACGCTGAGTTACTGTTAACACTCGTCCCTGAAAGAGAAGACAGGCCACTTTACTTGGCTAACGAGCGAGCCTAAGACCTGTGTGAGGCCTTGAGGCAGGAATCACTGTGGCCTTTGAGGGCACAAAGGGTGTGTGTGTGCCCATGTGTGCCCGCGGGGTGTGTGTGTGTGTGAGGGTGTGTGTGAGCATGGGCGTGTGAGGGTGTGTGTGAGGGTGTGTGTGTGTGAGGGTGTGTGTGAGCATGGGCGTGTGAGGGTGTGTGTGAGGGTGTGTGTGTGTGAGGGTGTGTGTGTGAGGGTGTGTGTGTGTGTGAGAGGGTGAGTGTGTGTGTGAAGGTGTGTGTGAGGCTGTATGTGTGTGAGGTGTGTGTGTGTATGTGTGAGGGTGTGTGTGTGTGAGGGGATGTGTGTGTGTGAGGGTGTGTGTGTGAGGGTGTGTGTATGTGTGAGGGTGTGTGTGTGTGTGAGGGTGTGAGGGTGTGTGTGTAATGTTGTGTGTGTGTGTGAGGGTGTGAGGGTGTGTGTGTGTGTGTGAGGGTGTGTGTGTG
>SJYW01036248.1:568337-580573 GCA_006410735.1 Raphicerus campestris | reverse complement strand
GTGTGTGTGTGTGTGTGTGAGGGTGTGTGTGTGTGCATGAGGGTGTGTGTGTGTATGTGTGAGGGTGTGTGTGAGGGTGTATGTGTGTGAGGATATGTGTGTGTGAGGGTGTATGTGTGTGTGAGGGTGTGTGCATGTGTGTGTGAGGGTGTGTGTATGTGTGTGAGGGTGGGGGCCGCACACAATGTCATATCAGATGTTCTGATTCCTACCCTGCTCCCTTGTTAGGCTCAGGCTGAGCTGCTGAGGTTGACCAGGAAGAAGCTGGCCCTTCAGGTCCTGTGGCCAGATGGCCTACCTGAGTCAGGTGAGTTCATCCTCTAAGCTGCCTCCCCAACTGCTGCTCTGGGAGGACAAAAGGAAGCCCAGTGACAGCAGGTAGGGGGTCTCCACTGGTCGCTATGTCACAGGGAAGTCACTAGAAGTCCATCCGGCCACTTGGCTTCTCCATGGCCTGTAGGAGGCAGCAGCCAGCTTCCCCTTAGCAGCCTCCTGGGGCTTGGCCTGAGCTGGTCAGACAGCTGAGGGGGCCTGTGCAGAGCCGGGGGCAGCTGCGTGGCCCCTGGCTCTCAGAACTTGGAGACCAGGCTGAGTGGTGGTGAGGTCACCGGTGTGGGAACAAGGAACAAGGCAGAGGGGTGCCCACCCTTCCTGGCAAGGATGCTTTGAGAAACCTCTGGTGCTGCAGTAACTTTTCAAACAACTTTGATTCATCCCCAGCCACCTCCTTCCTTGAAACAACCTTCTGCTCTGGGTTCTCATCTCTGTGGAGCAGGTCAACCAGGAAGGCAGGACTGAGGGAAGGCTGTGGCTGGGTGAGGGGCCTCAGCTCTGGCTGTGGGCAAAGGGCCAGGTGGGATCTCTACCCCTGGCGCTTCACGGAGCGCACAGACTCGGGGGAGTAAACGTGGGCAGCTGGTGCATATGAGTTAGCCTTCCTTAGTCTGGTTACTGAACCCTGGGAGCCCTTCTCTTCTACCTTCCATCTTATTGCACACACAGTGGTGATGGAATTAAGCCCAGAGATGCTCCTCTGGGAACAGTGTCCCAGAGCCAGTGGCTCCACAGGCGGGCCTACCTATGTGGTGGCAGATCCAGATCCAGATGGCACGGACAATCTCCAGGTCACTGTGGGCCTCCTGGAGCAGGTCGCTCACCAGCTCCTCGAGGCCACTCTTGACTGTCACCTGGGGAGTGGGAGGGGTGTGCTACATCAGGGCCTGAACAACTGGATATCCATATGCAAAAGAATGAAGCTGGACCCCTTAGTTCATACCATATAAAAAAGTAACTCAAAAATAATCAGTGACCTAAATAGAAGAACTTAAACCGTAAAACTCCTAGAAGAAAACACAGGGGTAAATCACCATGACTTGGGTTTGGCAATGGATTCTTAGATAAGATACTAAAAGCATGGGACACAAAAGAAAAAAGGGATTAATTGAGCTACATAAGAATAAAAACTTCTGTGCATCAAAGGACAATATTAAGATACTGAAAAGATAACTTACAGATGGAAGAAAATATTTGCAAATAATGTATCTCATAAAGGTTTAATATCCAGAATATACAAAGAACTTCTGTAATTCAACAACAAAAGCTAACCCAATTTTAAAATGGGCCAAGGACATGAATATACAGTTCTCCAAAAATTTAGATGGCCAATAAAAATATAAAAAGATGTTTATCATTAGATGCTTTAACCTCTGAGCCGCCAGGGAAGCCTATCATTAGTCACTGCTGCTGCTGCTGCTAAGTTGCTTCAGTTGTGTTCAACTCTGTGCGACCCCAGAGACAGCAGCCACCAGGCTCCCCCGTCCCTGGGATTCTCCAGGCAAGAACACTGGAGTGGGTTGCCAGTTCCTTCTCCAAAGCGTGAAAGAGAAAAGTGAAAGTGAAGTCGCTCAATCGTGTCTGACTCTTAGTCACTAGAGAAGTGCAAATCCAAACTACTGTGAGATACTACCTCACATCCACTAGGATGACTGAAGTTTAAAAAAAGGTAGGCAATCACACACACACACACGAAGGCAAAAATGTGAAGAAATTAGAATCCCTGTACATTGCTGGTGGGAATGTAAAGCGATGCAGCTGCTGTGGGAAAGTTTGGTAGTTCCTCAAAAATTTCAACATGGAATTATCATGTGACTCAGCAATTCCACTCCTAGGTATATATATACACCCCCAAAACAAAGACAGACCCTCAGCTACTTGTTCACCAATCCTCCTAGGGGCAATATTCACAATAGCCAGAAAGTAGAAACAATGTAAGTGGCCATCAGAGATAAACAGATAACCAAGTACGGTATATCCATGCAATGAAATATTACTCATCCATAGGAGTTGGTGATGGACAAGGAGGCCTGGCGTGCTGCGGTTCATGGGGTCGCAGAGAGTCAGACATGACTGAGCGACTGAACTGATGAAAAGGAATGAAGTTCTCCTACATGTTGCAACTTGGATGAACCTTAAAAACATGACGCTAAGTGAAACAAGTCAGACACAAAAAGACACAGCGTGTAATTCCACTTACATGAAATAGTAGATAAATTCATGGAGATAGTAAATTGGTTATCCATTCATCTCTGATGGCCACTTACATTGTTTCTACCTTTTGGCTATTGTGAGTATTGTTCCTACTAGGATTGGTGAACAAGAATCTGAGGATCTGTCTTTGTTTTTTGGGCCTATATACCTAGGAATGGAATTAGAGGTTGCCAGGAGCTGGAAGGAGAGAGAATGGGGAGTTATTGGTTAATGGGTACAAAGTTCCTCTTTAGGCTGATTTTGGAAGAAGGCGATAGTGACGATTGTACAACACTGGGAGTGTTACTAATGCCACTGGATTGTACACTTAAAAATGACTCAAAAGGCAGATTTTATGTCACATATATTTTACTATAATTTAGAAAAAAAGAACAAGTTAGGTTTCCAGCAGGGGCCCTCAGGGTTGGCAGCCTTGCTGGAAAGGCAGCCTTGATCACTCTTTCTAGAGAAGCAGGGGCACTTGGGGGCTTACTTTTGCAGTGCTTGTCCACACCTCGGTCAGCCCCTCCTGAGATCCTTCTGACCTGTTCTCTTCTTGCGTGTTTCTGCTGCTCACACGGGATCTCCAGGATCTACCCTCTGACCACAGGGAGACCTCCAGGCCCCTCCCGTGTCCCCCCCTTGGCCAGCTGCTCCAACCACACGGTCCTTGTTTTTGTCCCCTTCCTGGGTCTAGACCCACACCCGACACATCGTAGGCCCCCATAATAGTCTGGCTGACTCTTGACTTAACCCCTGGCTTCAGTCCTGTGGATTCTGGTCCTTTGGTCCCCATTCATGCACTGCTCTCTGGGCCTGTCCAGCAATCTGTCTATCCCTTCTGGAGGCTGTGACAGCTTACCCCACCCTGCTCAGATTCTGGATGTCCTACCTTTCCTTCCCTAATTCGCAGAAGACCTGGCCTCAGACTCCGCAAGGCCAGGCATGGCTTCCTTACCAATAAGACGTCCCTCCTGCTCAGCCAGCCTCTCTGTAGGCCTTTGGTCTGGGTCTCTGCCTCAGCAGAGCCTGCTCTTCCTTCCTCAAGGGGTGCCCTTACTTGGCTGTGTTCTTCTTCCCTCCTATCCTGGGCGTCCCATCCTCTCCTGTCTGCCGTGTCTCTTCAAAACACCTCCCAGGCTCTCTCACTGGACTGCCCACATCTAGCCTTCCTTCCTTGCCAGGCTCCTGTGGGGTCTTCTCTCCACTTCCTCCTCCTTCACCCCCTCATTTGCCCCTCAGCCTGCTGGAGCCTAGCTGAGACTTCCAGCCTTCTTCTGAGCTGCCCCCTACCAAGAAGTAAGAAGGACTTCAATGTAGAAGAATGGAAAGGACCCTGTGCTAGCCTCGCCTGGCCAGAGTGAACAGCCCATGTTGTTGACTATGCCTGTGCTTTC
Source organism: Raphicerus campestris (assembly GCA_006410735.1). Taxonomy (NCBI): domain Eukaryota; kingdom Metazoa; phylum Chordata; class Mammalia; order Artiodactyla; family Bovidae; genus Raphicerus; species Raphicerus campestris. The sequence goes on along the minus strand of SJYW01036248.1, from coordinate 576,650 downwards.
TAGAACACTGATCCTTCCAGATCTTGCCTGGCCTCAGGCGGATCCAGGCCCTTTGGATCCCCAGCCTGCCTTCCCCAAGATGATGCCCTTTCTAGGGCTTCAGCTCTTTACTGAATCTGACGGCTCCCAAGGCAGGGTTTCTGGCCCAAGGGTTTCTCTCCAGCCAGGATACGGGTCCAGGCTTGGCTATGCAGCTGCCCAGTGGTCATTTCTGCAGGCACCAGAGCTCACTGCATCCCAACAAACTCATCATCCCCTGACACATGCTTCTGCTTCCTCGCTCCCTGTGCCGAGCACCTGCCCCTCCAGTCCTCCACTACCCAGCCCAGAGACGGGCAAGCCCCTCTCCCCATCTTCGCTTCACTGCACACACACTGGGAAGGGGCGCCCCTCTCTGCCTCCAGCTCCGCTCTGTTCTCAGCATCCTCGCCTCATCCAGGGATGCCTCATCCTGCCTGGACAGCTGGATGTCCTCCTACTGACGTCCCTGCCTCCAATCAGACTCTCTTGATCCAAGTGCCTATCATCACTCATCAGTTCAACAAGCAAGGTTGCTGAGTACCCACCATGTGCTCACCCCAGGGTGGTTTTTCTAGGGCAACGAGTTCCTGGCTTATCAGCCTAGGCGGCTCACTGTGACCTTAGCAATGAGTCCAGCTCCTTGGCTGCTCCAATCAGACTCTCTGTGGTGAGGCTCCTGCCTGACTCGCAGGACCCCGGTATATCCTTAGTGCTTCAGCTCTTGTAGCTGTCCCACCCCCACCCCAGATGCACCCAGGCCCGGAGGTGTGGAAGCTCAGCTGCCCACGTGCTCCAGGGTTGAGGATGGCTGGAATCATGTGGGTGCTGGCATTCGTGGTCCTATCCCATCCTTTCGCTCTCTCTGTGCAAGGGCTGGGACTGGCAAGGCTGGGCAACAGCAATGCCCAAATGGGTAGGGGAGGACAGACAGGGCTAATCAGAGGTGTCTGTCAAGGGGATGGGACGAGGTGTATGGCCCAGGATGAGAGCATCAAGACTGTAGGTGGGGTGGGGGGAATGAATTGGCCTGTGTCCTGGCCTTCTGTCCCCATCCACATGCTGTGGAAAGGCACTCAGGACCACCCACCCAAGGGACTCAGGATACACTCACGAGGGTCAGGCAGAGGCTTTGAACCCTGGGTTAGGACACTCCAAGCTGTCTTGAGGTTTGGGGGGCACACAGGCGAGGGGATGGCTCTCCTACCTGTGAGGCATAGGTGTCCAGCTTCTCAAACTGCCTCAGGTCCAGGGGCATGGACTTCAGGCTGGAGCGATCCCAGGGGTAGGCTGGAAACACAGGGAGGCTGGTCAGTGGCTGAGACTGGCCAACAGGACCACCTGGCTCAGGCCTCCCTGTCTTTGTGAGGAGCCATGACTGCCTAACCTTCAGCATGACTCCTAGACTGCTCCCAAGAGCTAGATCTTCTAGAACGGCTCCTCTTTGGGAACTGTCGCAACTCCTCTAGCCCTTTGGGAGATTCACAGGGACCCAAAGGAGACCCAGGAAGTCAGCAGCAAAGAGACCTCACCTCAGTGAACTCAGCAGCCCCAGGCAGACTGCGATAGAAGCCCTTCTCCCACCAGGTAGGATTCTGCAGATTCTCTGCTAGCTTTCCCGGAAACAGTGCTCTGTTGAAAGCATCCAGGCAATGCTGCTGGCCCCTGATGCCCTGGCTATGGTGCCCCGGGTGAATGTGCTGCAGGGCACTCTGGGTGTTGGAGGAGGGCATGGTGGTTCTTGGCCACTTGGGCCTCCACGGGGTGAGGTGCATCTGGCACCCAGACAGGCTTCTTCCCTTGCCCGTGATCAGCTGGAGACTGCATGCACCATGAGAAAGTTAAGAGTTCTGGCAACAGGTGCCTAAGGTAAGATAAAGGCCCCCAAGAGAGGCTGGGTCTCAGAATCCCTCACCCACGTCCAGCCTTTCTCAGAGGGAGCCCAGACACAGGACAGACTCAGGTAGCTGCTGTAGAGCTAACTGATCAGTGGTCAGAGCAACCCAAGGATGGACAGGCAGCAAACCCCTGCCCAGCCCAGGGAAGAGGCTGGGCTTTGGCTGGGTCTTTCTTATTCAAGGTCCAGGCTGGCCAAAGTCAGGCAACCTGGGTGGGAGGTCAGGAAGGGAGTGAGAGGAGGATGGAGCCAAAGGGGCACTGACCCCCCCACCTCCAGGAGGTCAGCTCTCATTCTGCCATGTCATGATGGAGGAGGGGTGAGTGAGAGGTGCTTTGGGGGCCACAGGACACGACAGCAAGTCTGGGAGGAGCAGAGGGATGGGGAAAGTGCCTGGTAGGACTACACACGGCCTGGAATGGCTGGCTGACGTCCCCCTCACTGGGAGTTGCTGAATCCAGTAGCCTGGCCTCAAGCATGTATCTGTGGGGTACCTTGGGGAGTGAATGAGATAGTGGATCATGTGGTAAGGTTAGAGGTGCTCTGCTCCCTGGAAGGGTGCAAAGAGGAGGTCCTTTGCAGGCAAGCACAGAACAGGGATATAAAACCTCTGTGCCCGGTGTGGAGCTGTTCCTGCGTGTAACCCACACATCCTTTGAGGACAGCCCCCTCTATTTTTAGTTTAAGCAGAAGAATAATTTACTAAATGCTTTTAAGTAAGTACACAGGCTACAGGAGGAGCAGAGCAGCAGGCACGGAGGCTGCGCAGTCAGAACCAGGGCTGTAGTCAGAGTGTAAAAGAGTTGGAGACAGTATTTTGGAGGCAGAGCTGCTGTTCCCAGTGAGATGGATGCAGTGGCTTCCTTGATGGGGACAAGGTGTCACCACCAGCTCTGGCCTAAGCTGCTCTGCAACCCTCCCAGGGCCGGCACTGCATGTGAGGCACTGCCAGCTGGTTAGGGAGCTGGCCATTGTCCAGCCACAGAGGAGATCCCAGGCTCCAGTCAAGTTCAGCATCAGGAGCAGGCCACATGGATCCTTCTGCGTGTCCCCACTGATGGGGGCCCCTTCCTGTTAGGACCAAAGCCTTTTACTTCCTTCTCAAGCTCAGAATGGCTTTGGCCACCTCTGTCTGCTCCCTCAGGCCCTGCTGACCCGCTGCAGTAGTCCTCACATGGGGCAGGGTGGGGAGCCTCTGACACACTAGGATCTGAGGCTATTCCTGTCCTAAGAGAAGGCAGGGTGTGCGGTGGGTGGGCAGGCAGCGCAAACTCTCCTTGAGGCTGCGGCCTTGCTCAGCAGCCCAGCGTCTTCTTCCTTCATTTTCTGCTCCTCTACAAGGACCAAGACCTCCCCTGGCTCCCCTGCCCTGATGCCTCCAGCCTTCTGTCCTGCACAGCCTTACCCAGAGGCTCCCTGGAAACCCAGTGCCATCACGGCTCACCTGTCTCATGCCAGAGCTGGGATTTCTCCCCTCTGATCCCTCAGATCACCTCAGAGCCCATCCTGGGTGATCTACCATGGGGCCCTCACCCAGCTGGGCCCTCAGAAGGGATGGGGATGCAGCAGCAGGCCGTGCTGAGCTCCCCCCTTCTCAATGTCCTCTCCCCCTGTGGACTCTGGCTCCTGCGCCTCTGACGAGGGCCGTCATGTTGACCTGAGTGGATGTGAAATGACTTACACGTTTAACAAGCTTCAGCTCTGCAAATGAGGTCTCCCCTGCCCCCATTTCGAAGAAGGATGGCATTTCTAAAATGGGACTGAAAACCCTATTATTAGTTTTACCCTTTCTTGGTTTCATTTTACAATATCTGAACATTAAAAATACCCATAATGATTTATGCCTCATTAAATTTACTTTTTGAGCAGATTATGTAAGAATTGAATATGATTTTGCATAAATACATTTAAAATACCAGTGGCATTAACTAAATTATCCTAATTTTAAAGCCAAACAATAGGAAGAAGTAACAAACTGTACTAGGCCTTAGATGCCATCTGGTCTACTGAGGGGGAAACTGAGGCCCAGGGAAGGGGTTGTTGCTATTGCTCTTGTGTCTGACTGTTTGTGACCCAAGGCTCCTCTGTCCTCCACCATCTCCCAGAGCTTGCTCAAATTCAAATGCCCATTGAGTCGGTGATGCCATCCAACTATCTCATCCTTATTCACTCCCTTCTCCTCCTGCCCTCAATCTTTCCTTGCATCAGGTCTTTTCCAATATTGGAGCTTCAGCTTTAGTACCAGTCCTTCCAATAAATATCAGGATTGATTTCCTTTAGGGATAACTGGTTTGATCTCTTTTTGTCCAAGGGACTCTTAAGAGTCTTCTCCAACACCACAATTTGAAAGCATCAGTTCTTTGGTGCTCAGCCTTCTTTATGGGAAGGTGAGTGAGGAACAAAATTAAGATTCAAACACAGGCTGTCCATCACCCCTTCAGGATTTCTTTCCCTGTCTCACTCTGCTGATTCACATGCCTCCTACCTTACAGACGCTTGCTTTAAAACTTAATTCAATTCTGAATTCTGTTCTAATGTTTCCCATAACGGGCTGCCTTGTTATTGATGGGGTTTGTGCTTTAGCTTTGGGATCACATCTGGTGTGTGAGCTTTTCACTTCTCCACCTGTGTCCATAGCAGACATTGCCAGTCAATCATGATACTCTTGTCTCCTGAGCCCCGAGATGGCCCCAGATACCCAGCTCTAAGGAGCTGGACTGCTCCAGGGAGCCATTTCCAACTGACTGCAGATTGGCTCATGAGGCTAGCCCAATCTCAGAAAACAACCCAAGAAGGCTTTGCAACTTACCGTGGGTATCTTTCCCTCCAGGCTGCCGGGGTCTTGTGTTTCCATTTTTATCAACTTGTAAACCTACAATATCCCAAAGGTCAGGAGTAGACACACTTCAGAAGAAATAGAAAGGCAAGCACGGATGATCTCTGCATGGTGGTTCTGACCCCTCATCTTCACTCTCCCTCTCACAGTACTCTTGCTCTCATTCCCACCCACCACCAAACTACTGCTAGGATTGCCCTGGGCTTTCTGGCGAGATATGGAGGACTGAGAGCCAATGGGGGATGACAAGAAAGAGTTCAGTCTGTGAGCAGAGAATTTTCTAAAACATCAAGGCTTGGGATTACTCAGCAGGCTGGCCTGGAGTCCCTGCTCCTGCCTCCACACTGGATGCTCCTGCGGTCTTGGACCACAGCTGGAGATCCTGAGGGTGTCAGTCCATTCACACTGCCAGATGATCTCAGGAGAAGAACTGACCATGAGCAGACATGAAAGGGGAGAGGGGAAATACTCCTCAGGAAGGTTCAAGGGCAATTAAATCTATAAATGCAAGACGATTAAGGCAGTGTGTATATGTGTGTGTGTGTGTGTGTGTGTGTGTGTGTGTGTCTATGTTAGTTGCTTAGTCATGTCTGACTCTTTGCGACCCCACAGACTGTAGCCCACCAGGCTCCTCTGTCCATGGAATTCTCCAGGCAAGAATACTGGNTGTGTGTGTGTGTGTGTGTGTGTGTGTGTGTTTGTCTATGTTAGTTGCTTAGTCATGTCTGACTCTTTGCGACCCCACAGACTGTAGCCCACCAGGCTCCTCTGTCCATGGAATTCTCCAGGCAAGAATACTGGAGTAGGTAGTGATACATTCCCTCCTCTGAGGTATCTTCATGACCCAGGGATTGAACCCAGGTCTCCTGCATTACAGGCAGATTCTTTACCATCTGAGCCACCAGGGAAGCCCAGTAAGGCAGAATGGTCACTAATTGTCATTAGACTCCATAAACAGCAGGAGATAATTTCTTGCTGATTTGAAACCAGGTCAGGAAGATGTGGGTCCCCGATGGAACCACGAGGAGCTGGGGATAGGGGTGCCAAGGGAAGTTATTCTTTGCCCTTGAAGGTCATTGTTGGCTGTAAATAAAAAAATAAAAGGTTGCAAATGTACATAGGTCATTCTGAGAAACAGTGGGCCTTGTCTTTCTTACGTTCATATTTGGTTTCCATCTACATTCTTCGGTAGAGTGACAGGGGTTCGAAATAATAGTAGCCAGATTTTTTGTGTACTTACTATTGCCTGGCCTGTGCTTTACTGACTGTCTCATGTAACCTCACAGCAATCCTTTGAGGGACGCTGAATCATTTTCCTCCTTTTGTACAGGAGGAAATTGAGTACAAAAGAGAGGTTAAGCTACTTGCCTGAGGTCTCACAGCTGAGATCTGAACCCAGCTGGCTGACTCCCAGGGCCTGCCCTCCCGATCTCCTGGCTGCTGAGGCCTGTAGGACCAGGCAGCCGTAGGGGACCTGCCCTGTAGCTCCCCACCCCCAGGTGGGCGCGCCCTGCACCTCAGCCTGGGCTGTTCTGCAGCCTCCCTTCCTTGGCTGGAGTTTCCCCAGGCCCCTGTGTGGCCCCAGATGGACAGATGCAGGGTAAGGGCCATGAAGGGAGCCGTGGAGGCGTCGCAGGCCTGGGTCTGGGCCTGTGTGCAGAGCACGAAGGCAGCCAAGCATGGTGGTGAAGGGCATGGGCTTCATTTGGACCTGGGTTCTGACCTGCTTCCTAACCGGGAGACAGGCAGTTATCTCACATTTCTGAGCCTTTGCTGATCTAAAAAGTAGGGCTAATGTTGGTGTATAACAAAGAGTTAAAAACCAATTGAGTGTACAGTGCTTATGGACAGCGCATGCCACTTTTCAGGCAGTCAATACACGGCGTCTAAGAACAACAAAATTCCTGTGATGAAATTCGTGTTTAGCTAAATGCCTTGTGTGACCCAAGAACAGGGGTTACTGAGTGTGGAGAAAAGAGTGTCCCGGGTGAAGCTGCCACGGGTCTCCTGGTTCCCTGTGTGCAGGCCCAGGTCACCCCTCCTTCCCCCAGAAGTTTCCCCGGGTTGGGCTCTGGACCTTCTAGCTGCCCCAGCCCTCCGTGCCACCCCTCCAAACACAACCAGCCCTGTGTGCACGTACGTTTAGCCAAGGAGAACTTCTTGAAGAGCTGGGGCATGGCATCCCGAGGGTGGACCTCCACAGTCAGCTGTGTTCCTGCAAAGGAATAGGAGGTGATATTCTCAGCCAGATGCTGCCAGAAAAGGGCGCAATGTCTCATGACAGATGTTTGAACAACAGCACACAATTGGTTGTAGACCTTTCTTTTGAATATGCAGATAATTTTGTTTGTAAAACCCCAAAGCAAGAAATAAGCAGTTTTCAAGTCTGGGCAAGACGGAGTAACACAACTTCCATCGTGTCTCTCCTACTCAATGCACTGGAAAAAATGAATGGACCGACTATTTGAGGACACTTCAAAGCAAATGATAGAAGGCAAACTGGGGAAGAATATTAGAATTTAAAGCATCATCAAATTGGCAGAGTTGACCGTTCCCTTCCCCTATGGCATTACCTAGACGGACTCAAAGGGAGACCCAAACGTACAAGGGCACAGTGGATGCAGAGAAAAAGTGCTCCAAGAGAAGCTCTTCCTTTTGGCTTGTGGAGTGAGAAAGGAGAACTCTGAGAGTATTAGTGGAGGAAACCCTCTCTCGTTTTTTCCTTTTTTCCTTCCATCTCCTGACTCAGCCCCCAGGGAAATTCTGCTGGTATTAGTGCAGCAGTGAGTGTGGTGGCCCAACAGACACCTAAGTCTTTGTAAGGGAGGTGGTTACCAGTGAAGCTATGAGTCCCAAGAGTGTAGGGGAAAGTACTCATTGATTTCTTTCCCTCTCTCTGTTCTCCACTGGCTGTTTCCAGATGCAGACACAGAGATGCACCCAGAAGAGTAGGAAAGCTAAAGACCCAAGATTAAGGGCTGGAGGACTGACAAGTGGGTTGTAAAGAGGAAGGAATCAAGAGAGTAATTCCATAAAGTTAGGTGAACTCCTGAGGTCACCTCTACATGAATGGATCTCCTTCACGCTGTGCATGCTCTCATCCTAAACATTATATCACAGTCTTTGCGAGCTAAACTACGGTATAAAACAATGCCTTGCTTGGCTGCTGTGTGGTGCATGTGTGGGGCAGATCTGGCAAAGGCTGAAATCCTGTTACTCAGTATAGAGGGACCCCGGAAAATATCAACTTAAAAAGGAAAAGAAAATAAACAGATGCTAACCCAACGGTGACACAGATTTGGGAATTATCAGCCAGAGATTTTAAAACAGCCATGATAACCATGCTCTAAAAAGTGAGGTAAATAGTCTTGAAATAAATGAATAGATACAAAGTACTAGCAAAACTTGGAAGATAAAAAGAAGAAACAAATAAACATTTTAGAACTGAAAAATACAATTATTTAAAAAATACCTGCATATACTCAATAGCAAAATAGAGATGACCAAAAAAAAAAAAAAAAAAAAAAAGCAAGGAAATTGAAAAAAAAGAAAAAAAAAAAGC
>SJYW01036248.1:554570-568243 GCA_006410735.1 Raphicerus campestris | reverse complement strand
ATAGAGATGACCAAAAAAAAAAAAAAAAAAAGTCAGTGAACTTGAAGAGAGAGCAATAGAATTGCTCAACAAGAACAACAGGGAGAAACAGTGAACAGAATCTGTGGGATGGTACCTGAAGATTTAACATTCATGTTACTGAGACCCCAGAAATAGAGAAGAAATAGTGTGATGCAGAAAACTATTTGAAGAAATAATGACAGAATAATCAACACAACCAAGAGCTGGTTCATTGAAAAAAATCAGTAAAATTGATAAACCTCTAACTAGAGTGGCCAAATAAAAAGAGACAAGACACAGATCAGGAATCAAGACACCAATACAGGTCAAATGAGGGTTATCACTATAGATCCCATGTATACTAAAAGAATAATAAGGAGTAGTATAAAAAACTCTATACAGACAATTTCTGCAACTGAAATGGACCATTTCCTTGAAAGCTATAAGCTACCAAAACTCACTGAAGGAGTAATAACCTGAAATTTCCCATATATATGTTTAAAACTAAGCTTGCAGTTCAAAATTTTTCAAAAACAAACAAACAAAAAGCAAACCAAAACCAGGTCCAGAAGTTTTCACTGGCAAATTCTAACAAAACGGTCATAGTAGTTTTAAAATTCAATTTTGCACAAGATACTTCAGAAAATAGAAAAGCAGCAAATACTTCATATGTATTTTATGAGGCCATCATCAATCTGATTCCCAAACCAGACAAAAAAAATATAAGAAAAGAATACTATAGATCATATCCCTGTAAACATAAACATAAAAATTCTCAAAAAATATTAGAAAATTAAATCCAGCAGTATAATAAAAGAATAATATACCACTTTGGGAATGCAAGGTTAGCTCAATATTTGAAAAATCAGTGATTGTAATTCATCATATTAGCAGGCTAAAGAAGACCCACATGATCATATCAATTGATACAGAAAAAGCATTTGACAAAATTTAACATCCAGTCAAAAAACCTCTCAAGAAACTAGGAACAGAAGGAAGCTTCTTAATCTGGTAAAGGGCACCTACTAAAAAACCTAGAGCTAATCGCGTATTTCATGGTGAAAAGTGGAAATCCTTCCCCCCAGGGATTTGGAACAAGGCATGGATGGCCACTCTCATTGTTCCTAATGAACACTGTACTGAAGTTCTGCCCAGTGAAATAATTGAAATAAAAGAGAGAGAAAGAAAAGTCATATAGATTACAAAGAAAGAAGTGAAACTCTCACTATTCACAGACATGTCTGTCTACATGGAAAAATCCCAAGTAATCTATACAAGAATTTCCTAGAACTAAAAAGTAAGTTTAAGAATGGTCACAGGATACAAGGTCAGCACCTCAAAATCAATTATATTTATGTTGACAATAAATGATTAGAAAATGAATTTTAAAATTACTATTCCCCAAGGCTCCAAAAAATGAAATAGTTACGTGTAAATCTTAATAAAAAAAGCAGGAATTTTATGCTGAAAACTAAAAAATATGATCAAACAAATTAAAGCAGACTTAAATTCATTGGAAAAGAACTTGATGCTGGGAAAGATTGAAGGCAGGAGGAGAAGGGAATGTCAGAGGATGAGATGGTTGGATGGCATCACCGATCTGATGGACGTGAGTTTGAGCAAGCTCCAAGAGTCAGTGATGGACAGGGAAGCCTGGCGTGCTGCAGTCCATGGGGTTGCAAAGAGTCAAACTTTACTGAGGGACTGAACCGACTGACTAAATACACAGGGAAATATATTATATTCATGAATTGGAAGACTCAGTATTGTCAAGTTGGCTCTTGCTGCTACTGCTAAGTCACTTCAGTCGTGTTTGACTCTGTGCGACCCCACAGATGGCAGCCCACCAGGCTCCCCCGTCCCTGGGATTCTCCAGGCAAGAACACTGGAGTGGGTTGCCATTTCCTTCAAGTTGGCAAATCTCCCTAAATTCATCTATAGATTTCATGCGATTTCAATTAAACTCCTTGGAGGAATTTTGTAGATTGTAAATATAGGCCAGATAATTCTAAAATTTAGATAGATATTGCAACTAGAAAAATCAAGTAAATTCTGAGAAAAAGATAGGAGAACACCAATGGATTTTAAGATGTTCTATAAAGCTACAGTAATCACACAGTGTGATATTGACAAAGTGATAGATATATAGCTCAATGGAACATAATAGAATTAAGAAATAGACCCACACAAATACGGCAAATTGATTTTTGACAAAAGTGCAGACAATCCAATTAGAAAATAGGTAAAATAATGGATATCTCACCAAATAAGAAATTAAGGATGTTCAACATGATTAACCATTAGGAAAATGCAAACTGAAAGCAGAATGAGATATTACGTCTATTAGAAGAGCAATAAGAAAAAATAATGATAATGCTATATGCTGATGAGGTTGCAGAGAAACTAGATCCCTCCCAGACGCTGGTGATATTATAAAATGATGCAGCCATTCTGGAAAATAGTTTAGCAGTTTCTTAAAAAACAAAACAGGTACTTAACATATGACTCAACAAGTATACTTTTGTGCTTTTATCCCAGAGAAATGAATCTCTTTACATTCACACAAAAACATGTACACAAATGCTTATAGAAGCTCTATTCATAATTACCCTAAACTGGAAACATCCAAATGTCCTTCACTGGGTGAATGGATAAACACCTTATAAACAGCCATATCAAGCGATACATCTCAACAATACTCTTAGGAGTGACGGGAGGATGTGACTCTATACAGAGTCTGTACAAGGGAATTTAGGGGTGACACAACTGCTTTGTATTCTGATTGTGGTGGTGGTGTCATGAATCTGAGCATAAGTTAAAACACACAGAACTGCACATCAGAAAATCCAATACTGTATGCTAATTTAAATTAAAATAAAAATTCAAAAACACCAATCAAACGCAAAAGTAAAAGTAGAATTAAAAGAGAACTTGTGTGATACAGAATGATGTAAAATAGGTGACAATGCAAAGCAGGATAATAATAAACATGCTTTTGTATCCTGCTTTCTTCACTTGTCTTTACATTACATGTTACTGAATATAATCACAAGTCATTTTAAATGGCTGCATAGTACTCTATTCTACAGATGGTTTATAATCATAAGAAGAAATTTCTTTTTGTTGGATATTTAAGAGTTCCCAAATGTTCTGCTGTTTAAACAATGAGGTGATGAACATTCTGATGTTGTCTAGTGGCTAAGGTGTGTCTGATTCTTCTGTGACTCCACGGACTGTACCCCACCAGGCTCCTCTGTCCAGGGGATTATCTTGGCAAGAATACTGGAGTGGGTTGCCATTTCCTCCTCCAGGGGATCTTCCTGACCCAGGAAATGAACCTGCATCTCCTGTGTTGGCAGGGAGATTCTTTACCACTGAGCCACCAGGGAAACCCAAACATTCTGACATACTGCTTCACACACACTTCAAATCAGCTTCTTCAGATAAACTCTTAAACATGTATTGAAGGGTATGGAGATTTTTAAGGCTTTTGTTAGATACTGACAAAATCTCCTGAATGATTTTATGATTCTCTCAGCAGTGTAAGAGAGTGTCTACTTTGCTCACTCTTTCTGTGTTTAGTGGCAAAACTGGTTATAATACTTTGTATTTCCTTCAAAAAGAGGTCTTTCATTCCTTCCCACATTTGGGCTGGCCTGATGAAGTGGGCTGGCCAGTTAGCATGAAATGATGCTGTGCAGGCTTGGAACCTAGGCCAAGAGACTCTGCTGCTTCCACTTCCATTCTTGGGATTCCAGCCACAACTGCCGTGTAACTGCGCTTAACCTAGCCTGCAGAGGGCAAGAGACCGCAGGGAGCAGAGCAGAGCCATCTCAGGTGAGGCCACCCCGGCCCAGCTGATCTTCAGCCAGCCCTCCCACTGTCCACACACAGCGGTGAGGCTAGCCAAGACCTGCAAGCAGCCAGGTGTGGCTTAGACAAGAACACCCAGACAGCCCATAAACTTGTAAGCTGTTAAATGTTTTAACGAACTGAATTTTGGGGTGGTTTGTATTGCAAAAATTTGACACTTGATTGTCATTAATCCTTTAAGTTTTTTAAAAAAATGAATAGTGACATCTCACTGTTTTTGTGTATTTATTAAATTTTCAGTATAGTATTTTTCATATATTTCCCATTTTAAACTTACTTTGTGAATCGCTTATTTTCCTATTGATGTGGTATTTTTTTCCTTATTGAATTCATAAGAGCTCCATTTACTAATCCTTTGCCTGCTAAATGTGTTTTCACAGAATAACGATACTGACTTTCTTGTGTAGCTCATAACCTTGCTCTGCCTGTTAAGGATAGTAATTCTTAAGCAAGTTTAAAAGATACAAAGTGGCCTCTAAGGGATTACTTTGAAGGGGTTAACATTCATTTTGACTGTGTAGTTTCTAGCACATTCACTGGCAGAGAAAATCAGCCTGTGACTTGACAATTAGGATGTTAAGTGTTCCAGAGTTCAAAGCATCATTCAGCTGTGGTCAGAGGATATGCTAACATCGCCATGGGCAGCAAATGACAGCTGTGTGTCTTCCCACAATGCCCCGGGGCATGGGTCTACTCACAACTGCCTTTCCACTTTCTCCCCTGGAACACTCAGAGCTGGTCTTCAAAGTGGGTGTCAAGTTATACTTGCCCACTAGATGTTTTGTAACAAAAAGCATTTGAGAAAAATGTCCACTTCCTCCCCTTTTGTAGATCGCATCACACAACGATATGAGAAGTTTTGCAGAAATCTACTTGACCCAGCATTATTTCATCAAACAAAATTTGGAAAATGTTGGGCTGCAACAGTCTCTAGAAGTACAGAGAAGCTGCAAAGCTGACCTGACTATTGGTTTGGAAGTGAAAATCATTCAGTCATGTTTGACTCGTTGCGACTCCATGGACTATATATACAGTCCATGGAATTCTCCAGGCCAGAATCCTGGAGTGAGTAGCTGTTCCCTTCTCCAGGGAAATCTTCTAAACCCAGAGATAGAACTCAGGTCTCCCGCATTGCAGGAGGATTCTTTACCAGCTGAGCCACCAGGGAAGCCCAAGAATACTGGAATGGGTAGCCTATACTTTCTCCAGGGAATCTTCTCGACCCAGGAATATGAACTGTGTAGGTGGATTCTTTACCAGCTGAACTACCAGGGCTCAACAACAAGTCTCTTTCCCAAACTTCTCCTAATGTCCAGATACTTCCAACCACTCCTATCCAGCCACGTCGCTCTGTCAGAGAAGGAATGAGCTGAAAATCAAAACTCTATAGGCCCTTTCCGAGGTGGGTGCTGAGGCGGTCTCCCACTGGGCACTCGCCTGGCTGGAAGCTCACCAGCCGGTCAGTCACCCCTGCTCACCTCTCCCTTCCAGCACTGCCTCGCCTCTCCCTGGACCCCTCCCGGGATCTGGCTTTTTCCTGAGGCCCCCTCCCGGCTCTGCCCCAAGCGATGCTGTTAACTGTTAATCGTCACTCCCTTGAAGAGAATAGCAAAGCTCCCGGCCTCCCTGATGGGTGTGATTCTCGCTCTCATTCATAGGCGTGCAAGGGTGCTTCTGGGAGGCTTCTCCCCTCCAAACGGTCCTGGACCTGGGCACACTATCCCCAGTGAGCAGGGTTGCAGTACCACCCCATGCTTCCTAAAGGTGTGAATGCTAAGCGTTTGCCAACGACAACATTCCTTACCAAATAAAACTCTTAATTTAAATAAAACGTTAATTTGCCAATGATAAAAAGTGAAATATCATTTGGACAAACTTTAAAGTGAGATCCAGGCCCTAGGTACAGTCAGATACCATGACGCTAATCTTAGTCACAAGTATACCCAAAGAAGGCCTTCCTGGGATTTCGGATCAGCTGCCCCGGACTTTCTCATGTTACTACTTCCCAGTTTCACCAGCTATCACCCAAACAGCATTTGGTGAAGCTGAAACTNTTCTCCAGGGAAATCTTCTAAACCCAGAGATAGAACTCAGGTCTCCCGCATTGCAGGAGGATTCTTTACCAGCTGAGCCACCAGGGAAGCCCAAGAATACTGGAATGGGTAGCCTATACTTTCTCCAGGGGATCTTCTCGACCCAGGAATATGAACTGTGTAGGTGGATTCTTTACCAGCTGAACTACCAGGGCTCAACAACAAGTCTCTTTCCCAAACTTCTCCTAATGTCCAGATACTTCCAACCACTCCTATCCAGCCACGTCGCTCTGTCAGAGAAGGAATGAGCTGAAAATCAAAACTCTATAGGCCCTTTCCGAGGTGGGTGCTGAGGCGGTCTCCCACTGGGCACTCGCCTGGCTGGAAGCTCACCAGCCGGTCAGTCACCCCTGCTCACCTCTCCCTTCCAGCACTGCCTCGCCTCTCCCTGGACCCCTCCCGGGATCTGGCTTTTTCCTGAGGCCCCCTCCCGGCTCTGCCCCAAGCGATGCTGTTAACTGTTAATCGTCACTCCCTTGAAGAGAATAGCAAAGCTCCCGGCCTCCCTGATGGGTGTGATTCTCGCTCTCATTCATAGGCGTGCAAGGGTGCTTCTGGGAGGCTTCTCCCCTCCAAACGGTCCTGGACCTGGGCACACTATCCCCAGTGAGCAGGGTTGCAGTACCACCCCATGCTTCCTAAAGGTGTGAATGCTAAGCGTTTGCCAACGACAACATTCCTTACCAAATAAAACTCTTAATTTAAATAAAACGTTAATTTGCCAATGATAAAAAGTGAAATATCATTTGGACAAACTTTAAAGTGAGATCCAGGCCCTAGGTACAGTCAGATACCATGACGCTAATCTTAGTCACAAGTATACCCAAAGAAGGCCTTCCTGGGATTTCGGATCAGCTGCCCCGGACTTTCTCATGTTACTACTTCCCAGTTTCACCAGCTATCACCCAAACAGCATTTGGTGAAGCTGAAACTTTGGCTGTCTTAGTAAAAGCATATTAGTGGTTATTTTCTGCTACACCTGAGAAGTGGTTGCCAGACCCTGTTCCCACCCCCCCCCCGAGATGTAGTGACGCAGCAGGCAGGCCTAAGCATGTCCACAACCTGCGGCCCTGGGCCTGCCTTCTACCCTATCAGGAGAGTCCTCCCACCTGACAGCTTCTCTCCAGGTCTCTGCGGGTTTGAATCAGGCTTTGTCTGAAGACCTAATTTGCTCTGAACACCTAATACAGAGATGGCAAACAGATTTTGTGTTGTTCATTAACTCTGACTGATTGGAAGTGGCTGCCTGGAGCGCTTATCAATTAGCAAAGACTGTCAGGTGTGTGCGTGTGTATATGAATGTGAGTGTGTGTATGCATACATGCGTGGGTGTACTTTTGTGTGTGTGCTGGGGGGGTTAGTGGTACGGCATTCATGTCAGATATTTGTCATCATTGATTGACTTAAGATGCTCCTTAACTCTCTCCATAACCGGCTGTCACCTTTACAACCTGGATTCTGTGCCTTTGAATTTTTCCTGCAGTAGCTGAGTCAGAAAATCTCAGCTAAAGTATTTCGAAAAAAACCCAACTCTTAAACAGCCCTGGGCTAGGTGTTCAGAGGTTTCTGCCCAGAGTGTGGTAGTCAGCATTAGTGCAGGAAGTGTAATCTCTGACACCCTGGGAACAGCAAGCTGACTGATGACGGGGACAGTCCAGCTCTGCAGATCCCGCACCAGGTACAGTCTGACACAGGGTGGAAGCCCTGAGCAGCAGCTCTAGTTGTGGGGTGACTGCAAGTGTGCCAGAGCTCAGGGCCAAGGCCACAGGGCACCAGCCAGGAGGTGTGATCAAGGCTGTCTCCTGCAGCCTGACTGACCCTGGCTTCCACGGGGCTCTTGAAAACCCATTCATGATTTTTTCTGCAGAATGGAGCTCAACAGGGATGTCCCAGGTCTGGAAACTCGGAAGTTGGAGCCTAGTGCAGGTCTGATCAAAGAAGGCACAGACAGTCTGCCTGGGGATGAGGGTAAGTGACATGGAAGGAGGCCTCAACAGAAATCTGATTTGTCAAGAATAACTTTTGGGGCCTGAGGTCACTGGGGCTCCTATAATCACTCCCCTCTCATTCAATGCACAGGCCTGTCACAGATGAATCTTGCAAAGACGTCTTCCGCATGAAGATCCAAGATTCCCATGATCATTCTGTCACCTGTTGCATAAAGTTACCACCCCCTCTGCTGGGAGCTCTTCCCCAGAGGCCGCGTGACCTGCTCCTTCATCACCTCCCTTACTCAAATGTCACCTCAGGGATGCCTTTCTCAACCACTCTATTTTAAATTGTTCCCTGTGGTAGCTGCATGATGGCCCTTAAAGAGATCCATGTCCTAATTCGGGAACCTGTGAATGTTACCTTCTACGGCAAAGGGGACTCTGCAGATGTGGTTCAGCTAAGGATCTCGTGATAGAAAGGTGATCCCAATCATCTGGGTGGGCCCAATGCCATCACCAGGATTATTCTAAAACAGAGCGGGATAGAACTAGTTTACAGAGAGAATGCAATGTGATGATGGAAGCAGAGACTGGCGTGATGCAGCCACAAGTCCACAAGTGCCAGCAGCCTCTAGAAGCCAGCAGAGTCAAGGAAAAGATTATCACCCAGAACTTCCAAAAGGAACCTGATGCTGACCAAGAGATTGATTGGTCCAGTGAGACTGGTATGGGATTTGTAGTCTCAGAACTGTTGAAGAGAATATTGTTGTAGCTGCTAAGTCATGTCCGACTCTTTGCGACTCCTGTGGACTGTAGCCTGCCAGGCTCCTCTGTCCGTGGGATTTCCCAGGCAAGAATACTGGGATGGATTGCCATTTCCTTCTCCAGGGGATCTTCCAGAACCAGGAATTGAACCCAGGTCTCCTGCATTACATGTGGATTCTTTACCACTGAGCCCCCTGAGAAGCAAGCCCATTGAAGAGAATAAATACATTTGTGTTAAACCACTGAGTTTGAGATTACGTGTCACAGCAGCCACCAGAAATGAATACTCAGCTGTGTGACTTCCCCCTTCATGCCCCTTCCTGCTTTATTTTATCCTCCAGCCTTATCTGACACCTTGCATTTTTCCAGTCAAGTTCATCAGTTTCCTTCACCAGGTGTCAGCTTCACAGGGAGGGAACCTTGTCTGTTGTGTTCTCTGATGGATCCTAAGTGCTGCTTTTTGTGAAATGAATGAATCAGCATGAGTGGGCACTCTGCCTCAGCCCCAGAGCAGGGCAGCCTCTTCCTCGCTGTGGTCCAGGCTTCCATAAGACCTGGAGGGCCCATTCCAACCCGATCTTCAGTGGACCTTGTCCAAGGCCACCTCTGGAAGCCTTAGATCCAGGAAGGAGGCATGTGAGTGGCCCACAAGAGCCAGGGTATGATGTACAGGTAAGGTGCTGGTAACTGGAAGGCCCCATTTCACTAGTCCTATCCTACAGGTCTGGCAGGAGCACCCTGGTTGGGGACCACAGCATCCTCAGCCTCAGCTTCCTCCTCTGTAAACAGGGATAATATCATGACCCAACCAGGGGGTATGGCCAGAACTAAGATAAATAGTTGCTAATTCACACTCAGTGCTGCAGTCCATCGGGTGGCAAAGAGTCGGACACTACTGAACTGAACTGAATCCACACTCACTTTAGTGAGGTGTCACTCACTCTGATTTGGGGTGAGCTGCTTGCTGCTAGTCCATTTCAAAGAAGTGGGGGGCCCAGGCTTGTCTTTGTAGTGCTCAGAGGGGTAACAGGTTGAGGTGGGCCCACTGAGTGACCTTGGGTTTGTCCTGGAGCCATCGTCCCAGGAATCCTGTCCTAAATGGATACTGACCTAGACTGCAAGAAGAACTAGCCACTTCCTGCTGGGAACTTGAGCTGANGTGGCAGATGCTGCTGCTTCTGGATCTTGATGCTGCCCAAACCCTGGACCCACTCTGCAGAGGCTCCCACCCACAGCCTCCAGTCCAGCAGCTGGCTTTCTGAGGCCCACAGAACTATGTCCTTCCAGGAGCAGGAGCAGAAAGAAGAGATGCCTTTCTCACCCCATCCTTCCCCTATCCCTGGTCTCTGGTGACCCATACCTCTATCTAGAGCCTCATCAGTTTTGGGCCAAGAGGGAGACATCACAGGGAAGATGGTGTGGATGAGGGCATTTGGATGTATCTTGAAAGGGGAAGGGAAAGCAGGAGTGAAGACTGAGGCCATGAGTTATTAGTCAGAGGGTCTATCGCTATGCTCGAAATCCCCCTCCAGTTGCCACAACCAGAGGAACAAAGAACAGACACAGCCTGTGAATGATACCCTGGGCCAACCTCCTTCTGCAGACCCGTGCCTTCCTCTTCTCCTGCCAACCCATACATGCTGCAGCCACAACCATGTCACTGCTCCCCAAGCACATCTGGCTTGTCTGCTTCCTGGCTTTGCACCACATTCTAGCCCCTCCATCCTGCCACCATCTTGAACAACATGGGACTCAAGGACCTCTGTATTTTGACCCAACTAATTAGTCTACACCCTTGTCTTAGGATCTGACAAGCCAGGGGATATCTCCATTCTAGGTCAGAACTTTAATTATTTGAATCACAAAGAGTTGGAAATTTCAGGATGCCAAAAGTCAAAGAGCAGTCAAATGACTGCATTTCGCTTTAATCCTTGTCATGTTTAATACCCAGACACATCCAGTTGTCACCTACACTGCTTTCACCCCTTTCTTGAAGGGGGACTTCATTAGCTAATGGTTCTGAGCCCTGAGCTGATTTTGCAAGATGGTGGGGGATGGTGGATGGGAGGAGGCTTGCTCTTGCCAGAAGAGAATGTGCTCCAACTCATAATATTGTTTTTTTCCTCAGAAATAATAGTTCCCCAGGGACCACCTAACTCTTACCTCTCTAGGTATTCCAAGAGGCAAGTTTCCCCCTTTTCTATAGAGAGCTAATAGGCAAGCCAACCCTTCAAAGGCTCTTAGCAGGCAATCTGTAGACACAACACACTTTTCTCCATTGGTACAGTGGAGAAGGGGCATACAGAGAGTGGGGTGATTCAGTGAAGAGCAGAGACCAGGTCCCCACCTCTTAACACTCTCTCTTCCCTGGAGATGGGCAAACCATTACATGGGGGATAAGACATCTTTCCCAGAAACTTTTTCTACAGCAGGTGTGGGTTTCTCCAGGAGTCTTGACCAGCCTGGCTTGGTTAGTTTCCACTTCTAAGTGTTTATTTTTGCTGTCATTTCTTCCTGGAAGACCTCTTTGGACCTCCCTGGCAAGTACAGTCTCACCATCCTTCAAGGCCTGACACCAGCCTTCACCTCCACCAGGAAGCTTTCCTGGTCACCCTAGCTCCTGGAGCTCCTAAAGAATGCCAGCTCTCTGATGCTTCTCTTTGTGTCCATTCCAGTGGTTAACAGAACTTGGAAGATTTCCCCAGCTCCTGGTCCCATGCTCATCAAATTTAGAAAATCTGTCAATTCCCACTAGAGCAGTTATGTCAGGAAAATGTATGTTTCCATACTACCTCCTAGCAAGGTGACCTTGGGCAACATACTTAACCTCTCTGATTTTCAGTTTTCCTCATCTGTCAAATGGATGAGGATGTTGCTGGGATTAAGTGAAATAAAATGCTTAGCAATAGCTTAATTAAGCCTATAGCAGCTGCCTGCATTCTGGTTAGACTCCAGTCTGGTTCCTGGTCTGAGGAGGCTCTTGTGGATGTGTCTCCACAGTTGGGAAGAGGAGGAACAGAAGAAACTGGAGGCATCTTTGACCCTCTCATGAAGCAGAAAGTTGCCTTCCCTCCTGTGTCACTGTTCTCGGTTGCTATTCTGCCATTGCTGAGAAACTCAGTGAGCCACAGAATCCATTTTTTTGCAGAACTGACATCAGATCTGTGCAGCAGAGTGTGGCTCGATGTAACTCTCTTTCCTTCCCATCTCCTGTACTCTGTGAACACTGTGTGAATCCAGTGGGAAGTGCCTCTGTATCATATCCATTTTATGGATGAGAAAACTGAGGCTTAGAGACCAAAGGAGTCCCACAATGTCTCATACAGTGATGCCCTAACCCTTGACACCCTACCCTGTATGACTCCAAAGCTCATGTGCTGAAACAACCCCCACTGTTGTGACCATCATATGTCTATGAGTTAAGACTGCCTACCATCCTAGAGAGAGGAAGCGCAGGGTCATCAGCCTGCAAGGGAGATGCTTTCAACTGTCTTGACAAAAACACCTTGAGCCAGGGGCCCAAGACATCTGTTGAGGCTCTTGGAAAGATTCTCTGAGCTCAAGCCCTAAGGTGGGCCTTTGAGGATAGATTTCTCAGGCTCTGTGCCATCTTAGGGGAGAACTGGTGGTACTGGCAGTAGATAAAAGTTGGTGGTTGGGAGCATTCTGCAGCCTCCAGGAGCAGTGAAGGATGGAGAGGGAGGCAGAGGTAGGCCATCTGCAGAGTTGTTGAAGTATGCCATGGCGAGGATAGTTAATTTGTAAAGAAGACTTTACATTTCTGCTGGGTTTGCCATGGGGATGCTGCCCAGGGCAGGCAGCATCTTGTTCTTGAGACCTACTATGTGAAATGCCATTATGATTAAGTGAAACAGTGAGCATATAAGGAGGGGGTACCAGTCCTCCTAGAGAAGAGGGTCCAGGAACGCTATGAGGTGGAGCTGACCTCAGAACACAGTTCTTGGGGGTGAATGAGTAGGCAGAGCCCCAGAAGAAGGGCAAGGATTTTCCAGGCTGAGGAGCAGCCTGGGGGAATGGGTAGAGGATGAGGGAAGGGCTGGAGGCGAAGGAAATGACACCTTTCTGGAAGTAAAACCAGGACGGTCTGGTTGATGCTGTGGTACAGGGAGGAGGGGTCAGAGGGGAGCCCAAGAGAAGAAGGGATCAGAAAGGGGAGACCTGCGCTAGGTGAGGCTCCTGCTGCCCAGCTGAGCCAGGAGGACCAATGTCAGCAGGGACAAGAGAGCAGGGAAGGGGTGCACCTGATGGGTAGTGGGTGTCTGGAGCGGGTGCTAGGTAAGGGGATGACACTATGAGAAGATCACTGAGTCCAGCCCCTGGGCTGTGGGAGGAAAGCAGTGTCTGGGAGTGTGGTGCTGAGTGCCCAGGTAAGGTGTGGGCCTGGGCTCAGAGTGGGAGCACTAGCAGGGGCCAGATGCTGGTGGAGGCACAAGGGGCCTCCACTCCAGCTCACTCCCCACACACATGTGACTNGGAGTGTGGTGCTGAGTGCCCAGGTCAGGTGTGGGCCTGGGCTCAGAGTGGGAGCACTAGCAGGGGCCAGATGCTGGTGGAGGCACAAGGGGCCTCCACTCCAGCTCACTCCCCACATACACGTGACTACTACAGGTGGGCGGGGCCTCCTCCCCTGCAGAGCCCCATGGGGGTGTCAGTGAAACTAGCCATCCTGCTAAACTCTTCCGTTCAGTTCAGTTCAGTTTCTCAGTCGTGTCTGACTCTGTGACCCCATGGACTGCAGAACGCCAGGCCTCCCTGTCCATCACCAGCTCCCAGAGTTTACCCAAACTCATATCCATTGAGTCGATGATGCCAACCAACCATCTAATCCTCTGTCGTCCCTTTCTCCTCCTGCCTTCAATCTTTCCCAGCATCAGGGTCTTTTCAAATGAGTCAGTTCTTCACATCAGGTGGCCAAAGTATTGGAGTTTCAGCTTCAGCATCAGTCCTTCCAATGAATATTCAGGACTGATTTCCTTTAGGATGGACTGGT